>JADLZL010005065.1:0-256619 GCA_015844335.1 Chrysopogon serrulatus | reverse complement strand
TAAATGCACCTATTTACATAGGCGGCATAGTTAAGAGAGCCGCCTGTGTAAATCAAGGTTTACACAGGCGGTTGTCATTACAAACCGTCAGTGTTAAGAGTGCTATAAATTCCTTCGTCTACCTTCCGACAAGCACAGTTACTCCCCGTGCTCAGGTACGCGGCGCCGTGAGAAAGTGGCGATTCCAAGGGGGAGCTTTTGAACTTCATTTCTTTGGTGAGAAACTTCCAAAAGGTTAGTTAGTGTCGTTGCCGCTATTTTTTAGCGATTCTTTGGTTCAATTCTTGTATTTGAGGAGCTCTAAATCTAGGGTTAGGGTTAGCTTGCATAACTAGGGTAAGAGAGAGAGTTTTAGCTATTTTTTGGTAATTTCATGGTAAATTGTATATTGCTTGGATTATAGAAAATAAATACTTTTAGAATTCTTGTAAGTAGATTTATGCAATAGAGTAATTAATGATGAGCACTTTTAAAGTTTTTTAATTGAGTTATAGTTAATATTTCTTTAGATGATTAACATATTATAATAACAGTCTTGTACTAAATTCTTAAATAATCTTGAAAAAGGAAATGTGTACTTTTTAAAATTGTTTTACTTATTCTCTGTTCTTATAAACCTGTGAATTAATTTAGTTTTTTAATCTAAGTACTCATTAGTAAGTAATGGTTTGATAATTAGTGTAAGGTATATTGTTTGTATTTAGGGTTTGTGCATTATTTTAGTAGTTAATGTTTTGTTAATTACGGTTAGTTATTATTGCCTATACTTAGAGTTTGTAAATTAATTTACCTATTTTTAATAGGTTTACTTATTAGGGTTAGTTAGTATTTTATGTAGTTAACGTTTGTTATTAATTATAGTTAGTAATGATTGGTTTCTTAAATAGGGTTAGTTATTATTTCATGTACATTAGGTTTTTCATTAAATTTTGTTAGTAATTAATGGTTTATTATTTAGGGTTAGATATTCCATGTACTTAGGGTTAGTGAATTAATTTAGTTACTAATTAATGGTTTATTAATTAGGGTTAGGTAGTATTTTATGTACTTAGGGTTTATTAATTAGGGTTTATTAATATTGCTTTTACTTAGGGTTTGTTAATCAAGATGCCATCTCCGTTTATTGATTAGGGTTAGTTAGTAAAAATGTGCTTAGGGTTAGTGTATTAATTTAGTTACTAATTAATGGTTCATTAATTAGGTTAGGTAGTATGTATATAGGGTTTATTATTATTGCTTATACTTAGGGTTTGTTAATGAAGATGTCATCTTTGTTTAATTAATCTTATATTTATAAAAATGAGTGACATACAAAATTTTCTTAAATAATTACAGATACATATGGAGAGGTCGTTATGGATGTACAACTTATATCAAGATTGGACCCATCATATGTAGTGGAGGTCCAAAAATTTATTGATGCCGTGAAGATACATGCTCGAGAGAACAAAGGCGAAGCACATATGTTGTCCATGCGCGGACTATAAAAAATATTGTGGTATTTGACAATGTGGAAGCAATCACTTCTCATCCGGGTTTGTAGAGGATTCATGGAGGACTACTTGATATGGACAAAACATGGTGAGGGCAGTTCTACACCTTATATGCGGACAACCGACAACACCGCAAGTAACATCAATGTGGAGGGTCCAATGCCATATCTCAATGAATGTGATGATATGCCGCCTATCAATGAAACCCATCATGCTATGCCCGATGTCAATCAAACTCATAATGATACGTCCCGTGTCAATGAAACTCAACATGCTAACACCGATGCCATTGAAGATGCCGATTTCTTAGAGGCAATAATGAGCCGTTGTGCGGATCCATCAATATTCTTCATGAAGCGAATGGAAGCCTTGAAGAAGGCAGCAGAGGAGCCATTGTACGACGAGTCGAAAGGTTGTACCAAAGAGTGGTCGACACCGCTGGCTGTTCTTCGGTTCACGACCATTAAAGCTAGATATGGTTGGTCTGATGCTAGCTTCAATGAATTATTGCGTGTACTTGGAGACCTTCTTCCTAAAGAGAACAAAGTGCCCGCTAACACGTACTATGCAAAGAAGCTTGTCGACCCACTTACGATGGGTGTTGAGAAGATCCACGCATGTAGAAATCATTGTATTCTATATCGGGTGATCATTACAAAGACTTAGACAATTTGTCCAAACCGTGGTGCTAGTAGGTACAAGACGAATAAAGATTATCGAGAGGAAGATAATGCAGCCTTTGTTTCTTCGGGGAGAAAGCGAAAAGAAGACCCAAACAAAGACTGCACAAGATAAACGTTCAAAGCCCACTAGCAATGTCGAAGTGGACTATTATACGTTGAGAAGAATTTCTGCATTGGTGATATGGTATCTCCCTGTGGTTGATCGTTTGAGGTGTTTGTTTGCAAACCCAGATGATGCGAACTTATGACCCGGCATGCATCCGATGAAAGGAAAGATGATGAAAAGTTACGACATCTAGCCGATGCAAAGCAATGGCAAGAATTCGATCGAAATATCCGCACTTTTGCCGAGGATCCACGAAATATAAGGTTTGCTCGAGTATCGATGGAATGAATCCATTTGCCGAGAGGAGCAAAGACGCACAAACACATGGCCGCTGATCATGACAATATACAACCTTCCTCCATGGTTATGTCAAAAAAGAAAATATCTTTTTGCTAACCATTCTTATTTCTAGACCTACACAACCCGGTGTTGATATGGATGTATTTCTAGAGCCCTTAATGCAAGAGATGCAAATACTATGGGAAGTAGGTGTAGACATGATTGATGCGTTCCGCAAAAGAGACATTCACACCGAGAGCAATTATTTTTGTCACAATTAATGATTACCCCGCTCTCTTCTCCTTATCGTGCCAGTTCAAGGGAAAGGTTGGTTGTGTAGAGTGCATAGATGGAACATGGCACGTGTCTCTTCCTCCATCTAACAAGATAGTGTACATGAGGCATAGGAGGTGGCTACCGGGCAGGCCATAAGTATCGCTTACAAAAAAAGATGAACAAGTACTTTGACAATATGGACGAATCAAAATCTATTGCTCCATCAAAGTTATAGTAAAGGGCACAGAGTGTACAAGATAGTTGAGAATATCAAGTTTGTTTTTGGTAAGAAGACTAAAGATGGGAAACCAAGAAAGGTTGTGAAGGCAAAAAGAAGGGGACACATTCAAGAAGAAGTCTATTTTCTTTAAGTATTTATCGTCATCGAAAGATTTGGACGCACGACATGCGATCGATGGTATGCATGTTCGTAAGAATGTGTTTGACAAGTGTAATTGGAACTTTGCTAGACATAAAGAGCAAAACAAAGGAAGGTCTCAATTCACGTTTGGACATGCAACATTTAAAGATCAGAAAAGAACTTCACCCCCTGTACTCTAGAGAATGGAAAGTACCATCTACCGGCAAAGAAGCTATAACCCGAACAGAGAAGAGAAGCATGCAATGTGTGTATGGTTGAAGAATTTAAAAGTTTCATCTGGTTTCTGCTCCAACATAAGGAGTCTTGTTTCAATGAAAGACCTTACATTCACGAACTACAACTCACATGATTGTCATGTAATGCTGACCACTTTTCTTCCTATTGCCATCAGGGCTATAAATTCAGTGTTCTTAAAGATGGCAATCACACGGTTGTGCTACTTCTTTAATAAGATATCTGAGAAGGTAATTATCCGTGATGAGTTAGAGTCCCTACAGAAATTTGCTGTAGAGACATTGTGCCAGTTGGAGATGTGCTTTCCCCCATCGTTCTTTGATATCATGGTACACCTTGTTGTTCATTTGGTGCCTCAAATTGAGGCATTGGGTCCCATGTCTTTTCATGAAATGTGGACGTATGAGCGTTTCATGTCAATATTGAATGGCTATATGTCAAATCGAGCTCATCCGGAGGGTTCCATGATAGAGGCATACACTACGAAGAGGCCATTGAGTCCGGAGGACCATTATGTAACAATCTCCTAAAAGACTAGATATCAATTGGTTTGCCTCCGTTGCGACATGAGGGAAGACTTGGTGGACGAGGGAGGATGGGACGGAAATCATTTATCCCGCCAGATTACAACATAATCCTAGAGGTACATTACAAAGATACTACAACAACTCATAATAATGGACCCATTCACCAAGCAAAGACATGGAAGAGCTTCGTGAGGACAATCCAGATGCAATGATGATTGGGTACACAAGGAACACAAGCGCCGTTTCACCACATGGCTAAAGAATTTGGACATGACAGAGGAATCGAAAACCATCAAGATTTTGGCATCGGGACCGGCCAAGCCGGGTCACATCATGGCGAGCTATGACATTAGTGGCTTCTCATTTTCCACCACCGTAGGGACACCAAGAGAATGGCACGAGAATAGTGGCGTTCGATGTGAGGTCAGAGATGATGCAACCGGTGAAGAAACTACATACTTTGGGTTCATTGATGACATATGGGAGGTTGAATATGGTCCACGGCCGCAGATTCCAAAGTGTTCCGATGTCGATGGGTTCAAGATAAACATGTCACTTTGGATAACTATGGTCGAGAGTCCTTGACCTAAGTAAAGTAGGTTACAAAGATGATCCGTGGATCCTTGCTAACCGTGGCTGCACAGTCTTCTATATGGAACAAATCCTCTCTAAGGATGAAAAGAAAAGTACCCAAAAGCCAAAGCATGTAGCTATCCCCTCGAAAGCAACAAATTATAGGAGTTGAGTGTGTTAACCCGTTCAAATGAGATGTCTCTTTTACAAACTTTGAAGAAAATATCAAAAAAGTTCGAGAAAAGTATCCCGCAACCTCTTTTTGCCTGGGTGCGCCACGATGGACAAGGAAGGACTGTAGCACGATAGATTGTTTTTTATGTAACTCATGTATCACTTGTCATTTGTACCTAATGCCACTCTTTCTTATTAAGCAAGATGTTTAATTACATTTCCTCTTGTTGTTTACCTTTGGATTCTATATTATTGGACATGAAATAATAATAACTCAAATTAATAAACCATTATTTATTAACTAAATTAATCCACAACCCCTAAATAATCATGCAAAGGCAAAGTGAAAACATATTTACCATTTTTGTATTTTTATTTCAATTATAATTTATTTAAAACTATTTCGTAGGCATTAAGAAAGATAGTTCAATAACTCATAAGGATTTAAACTAAAATATGCCATATTATAGTTCCACTACAAAGAGGTACTCACAAGGATTCCAAAACATCCTCATTTCCCATTTTATGATTTTTCTACGAATTGTTATGAATTTCCAAAGTATCAGCCCAAATTTGCAAAGAAAAATTAATTATTAACTTTATTAAGTAAAACATGCTATATCAGATATTAACTAACCCTAATTAACAAATCTTTATTTAATAACTAAAGTAATTAATAACCCTAATTAATAAACATAAAATTACTAACTAAAGTTAATTAGTTACTAATATTTTTAGTCATAGTTAGTTATTTAGTTAATCAAGAACTAAAAAATATTATTAACTAACTAACAAAACTGTCTGTACACATTGAATTAATTTGTGAATTATGAAAATACATTAGTACAGGCGGGCTCAGTTGAGAGCCGCCTGTACTAATATATTATTACAGGCGGCTGTTAATAAGCGCCCGCCTGTACTAATGTATTAGTACAGGCGGGCGGTCAAAGAGAGCCAAGCAGACTAAACATTAGTACAAAGCGGGGGTCAATGTGACCCGCCTGTGTAAAGGTTTCCTATATAAAATCGAGGGCGCGGACGCGAAAAATTTCTAAGTCCGGTGGCGCGATTTTCCCGATTTGACGCCGGGCAGGCTGCCCAAATCCGCCGCCGCCCACCGCCTACTCTCCGCGCCCGCCCGCCGCCGGGCCTCCCGCCCGAAACGCCCGCGCGCCACCTCCCGCGCGCCAACCCGCGAGCCCGCAGCGCCCGACGGTAGCGCCGCCGCCACCCAACCCGCCGCCGCCGCCACCGCCGCGCCACCACCGCCGCGCCACGCGCCACATCGACGACCCGTGGCGCCGCGACTGCGCGCCGCCTTCTCGCGGGCGCGCCAAGGCGACCACCTTCTCCCGCCCCGCGACCTGCGCCGCTGCCTGCCTCTTTCCACCGTGAGCGCCACCGCCGCCTTCTCTCCTCCCAGCGCCACCGGCGCCCGTGGGAGGGCCGGGTGGGCCTTGCTGGGCCCTATTGGGCTCGCAGTCAGCCGCCTCGCCCCACGGGCTTTTTTTTTTTTTTGCTTATTTCATTAATAGTTTGTTAATTATTGTTTTCTATTTAACCAATATTAATTAGGGTTTGTTAAATAAGTGTTAGCTAATTTAGTTAGGGTTTGTTAGGGTAATTAATTACTAATTAGTTAATTTAGTTAGTTAGTTTATAGTTAGATAATTAGTAATTAGTTAACTTAGTAAGAATAATTATTAGGTAAGTTAGTTTAGTTTGTTAATTTAGTTATTGTAGTTAGTAATATTTTTTGTTAGGGTTTTTAATAATAGTTAGTAATAGTTTTTAGGGTTTGTTAATTATAGTTAATAATAATTATTGTTAGGGTTTGTTAATAATATTTGGTAATAGTTTTTTAGGGCTTGTAAGGTTTTGTTAATAATATATAGTAAAGTTATAATTTCATATTTAATATTAATGAATTAGGGTTTGTTAAATAGGGTTTCCTATTTAATATTAATGAATTAGGGTTTGCAAATTAGTGTTAGTAAATTAGGCTATGTAATTAGAGTACATACTTTTATTCCAAGTTCATACTTGTATTTCATGCGTATGAGTACTCCATCAAATGCCGAAAGCAGGCCGATGCCAGATAGATACTGGGATCTCGACTCCTCGGGATCCGAACCTTATAGGAGCCCGAGCGTATCACCACGTGAATCTCCTAGAGCTAAGAAGGCCCGTCTTGAATTAGAACATGACCCTAATTACGAGCCCGAAGATGAGCCAAATGATGATGAGGTATATGTGATAATAGATTGTCTAATATGAGAGAATAATGCATTTGTATGGATGTACCTAACAATTGAATTGACAGAGGTCTTCTCTCAAGTTGTTGCCGAAATGGAGGCAGAGTCACAGGATGTTCATAAGGACACGGCGCCTCAAACGACCGGGACATCCTCCGAGCGAAGAAGTACGAAGAAAAAGAGTGATCGGGCACGAGAAGATAGAGGAAGGAATAGATTTCCGGAAGAAGTGTATAGGATTACAGGGTTAGCCCGAGCGGAGAGCCCTTAGCACCTCTAGAGGCGCTACCCAAATTTAGGGCCGCCATTGGATGGTTAGTAAAGGAAGAATTTGATATCACCCGAGAGTGATTGGAGTATGGTGCCCGAAGGAAAGAGGAGGAATTGTTGGACTCGACAGTGCACTAAGTTCATTTTCCCGCAGGGAATGTAAGATGTGGTCAAGGGTCATGTCATGAAGCGCTTAGCAATATCATTTCGGGGCTATAGACACGATATGAATAAAAAAGCGGCCGCAGAAGGGGCGGACCCGACGAAGCGGCCCTATCACAAATGAACAAAGGCACGTTTTAGTAAAATTAAAAACTCCGATGAATCCAAGGCCAAGAGCCAAGCCGCCTCGAAACTTGCGAAGAAGAACAAGTACCACCAACACCTCGGCACCGGTGGTTACAAGACCAAGATCCCTCAATGGAGGGGCGAAAGACGAAGCAAAGAGGAGAGAGGGCCGCTTGGCATTGACCGATATAGTGCCCGAACGAAGTGCGAATTGGCTTCGCTCGGAAGGCAAACACCGATAGCGATGAGATCTCCCCGTCCCGATGAAATCAAGCCGCTTGCTTCTTGAGAAGGTTTTGGAAGCAACGAACCTGAAAAGACAGTGCCTTCAAGCCACGAGGGAGAGGGACAACCTTACACATGCTCTAGGTAAAAAAAAAAATTACATTTTCCATTTTGTTCAAGTAAAATAGAAATCGAGACAATCCGACATTAATTATCTTGTTGTAGGTAACCCCGAGCATCCAGGCCGTGTGCGGGCGCCTCATCCGTAACCACCCGGAAAGAAGGGTTTGGCGAAGAGTGGAAAGGCATGTATAAGAAAAGAGAAAGACATAAGAGCAAATGAAGAATTTTTTTTTTTGAGCAAAGAAAGCCGCCAAAAAATTTAAGGATTTGATGGATGATTTCGTCAAAAACCCCGATCCCGGTGATGAAGCGGTTGGCGGGAGCAAGTCTGCTCGCCGCCAGATGTCATCACAAGCTCCTTCATATATGCAGGTTGTCCCAGCCATCCATTGGGTAGCCGTGAGATGGCCACACAATCTATGCCCTTTCCAAGCAAAGATATAGCAACATCAAATCAAGACCATTACCCAGCTTGACGATATTGATAAACCTTGGCCTTGCACATTGCTAATTGGATATGGCCTTAGGAATCAGCATACAAAGCAAGTGGCCACAGGCCGCTATCCCCCTGGGCGTAGTTTCCATGGCGTCGAGATGTAAGATGCATACCGCAGGGGGGAAGTGTTGACAATCGAGCCTGGATATGAAGACGACTTCATCGACATCCCGACCTCTCGAGGGTATAGAGAAGCTTGGACAAGCAATCAAGAACTTCATACAATGGCCGAGACGGTACGTAAGGTTGATTGATCCACCAACGGCACCCTCTCCACCAAAGCATCAAGCATCCCAAGAGGCCGAAACAAGTCAACAACCAAAGACGCCACTTTGCATGCCCCAAAGATCCCTCAGATATTTATGAGCCACCGCCGTCATCCCCAATACATGATTTGTCATTCTCGCCGGATGAGCTTGAGGGGCCGTGCAAGAACATGCCTGAGCAAAGCAGACTCCGCCCGACCAAGAAGGACACAACACCGAGAAGGAGGTAGAGCAAACTCCCCCCACCACCACCAAAGCGTAATGAAGATGAGCAAACTCCCCCCACCACCACCAAAACATAAGGAAGCGTATAGCAAACTCCCCCACAAGCACCGGCCTCCAAGAAGGCAAAGAAATTTCCAATTCCAAAATTGGTTTCTCCCTATGAGCCAAAAAAGGGGAAAGCAAAGAAAGTACGCCTCTATTTCTCGAAAGGGGCTTGGAAAGCAATGGACGGCACGAATCGTTGAGCTCGAACCGTCACGAATAAGGAAGCCGCCGGCCAAGCAACCGCCGCCGTGCCACCAACAAAGGAAGCCCCAAGTGGCGATGTACATGTCGAACCGCCATCAAAAGCACCGTTGACCCTTAAGGATATAAAAAGCCAACGGTTGATGATTATGTTAATGTCCCCAAAGACTATGTGCCCTAAGGCCTATGCTGCAAAGGGACAAGTGCTTGAAAAGGGTCCATGGACGATAAAAAGGTTTCATGACTGTACATGAGAGCAAAGCGGAATGCCGGACCGCATGCAATTAGCGTGGACATACCAAATGACGTGTTTGCTACTTTGGACGGAAAGAAGCGGGCATTTGTTACCTTCGAGGACATGCACCCGCCGTTGAACTATAGAAAACTTGACGTCCAACTCATTACAATCTGGTGCCTGTAAGTATCGGTCATGCACACAAATTGTTATTATTAATTATAGACTATGAGTATCACTCTAATATATGCGGATGTTGTATGTAGTTTGCAAGACCACGAAAGAGATCATTATCACAAGGAACGATGGTCGGTTACCCGAGTCCAATCAGGTTACAAGAAAATATGCACAAATTTGTACTTACAAATGAAGATAGAGCCAAGATAGAGAAGGACAAAACACCGTAAGAATTTACACAAGTCTGTAAAAGGCATTACAACGAAAATACGAGGACGGCAGTATGCCCTCTATCTCGGAAGAGCAATGCTGAGATATAAGTACGTGGAATTCGTATTGGCACCCTACAACTTTGGGTAAGCGTGGCCTTACGTACTTTAAATTATCGTGTTAACCCTAAGTACATGTGTCGATCACTGTTTATTCATGCAAAGGACCATTGGATTGTTTTTTATATTTATCCATTCAAGGGAAGGTGCTTGTCCTAGACTCATTACATTATCCTCCCGAGTCGTATCAAACATTCCTGGTTCATTTAGAAAGGTGAGCCAACATGCATGCAACCACACATCCTTACTTATATGAATTAGAGTTTGTAAATAACTTTAGAGTTTTATAATCGACATCTTTAGGGCATGGCGGTTCTATAAGAAGCAAAAGGACCGGTTGACCCCGCCTCGTAAAGATCCTAGGGTGCCATTGAGGATACAACACCATTTCCTAAGTAAGTTGTCACCCATATATCATCATATAATTATAAATAATTAATACACAAGGTATGACAATTTTAGAATCATCTGTTACTCATTAAATAGTGCCACAAGCAACCACCGGGACAGTCTTACTGGGATACTATGTGTGTGAGTTTATAAGGCAAATGGGACGATACGTCGTGGACAAAAAATATGGTAAAAATATCTATATATGAAGTTTTCTTTTTAAAGTTTCAAATGTTACGGCAAAGTACATATAAAAATGATGCTTTTAAACTTTGTTTCCAAATGAGAAAGAAAGGAAAGGACGAGCCCTTCACTCCATCGACTATAGAAAATATAGTAGCGGACTTGTGCGGTTTTATTATGAGAGAAATAATTCTAAGTGATGGAGCATATTTTGATGAAGCCGGCGATTTAGCCGCTGAAAGTTTTAGAGAGCGGCGATGCACCTAGCAGGTCTAAACTTGAAACGAAAATGACTTGTAAAAACTTAATGGTTGGACCGATAACATGAAATGACGTGTATTATATGTAATTTTATGCTTGATGTTTGATTTCATGTGTACATATCTATAATATTTATGTGTGTTGTTTGTATGATGCAATTTTATGGTTCATGTTTACATATCTTAAATATATATATATATGTGACAAATATAGCACAGTGTGGAGGCAAATATTAAAATTTGAAATAAAAAAATTAATTACACAGGTGGCCTGAGTGGGCCGCCTGTGAAAATTGGTTTACACAGGCGGCTCATTTAGTAAACCGCCTGTGTAAATAGATATTTACACAAAGGCCGACAAAGTGAGCCGCCTGTAAATCAATTTTTTTCACAGGCGGCTCACAGTCCCCCCGCCTGCATCGTGGGCCGATTAGTACCGACCCCCCAAGATAAAGGCGGTGGGCTTGGCCGCTGACAAATACCTTCAAAGACCGCCTTGTAGAAAGGGTTTCTCGTAGTAGTGACTGTGAAATAATACCAATATATATTAAAGTGACACTTAATTCAAAAGACAAAGTTTAACAATACTGTGAAATTAAATACTAATATATATTAAAGTGACACTTAATTCAAAAGATGAAGTTTATGAAATTAACACAATAAATTTGTAAAATTAACACAGTTACGAAGAGTGGCCGTGTGTTGCTAGGAAAAGAACCATATTACACATTGCATATGATCGGTTTCAAATTAAACCTAAGAATAATCTTGTGCTTATGCTCATGTTATACGTATGCACAACTATACCCCAATATTATATTTTTATACAGTGATTCTTTAACTACTACTGACATCGGCGAGCATATAGTTATATGTATGCCTATAACAATCAGTGTTCGTGAAAAAAAAAATGGTGCAGCAATTCACCAACCATGACTGCAAGTTCCGGCTAGAGTGGGCACATTTAAAATATCAAATAGTATATGTATCATCAATTCACCCGTTAGAGTATCAGAATTCTAAATCAAAATTATATTCAATTATTCATTCAGAGACAACCGGAGGTGAGCCAGTGTGGGGTTACGTCGCACTGGAGGCACGCACGGCAGCTGCTTGTCCCTCTTGCACAGCTCAGATCCACCCTGTCTGCCGTGGAGGAGTGAATACACAATTGCAACATCCAGAAACCCCCACGCCAACATGTATCAGCATATGCCATGCCGATGGAGCACCAGTTTGAGTGTCCCCTCCATTCTGCACCTTATCTCCTCCATCTTCCTCTCCCCTGCAATTCAGTAATAAATAAATCACACAAATTGAGCCACAATTCTGTAATTTTGTTCAGAGATGAATTGAACAGTAAACAGATAGGGGAAAAGTATGAGACATAGTAAGTATTATGAAAGAAGAAAAGTCAAAAACCATACGCAGGATAGCCATTTGGTCAACCTAAATTAACACTTGACAACAATAATCATGGTTACCAGAAGCTATTTGGCACAGTGAAATTTAGTCTATGAATTGAATAATTCCAAAAAAGGAGCAGAGAACAAAGTAACTCGACCACATTTAAGCTTAAAAAAACTGGCCATAATTCAGTAATTTTGTACAGAGATGAATTGAACAGTAAACAGATGGAGGAAAAGTATGAGACATAGTAGTATTATGAAAGAAGGAAAGTCAAAAACCATATGCAGGATGGGAATTTGGTCTACCTAAATGAACACTTGACAAAAGTGATCATGGTTACCGGAAGCTATTTGGCAATTGGCAAAATGAAATTTAGCCTATGGAATTGAATAATACAAAAAAAAAGAGCATAGAACAAAGTAAGGTGACCACATTTGAGCTTGAAAACACTGGTGAAAAACACAGGTCAGGCATTGGGAGTTGAGTCACTTGGAATTGGCAATACATACCTATCGAGAAGTGGTAAAGTGACAAATGGTGAGAATGCTTAGCACTTGAGCCCATCAACCTCGACCAGTATACGAAGCCAAGACCATCTATGGTTAGTAAATACTGGCTATAGGATCAGATAATGTCTGGAAGAACTTGCCCTTGCTGCCATATTATTACAAGGAAGAGCAAGATGGATAGCAAATGCACCATCCTTCCAGTTTCTCATTACTGACAAGATATTCTATTTTTCGGTTAAGTTTCAGAAAGCTCATAGAGGACTACAATTCAAAAAATACAAAGGAAATTCACATGAATACAGAAAAAATATTTTAAAAAGATGGAAAGCCCTATGAATTGTTTTTACCTTATTCACCCAATCTGGAAAAGCAGCACTCAACAAAAGTGTATTACCTTATTCACCCAATCTGGAAAAGCAGCACTCAACAAAAGTGTATGTAGCTTGGTAGCATCTTCAACCTTTCCTGTTTACATATTTAATGGTGTGATCACATAAGAAGCTACGTCAAATATTAAAAAAAAAAGCAGCACAGTTAATTGCTTCATTTAAAAACCATGTTATGTGTTTCATTTAAAAATTAGGAAGTGAGTAATAACAAAAGTAACTTATGGGACACAGCAACCAAGGAATGAGCATACCAAGAATGAGCTTGATATCATCAAGAAAGCTCATGTTAAGCTTCTCATCTGCTTCAACGGCAACAGAAGTTCCTTCTACATCGAGATATGTTATTCATATTCTACAGAATTTAAGAATTTTGTCATAGTTATAGTTATACTATCAACATAGTGGGGCCAAGCATTTTAGTTATAATCTAAAGTAACAATCTATATAAATTATATTGTTAAGGAAATGTTTTTATGTGACGGAACATAAGATATATATGTATCGCTCATATATGCTGCCACAACAGTTATGCTTAATTACTTTAATCAAATCTTCATATATTAATGTTGAACTTACATATACATATGCTTATTGAAACAATTTTTAATAGAAGATATTAATAATTTAGACATAGATTAAAGGGGCTTTTAAACATTTCTAATAATAAGATGAAAATTGGCTTATATAAACTATCTATTAATAGGAGGACACGTGCAATTAATGCAGTGATTCAAAGATCGCTCATATTTCTTAATGGCCTAGGTGGGTAATTCAAAGATAGATCCATTAGTTACTTTATGTCGTTTTTACATAATATTAAATATAGGTAATTATTCAAAAAATAAAATAATTCCATAGCTCTTTTATATTAGTAGTGATTAGGTTGTACCAAATTGACTTTGAGATATTTTTGATCTTTATGAGATTTTCTAGGGTCTTGTTTGTAAAAATAATGAATATATAAAGATCAAATGTCAAAAGTTGAAAACTTGAAGAATAGTCCCTCACTAATATGTTTTTCCTTCTGCTCGATTAACTCTATTCTCAATGATTTCCATGTTTTTATATTAATATTGAGGAATATGATTAATTATGTGGAAAAAAAAAACTCAAAAAGTAGAATATGAACCTTAATTGAAATAGATATATTCTCATGTTGCTCTTTATATATTCTCATGTTGCTCTTTTTCTTTTTGAATTTAGAATGTTGAAATAGATCCTAAATTGGAAGGTGTATTAGTTGACTCTAATCTAATGTCATAGATCCCTTTTCGAGCATTGATTCGTATATAGTTGTGGGAAGGGATAATCATGCTTATTGTGTGTTATTGGAGTCACAATCCGGCAACTGCGGCAGGTATTGTTTGGGGCATTCCTAATAACCGTAGGTGCATCTTGGTTGTTCCGGTAGTGAACATAGTTTGGGAAACTCCCGGTAGTAGGTCCACTTTGGCTATTTCGCCATGAACAATGTTGTCCACATGTATAGTTGATCTGTTCATAATATCTTCGCACTTGCATTATATTATCTACCTTTTTTTTCTTGGTACATACTCCCTTCATCCTAAGATATAAGGCATGCATGTACTTCAGAATTCAAAGTTTCTTATCTTTAACTAACAATTAGCCTAATCATATGAAAAGTTTCTATTACAAAAAAAGTAGTCATATTAGATTTGTATTTACAGATACTTCATAATAATGATCAACTTTCTATATCTAGAAATTACATATTATAAGAGAAATTATAAGTTAAAATATATTCTTAAAGGTCGCACCAAGTCGAATCGCACCTTATATCTTGACGTGGAGGGAGTAGTAATTAAAAATGATATATTTTTTTCTTCACTACATTTATAACAATTGTAGAGGTGCGTAATTTTACAAAATATAAAATAGATCCAATGGTTACGAATTGCTAGAGTATTTTGATTTGGTGGCTCGATGTTTCTAATTAGCGTGAGAATTTTTTTTTTTTCTTTTTCTAGTGTGTATGGTAAGAATTAACATGGAGGCATTTGGGCTCCAATTAGCAATAGTAAGATAACATGACCATCATCTATACAATGAAGTCATTGTTCTAAACTCCTTGACATATCACCATTACATCTTTGAAATTATTTTTGATGTTTTATTTTGTCAATGACCATCATGAACATAATTAAGTTGTTGTTCTGAACTCATTGAAATCGCCACTACATCTTTAAAATTATTGGATATGTATTTGCTCGGCCTTGGAAGAGGAGGTGGTAACATTTGAATCATCGGGTTTGTTGGAATGTTGTTCTTGGGTGTAGCTTTTGCTATTTATGATCAATAGATGCCACAATAATTGGATTAATAATCACCAAGTATTTAATGGAAAAAGATGCATGCATAATTGAAGGAGGCGCGCATTGGTACCTCATTCACCTCGGCAATCTCATTGGCTTGTTACGTTGTGTGGTTATTTTTTGGGCTTTTTTTAGACGGCTTATTTTTTTGGACCTTTTTGCGTTGGCAAGCAATCAAATGCTATTAGGTAGAGGAAGGTGATTATTAGTTTGTCATATAGATCTAATATTAGAGCCTTATGGTTCGTGTACTTTTTTTTGTCATTGATTGAGTTTGGTTAGATATTTTTGTACTGCTCATGGGTCCGTTGGAGACGACACTTGTGCTCAGGAAGAGTTATAGACTTTTGTTCACTACTATAGACATTGATATATAGCTGTATCTAAATTTTTTATTAATATAGATTAACTAATTGCTACGTTATGATGATAGGTAGGCTTCATGTGATATTTTTTATATTATATTATATTAAAAAACTTCGACCTGCGGGGGGACAAGCCGCCCACGGGCATTTTACTTAAGAAGAAGGTCTTCTCACGCAAGTTCGAGAAAATCCCCGAACCCCTGGCCCTGCCCGCACAATCGTGAGACGTTACCCATGAGATCACCTGGACCACACACGGTCCTCAGACTAGCAAGGCCGATCTCCATACCAGTGGGGATTTTTTTAACCACAGCCTGAAAATCGCTCCCGTGGGGATTCGACCTCAGGACCTGTGGAGTGCCGCTCGAGTGACTTAGCCGGCTGGACTAAGCTCCCTTTGGCATTATATTATATTAACCAACAAAGTGAACATCAGTTCTTTTCTAAAAAAGATTTTAGCCTATTTTTTAATCTATATATAATAGCAACAGTGGGTAATTTTCTAGAAAATTGATCCAATGATTTTGGATGGTTAGTCATTAAATTTGATGGCCAGATGTTTCTAATTAATGTGAGGATTTCTAGCATTTATTTTTTTAGTGCATCTGGTGAGGATTAACATGGCGTCTTTAATTTTTTTGTATTTAAAAGAAGATTAACTACACACGAATGTCATGAGCTCATATCTTTTATATATATTAATATACTCAAATGGCCCATACGTTAAGGTGCCATAATATTTTCTAATGTGCGGCTAATTTTTTTGGCAATAATATTTTAGGCTAACCGTGAGGACTATTATTATTCTAATATATTAACTAACTTTTAAGGTGATGGGCGGTACGGCTGTAGATTTGGTTAAGATCACCACTGCAGGTCAACAGTGGCCTCCTGGTTTTCAGACTCAACTTACTGTCCATTCCACAGTAATCAGCCCCTGGCCGTTGATCCCGTCTGCATAGCGTGGATGGCCTCCACACCCACACCGACATCCTTAGGCTATCCGCAGCGCGTCCGGGAAGCCGTCCCGAGACGCGCTTTCCCGGACGCCAGCTCGGATGGGAGGCGTCTGGCGGCGTCCCGGGGAAGCCGTCCCGGGGAGGCCGGTCGAACGCCATTCCTGGCGTCTTCCCCGACGTCCCGGGACGCGCCGCCGTGGCGCGTGGGGCCCGCCACCCACCACCGCGCGACACAGAGAGAGAGGAGGGAGGAGGCCGTGCAGCGCCGCCGCGCCGCCATCGTCGTGGTTGGGGAGGAGGAGGAGGAGGGAGGGAGGCGGGCGCCGACGCACGCGGCCCGCCGCCCCTCGCAGGTCCGCCCGGCCGCCGCAGCGCCGCCCGCCCCGCTGAAGCCGCCCCGTGGTCGCGCGCTCCCCGGCCGCGCGAGCTCCGCCGTCTGCTGGCCTTCGAGGAGCGCCACCGCTGCTGGAGCGCGCCACCCACGGAAGCGCCCGCCGCCGCTCGCCAGCGGAAAGCGCCGCCGCCGCCGCTGGAGCGAGGTGGACGGCCGAGCGCCGCCGTCGCCCGCGCCCGGAGAAGGAGGCGGCGCTGCCTGCTCACGCCCGCCGCGCTCCCCACGCCGGAGGAGGCCGCCCCGCCGCTGCTGGCGGGCGTAGGTCGCCCGCGCGCGCCGCCTCGCCGGCGCGCTTCAGCGCCCGCCGCGCTGG
Organism: Chrysopogon serrulatus; assembly: GCA_015844335.1. NCBI lineage: Eukaryota > Viridiplantae > Streptophyta > Magnoliopsida > Poales > Poaceae > Chrysopogon > Chrysopogon serrulatus. The sequence goes on along the minus strand of JADLZL010005065.1, from coordinate 239,252 downwards.
GCCGGCGGCGCTGCTGGCGCGCGCCAGCGCCCGCCCACCCACCACGGCGGTGGCGGCGCCGGCCGGTGCGCCCGCCCGCCTCCAAGGGGGCCGGTGGCGGCGCTGCTCGGCGCGCCAAGCCCGCCTCACCCACGCCCTGTGGCGGGCGCTGCTCGGCGCGCCTGGTGCTTCTTTGCCGTCTTGCAAAGGGGGAGAGAGAGAGGGAGGGGAGAGAGAGGGGAGGGGATTTAATAAAATATTCTGATATGTGGGTCCCATGGTAGATAGAGGATGATATGGAGTATAAACGAGTGCGGGAGAAAGCACTGTAAAGGAGAGAATCTTGATGACCAGGATGTATAGAGTATGAAAATAGAGGGCGATGAGTGCGGATAGCCTTATCCTCTCCCCGCGGAACCGTCGAGACAAAAAAAAAGAAAAAAAAAAGAAAAAAAAAACTCACCACATCCCTCTCCTCGGCGTCTGCTCCACGCCAGATGCCACGCACCGCCGCCGCCCGCAGCCTCTGCGGCTCCTCCACCCCTTCGTCCTACGCCTGCAACGACATCCCACACCCCGCCGGACCGCCGCCCCCCCTGCACCATCCGCCGCCCGTGGCCCGGCACGCAGGGCGCCCCTGCGCCGCACCGGGCGGCGCCGCCCGTGGTGCGCCGACCCGCACCCCGTCCCCCGCAGCATCAGCAGGAGCTGGGCGACAACACCTGCGACGATGACGAGGGGCGACGCCCGCAACCACGCGCGCCAACCCGCCCACGGCGGGTACCATTCCGTAAGCCTGCCCGCCTCTCTCTCTCGCCGCGAATCCGATTCATCTCGGCTACTTTGTTATTCCCCATCGGACCTGCCTGGGGCTACGCTACGGTCTAGGGTTTCTGATTCGCCCAGGATGTACTGCTCTTTTTTGGGGAGCTGTACGGTCGTTGCAGATTTGATGGAATTCTACTGAAATTTCTGAAAATTGGAGTTGTGCTTCATGTTTGTTTTGATTTGTGTATGCAGAGAGAGGTTGACGAATCCATGAATTTGTTTGCCTCATAATGACCCCACTCCCCAGGTTCAATCGGGAAAGATTTCGACTTTCAGGTTCACAACGTCTACACATGTGTTTAGCTCATTGACAAGAGCATAGCACATGTTTTATCTCTGTTATGGTTTGCTATATGAGTTTCAGCGCTGTTCGGTTGGGTTTAAGAAAACTGTAGTTTAGTTGATTTCTGCACTCACTGCACGAACCTGCAATCTTTTTATACTTCTGTGGAACTTGGAGTGCTGCAAATCGATGATAACAGACCTAGAATTTTTTGTGACAATTCTGTTGCTAAGGAGCTCCGAGGTAAATGTTCATGTAATTTTCCTTCTGCAGAACCCGTTCATCCTTATTCCTTGCGTACTGCTCCAACCATACATTTTCATCTACGAAAAAGTGGATGGCGGCGCTAGCCGAAACTGACCGCCAGGTTGGAATGGAGGATGAATGTGAAGGCGATCCTCATCGTGCCGATCTTAATTAAGAGGAAGTGATGGGGACGAGGTCCAGACCTCCTCACAAAGTGACACCAAAAGTGAGGATGAAGGCTACCAACATAGGACACCATTTAGCAGAACAAAGGGAGTTGTTGTCTCTGAATCGGACGGGTCTGAACATAATTACTATGCTGATGGAGCTCAAGAGGACGCAGAACCTAGCTAAACAAGGAAACACTCCTTTCTCCTCAGCGTCGTCGCGCTGATGCTACCGAGACGCATGTTCTCCGTCACCTATGCTCAAATATTTCTACACGATGTATCTTATCTAACCATGAATCATATGACTCCACAGCAAAGGTTTATTTTTGTACTGATTCATCTTATTTATATGTTTTGGAGACTAATTTCCTTTCTATGTTGATATGTAAATATGGTTGTTTAGTTGCATTTCTTTTGCTGTACTTTTGGACTGATGCTTCAACTTATCAATAGTTTCATTCATCTGCATAAATAATCTTGGTGTCCGGATGATGGCAAAATGAACGGCTTCTTTTTTATGTTGATGTTGCAGACTCAGCTTCCTCTTTATGCCAACAAGGTACATTGTTTGAGTTTGATTTTGTGTGTGGTCACATTTAAGCACTAATGCTTTCCTGTCTGATAGGAAATTTACCATTTTACATTACTCCGTGTTGCTATTCTTTGCAAAATCACATGTTCCGAATCTCTGGATTTTGCTCCCCAAATTATGTTTCACACTCCTTTCTGATTTAGTTTTACAATTCATTGCATTTGCCTGACCGCCATCCTCCATAAACTTATATATGAATGCCTGTTTATCAGGTCCAGCTTGGTTCATTAAAACTATAATTTCCGCTTTGCTGCCTAATCCCAAATTATGTAGTAGTACACGCTTGGAGCTTAGGGGATTTTTTGGAATGCTTAGCCGTGCCGTGCCATTTTTTCCCTCAATAAAAAACTGAAGCCATTTTGATTAAATAAATCTAGGTGCTTAAAAATTATCATGGTTCCTGTAATATTGCATGCCTCTGGATCATTTTCAAGTGTTTGCTTTCTGAGGTTATCAATTATCATTATCTCCTCCTTATTATTACCTTCTAAATTTAGTTTGCCTATTTTGTGCAGAACCAGTTTCTTTAATACCGAACCAACATGATTCAGCAGCTACTACTGGGTTTCACAGAAAACAAAGGTCGTCTTACCCCTCTAATACTGCAATCCTAAATCTTTATGTACTTGGCATATGAAACAAGTTAGCCATGCATTCAAAATTGTCTACCATTGCTCATATTGCCTTCATGTTCTCATGCATAAAAAAAAAAGAAAGTTTCGGCTAACTGAGTTATTGCCTTCTGAAGCAAATGGAACCTTCTGGACAAGTGAAATTAATTAGTCATGTGTATCTGATGTCATCAGTTTCATTGCTATAAAGTTTGGTAACAACAATGTATTCAGAGCAAGTTGCTATGTTAGCTATTACACCACTTCGTTGCCATCAGCTAATAAGCCCCCTATCCACACCCACCCACAGCAAAATTTCTCAGTAAAATGCTATGTTTAATAATATCTTCTACTTTTACTACCAAGTTTTAAAACTCATTCAACCTGTAAACAGGTACCAGTTGGTTCAAGCGGTGGGACCGAGCCTTAGCTCGGGTGGTATGCCTTCCGGTGGGAAGGCTGCCGGTCACGGTTCGAGCGCTCTCGGACGCGTGATTTTCCCATCCGGGAACAGTGTTCCCAAATAAATTTTAGGAGCCTCTCGCGCGTGGAGCCACAGAGGGAATGCGACGCGCCCGTCGTCTACGGGTTCATAGATGGATCCGGTGATCTCAAGAAGGACGCGATCTAGTGGTCTGAGTGTAGTTGTAGGTTTGCTTGTGTACGCGTGGTGTGAGTGTGGTGTGCGTGTGTAGGGTTGATGTGAGTTGTACATGAGCACATACTACAGCTGTACCCAGATAAGAGACGTCAAAAAAAAAAAAAAGTTGGTTCAAGCGGTGAGAGAATAGGTTCCGGTGTTTTTTTGGGCACATATGGAAGATCAACGTCTCCCCAGCATCAGTAGTTGTCAATCGAAGGACCAAACCTTCTTACTTTCATGGCCCTGTTCTCCCTGTATAAAATGTCATCTATTCATACATATTACAAAACCAAATGTTAGATTTCCATCATGCAGTTGGCTGATATATGAGGCACCTTTGCCACTGCAACCAAATCTGTTGGACACGGTGTATTTTGTTGCCCGCACGCCTGCTAGTTATTAATATAGGTGTATTAACTAACTTTTAAGGTGATCGGCGGTACGGTAATAGCTACCTATATTTATTGGATATTTTTATTAACCAACTGCCGTCCAATATTTTATCTACATGGCCAGAGCTTTTCTCGGCAAAGATATTTTAGCCTATTTTTAATATGTGACGATAGATGTGACGATGTTATCTATATATAATGGCAATGGTGGGTAATTTTCTAGAAAATAGATCCAATGATTCTAGATGGTTAGTCTTCAGATTTGATGGCTAGATGTTTCGATAAACATGAGAATTTCTAGCATTTATCTTTTTTCTTAGCGCGTCTGGTGAGGATTAACGTGGAGCCTCCGTTGGGGTCTCTAATTAGTAATAGTAAGATGTCGTTTCAAACATAGCATCTTTAGGTTAACTCTCTTCTTGTACGCACCGGTCTGTATAAGAGGTCAGTGAAAATTTTTACTTGGCGATTCTAAATCCATTTATACTGGTGTTTTTCGGAACCGCCAAAGTATAAGAGGTCGATGAAAATAAGCAATTTCCCCCAGTACAAATGGCTACCTACAAAATATAAAAAATAGAAAAATAATATTTGAAAAATAAGAAAAAAAAAAATTAAGCACTAGAGAGACCTTGCCCGCCAGTCTCCATCGAAGTTATAAATTGCAGCATTTTTTTGTGTGAAAATCACACGCTTCGTGGCTACTGGTCTTTGAACCCATGACCTGTCGCTTGAGCGATCCCTTTCTTAGCAATGCAACACACACGCACATGTGTTGATTTTTTTTCTTTACTCACGGATTTTCCAAAACCGAGTATAAATTGAGTGTTTGAGGCTCTAAACGAATTCAAATAGAAAAGTTATCAACTATAAAGTTTTTATAACTTTTTAAGATCTACAACTTTTATTTTGAAAGTTTCTCCATCCGAGGTCGTTTGTAAAATTTGAATTTCATGTTTGACAAATTTAGATGTAGTTTTCCATGGAAAATGATTTTAAATGAAAAAATTATCATCTATAAAGTTTCATAACTTTTTGAGATCACAACTTTTATTTGAGAGTTTCTCCATCCGAAAAAGTTTAAAAACTCAAAAAAAAATCAATTTCAAATTATTTTTAGTGATGGATTTCTTAACGAACCGTCAGTGGAAATACAATTTCTTATGGTGGTTTCTTAAATAATCCACCCCTAGAAATATAGCTGATTTTTACTTGGCTGCTGTTAAGAAAAACCGCTAGTAGAAATAAAATACTAGTATCAAGAGAAATAATCTTTGTATTAGTGAAATACCCATAAAGCTAGGATTTGATGAGCTCCTTAGGTGGAGCTGTTTCATTGTACAGCCCTATAACTAGTAAAAAGGCGCGCTCCCTACGCGCATGCTGATGAAATAAAAAATAATCTATTAGGTTTTATTTGTATAGTGACTAACACAAATATTATCGAGTATGAAAAACAATCACACGGTGTTCAGAAAACAAGCAGCACATAGACATAATGGGGTCCTAGGAGAGTACTGAAATCTTTCAATACAAATACATACGCTTCATTTATCATGGTAATGCTCTAAAGTTGCTGCTGCAACTACAAATGATCCTCTCGGGCCATATTGTTATTGTTACTGCAAAGAGAAAAAAGACGACACATTAGTGGCACACAATTAGACGGCTAATCATCAAATGTCGTGGTAGGGTCTTGAGAAACATGGGTACCTGATCTGGTGGGGGCTGTTGCTGGTAATTTCCATACCATGGACATTTTGAGCGGAATATGAGCGTAATTAACCATATAGATTGTATCCTTGGGGATACCCATAATAGGTACCACTCCATTGGTTGTGCACTTGTTGAGGCTAGAACAAAAATCCAACGGAGGGAATGTGACCTCCCATGAGCCATATGTTCTGAACTCCCGGTTGGCTTCCATTTAGCACCCGTATGGTCTTCTCAAGTGATGACCTAAAAAAAAGTTTTTTTAAATCAACATATTCCATATAGTGGTATCTGTTTCAGAAAATTATAGAAGCATTTTGCACTATAAACTTGAAATCTTTTGTCATATGGTCAAAAATCTACAGAATATATTCAAGTAACATGGAATTACTATAACCAATTGGGTGCTATTTTTTTGGCAATAAAATACTGGCACCAAAAGGTTTGAACATGGAATTGGATACTAAAGACAACATCACTAATGAGCATTGACTGGGCTATAAGTTAGCATTGACTGGGCTATAAGTTGATCTGTAGAATACACAAAAGAGGAGATTCTTTATATGTGTCAGAATATTGGATAAATCAACAACACTTTCATACAGGTTCCTGACATACAGAAAGGTCTTTTGTATTGTCTCAGGTCAAGACCACCAACACAATGAAGTGTACAAAGTAACATGGATCATTCAGGTTGAGAAAGACAAAACTATTTACAGATACCCAAAGCAGTATTGTTTGGATCGTTATGAGGTGGCCGCTAAATAATTAACATATGTATTGCATAACTCCATTGTACTAATTTGAAGTTCACATTTAATTGTCGAATAAAAAAAAAAAAAGATGATTGAACAAACATATCTCTATCTTGAGAGATGGACCAGAGATTTGAAAAAAATCAAGTTGTGTATCATCGCTCTAAATAAAAATCTAAAATCCATGAACAAACCAATCATATCTAAGAAGCTAAAATTATAACTAAACACGGGGCCAGGTTTGGGCAGGGTTGTTAACACTGGACTGGTAGTTAAATAAAATGAACACATGAGCAACAGTAAGCAATTACATGTGCTCTGTAAGTCGTATGTATTATAACGCAACAACATCAAACAGGAACTTTAGTAAAAGTTGGGCCATGCAAAGAAACTGATGACATTACAATCTAAACACACACAGTACAACGCAACTTAAGAGACATATGGTTTCGGTTTTCCAATTGTCTAAGATAATAATTTATATATAACTGAAAATGGAGCTTGGAGCGAGGGATAAATGGGAAAAGCACCTGTTGAGTGTCTGATGATGTGGCTTCAGATGTTAACATCAAGGTGAATTCTTCTCATTGGCCTGCAACATTTTTTAAAATCTTACTATTACTAATTAGAGGCCTCAATGGAGCCTCCACGTTAACTCTCACCAGATGCACTAGGAAAAAAGATAAATGCTAGAAATTCTCACGTTAATCAGAAACATCCGACCATCTAATCAAAAGTCTATAGCCACTCATGACCATTGGATCTTTTGTTATTTATAAGAAATTTTCCACCTTTGCCATTATATATACGTAGATTATTAAAAAAATAAATATCTCTTTTTTTTAGAAAAACAGAAAATCGATCCAACGAATGCTGTACCTACCAAGTGCTAACATCGTGTATCGTATTAAAATATATGTAGGTGGCATACTTCCATGGTTAATTATCAATAACGTTATATTATAATAACAAAAGTTTTCTTCACAACGAACAACACTAGATATCGGAGGCAATCTAATCTACTATCTACGCCAACGAATCCATCCTTCGTGCCCTGTACGTCGCCACCGTCGAGGACAGCATCACCGCGGCCGTGGACACCGCCGGCTGGAGGTGATGCTTAACAATCAACAGCGCCGGCGTCATGGACCTGCTGTCCCCGGTACCTCACAGATCGTGCCAGTCTCAACTTCGTTGAGCGGTTCCACGCCGTCATGTCCATGAACGTGGGATGATGGCGGGGATTAAACACGCCATGCACGTCATGCTGGCGACGAAGCCCGTAGGTTGTTCATAATCCTCTGCATGGTGAGCATGCATCAGCGGCATCCTCAGCGGGCTGTTGACGTACCCGTGCAGCCATGCTATGTTGGTTTGTACTACAGAAATTCAGATGTTTGATCTAAAGTTTACATCACTGTACATCGCATCGATCTGACATCAACCTTCAAGATGGACAAGATGCATCATGCAACAATAAGCAGTCGTGCAAAAATTTTCAGGTTTCTTTGACTGAAAAACCATCCAGATCATGGTAATTTTTTGGTGCACTTCCTCTATTTGTGAAATAGTTTTTTATAAATAACATGTTTTATTTGTTACTCTTACGCTTATTTTTTCCATTACAGGCAATATTTAATGCAAACCTGATGTAAATAGAAAGATTAGAGCTTGGACCTAGAATATATAATGGTTGATTTACAATGTACGAGGTCCCTGCCATCAAGGTAATGCATCCATGTATCTCTACATAAACAATACAAAAGGTATTTTTTTTTTCATATTTTCATTGGAGAAGAAACAGGCCGTATCTATTAGTTATTCGTAAGTATTGGTTTGTGTCTAAAATTTTACCATACCAAATTTGGCAAGTCAAAGTTAGATAAAAATTTTGACATAGATTTGGCAAACTATATGTGAGAGGTTGCCAAGTTTTGGTAGCCAACTAAACAATAGGCAAAATCATGGCTTACCAAAGTTTTGACTTGGTATATTTTGGAAATCAAACAATTAGACCCTCAATAGAATCACTTAAAAGTTAAACAACCAATAGGAAGAAAAGTGTTTGATTGATCCATCGCTTAAATAGTCCTGTACAGTCCTAGAACAAAGAATGCAGGCAAAACATCACCAATAATAGTTTCCCTATCCAGCCTTTTAAAGCTTTAACGCGAACACAATAAAAAATATCATTCAATATTTTATCCTTCAACATACTCTATTTAGTGATATGCTAAATTTTCCTTTCTGTCCATTCATACATTTTGGGGTGACAGTGACATCTGTCCACCCTATATATTATATTTGAGATTTGGGAATCTTAGAGAAAAAATATTTAAAGGAGAATTTTTGTTAAGATGCAACCTTGAGGATTAAGTTTAATTTAGAAGGGCTCTTGAAAGTGAGATCTAATCATTCTATTTTATTGTGGCTTAAAATTAGAACAACACAAAAATTAGTTAAACCACTTTATGAATTTTACAAATTAAGATATGTGGTTGTTATTGTGTCATTTTCTTTATGAGATTATGTATGTTTTTACATGGGACAATTGATGTTTTTTAAAAAAACTTTAACAATTTGTTACAAAATTACCATTTATAGTAAGGAAAAATTCAAAACAAGTCGATTACTATTGCAGGCATATAACAAATCCAAATATTTGGTCTTAGAACAACTCCAAGACTCTATATAACAAATCCAAATATTTGCCCCCAATAGCATCTTTAATAACAACTTCTTAAATTGGATCTCTAAATATAGATATTCTCTATTATGGATTTCTCGCTAGCCAAAGATAGAGAAAGAAGATGACTCTCTAAGGTGCACATAAGTTTTATGCAGGATTTATAAAAGTTGTTGTAGGGATAAAATGAGTTTTGTCAAAGATATTCAAATAATGATTTAGAGAAGATGCTCTTATATTGTAGTCCAAGTTACAAAAATTTGGATGCTTGCTTTGTTAGGTGTTTTATATCCATGAAGTGTGAGCACGCTTACTACTACAAAAAAATTGGTCAATGCAAGTACGATTAATGATGTTTGTACTGCTTTTGGACGTTCATAGCTGAGCTAATTCATCGAAATATGAGTCAGCAGTTTAGATTTCCAAAATCAGATCTATATATGTCTTGATTTCTATGGTTTATAGAATGCTAATAATCTGCATGTCTTTCTTATGATTATGGTACATTTTTCATTATTCAAATGATGTAAGAAACTTAAGAATCACATAGTTCGTGGGCACTCTATGGAAACAAATGGACATGTGTGTACTTATCTCTTTTTCCTAATTAAAAATCTACGTAACCTATCCTATAGTTATAGGTAGAGGGAGAATGAGGTTTTACTAATTGAGAGGCTTAATTATTTTGATAGTTTCTATATGTTGCCACAACATTCTAAATAGTCTATGTCCAAATTTTAATGGAAACTTTATTTGTTCATGACCTATTAAGTAACAAGGAACCTTACAAAAAAATAGAAATTTAGATCTACATATCGTTATTAGCTCGGGCAAGTTCACAGGTTTGTGTTAGAAAATGAATAGAGTGAAAAAGTATAATTTAATATTAATTAATGTATTAAGCAGTAATAATTAATGCTTATGTCTTCTTAGATTCTGTCCCGTGCGTGAGCACGGGTTGATGGACTAGTATGTTCTAAACACACACAGCACAGTACTTAATATTCATATAGCTTTGGCACCAATTGTTTGTGAAGATGTGTATACATCTCAAAATGAAATGAGGGATAAATGGGGAAAGCACCTGTTCAATCTCCGATGATGTGGTTTCAGATGCTAAGAGCAAGGGAATTTCTTTTCAGCAGCCTGCAACCAAAAAAAGATTTGATTTGACAACTTGAAAATACGAAAGCCTAAGTTCTCGTATTAGTGTCTGGTGATGCATGGGGCGGGATTTTGACTGAAATCTGCACATAGCATCAGGCGAATAACAAACAATTTCTTGCAATCTATTTGTTGCATCACCCTCAGCCCATGCAAACAAACTGATTACACAGGTAGTTGCATGAGAATCAAAGGAAAGCATGTGTCAAAGATACATATATGATTAACCTAGCATCTGTTCGTGTATCGAAGATATCCTGGAGCCCTAACTATGGAAACCGGACTGAAATAGAAAATGAAGTCGAATTGAATGCTCATTGCAATAGAAAAACATTAGTTCCAACACTCCCTGACAGCATTAAAGATGGATAAATAGTAGGAGCACATAATAATAAGAAGAAAAGGCAACTATAGATGAAGTTAGCATTTTTCAGAAATATCAAGCTACAGAAGTAAATTTAAAACCTTATAGAAGCTCATGTAAGGATAATAACACAGCTGAGTCAGCCCTCCATGTGTCCATTCTATTATAGACTGATGCTTTATCAGAACCTAGATGGATGGGCAAGAAAATAGAAGGAAAAGAGGTCATAAAATAATAATCACGTACCTGAATCACTAATCCATATACTGATTTGTTTTTAGTCAAGTAAAATGCTTCTTGAATTTTGATTGAATTGGCTGACGAAAAGGCCAACAACCTGAGATATGAAGCAAAGGAAACTAAGGCTGTTGCCTAAGGGGGCAAATCAATTCATTGAAGCTGTATGAAGTACCGCAATAAATTAGGCTGCAACCAGCAGATCTGAATTGTTTCCCGATAAATCATGACGTTAGTATACATCAACAAATATTTGCAGGAGCATTAGCAGACCTGAAGAAAAGGCTAAATTTTTTGATAACACCTATTTCACCTTGTCGTGTGGCTGAGTGTGTACATAAACAAAATGTAAGCAGTCCTAGCAGAGCAGGCAGCAGCAGTGGTGTGCCGCTTTGTCATGGTACCAATCCGCGCCGATGAACCTCGCTCCTGAAGCATGATTGCCATTGTTATGCACGCAGACATTAAAAATTATGAAACACTGGTGTTCGAAGCAATCTCTATTTAACATCTTGCCTATGGAGGAGATGACAATCAGCGCATTGCAGGAAAGCTTCTATATTAATTCAGTATTAACTAAGGTAACACAAGGAAATCTATCTGATGGCTGCTATGTACCAATTAGCTTATCGCTAAAACAAAAAAAAAGTCAAACTGATGGGAGAAGTCAGGCAAATCAATTATAGCTGAACATCTTAAGACCCATATGATTTGTTTTGTCAATTCATAAATTTAACTTTTGGTGTGATTAAAATACGCTTCAAACTAACAATTTTGAGTTGAATATACAAGCAGAAGATTGTGAGCAGGTCTTATAGCAGTGGTTAGCTCACAGATGCGGTAGTAGTAATGTCAAAGCGATATGCTAGTAGTAATGTGAAAGTGGCGCATGAAGCTTGAACCCAACAAAGGGTAGACCGGAACATCCGAGCACGTTGTAAGCTAAAATTGGCCTGCCTTCATTACACATGTTTGATTTACCTGAAAAAACAATAACGCATCATCTGACAAATAGAAGCACCAAAGTAAATAAACCTAAGATTATATGAACTTCCAAAGCAAGAAAACAATGACCTTTGTTGTATTTCTTCTTCGGTCTTGCATGTATTCTACCTGAGTTCGAAGAACAGCAGTGCACATAATTGTACTGAAAGGTCAAAGAAAAAGGAGAACCAAAAGCAGTCGCATAAAACCAAAGTGTACGACAAGGTATTCCTTTGGGAATAGGGCATGTGCTCAGAACCAACAGTCCATAATTTGACATCAGAAGCAATGATCAGAGACAATGATCACAAGGCAATCAACAAGATTATATCTATCACTTCACAGGCAGTATAAACACAAGCTCAAATTGCACAATTATGTGATCATTGACATCACAGGCAATGATCATAAGCAAGTCTGAGTGGGAAACCCAAGGCAACAATCAAAGTTGAGAAGGGAGGAAATCATCACAGGCAACATCATCAGAAGGTAACATTTCATAATTAAGAGGTAATTCGAACGGCATAGTCATTTGACTGTAGCCAATAAATGGTACCACTCATTGGTGCCTCCATAGCACACAAAATAGAATAGGCACAAAGAGATAAAAAAAAAAAAAGGAATGACCAACTGAGCATTGCCTTAATTATCATAGAACATGTACAACGAGATGCCAAAAATAGAATCAAGATTGCTCATGATCATTGCCTCAGCTATGAACATAGTACAGAGATGTAATAAAAGGTAGAATCATCATAGCTCATGAACACTGCCTAAAAAAGGAAGAGATGTAAACTATGGAAAGATAGCTCATGATCATCGGATCAAACACTAAACAAAATATTTATGATGTATCATCATAGCAGCAGCCCATTCCCTCAAATTTAAATGTAACAACAAGACAAAATTACACTCGTCATTGCAGGTGACCAAGAAACAATAAAGCAGCAATTATCAGGGATGCACACTAAGAAATCAAAGAAATATTATTACATGGTCACGTGCTCAGATGTATGGCAGAATAATTGTTTGCTGTCAAGATCCAATCAAAACGAGCAGGCTACACCGATAGAACGCAAAAAAAATATATATAGTGGTAACCATATAGATTGGTAAGTGAAAAGTGGAAGAACAAAAGATCTAGGGTGAAACTGACCTGCCTTTTGTTTGTGTAACATCTCTGTTAACCTAGTGTCCAAAAATCACAACTTTCAAAAACTTTTTCAAAAACTAACCCATGTATGGTGAGTGTCATGTAGGAAACCTACCCTAGTGAGTTGCACTAGCTCCCAAATGCATTTAGTGGCATGAGCATCTTGTCTTTCTTTTATTTATGTGATTTGCCTAGTTATGATTTTATGTGATGCTAAGTAAATTAACTAATCAACCCTTGGTGACATGTGTACAACCATGGAAAGCACCTTGACCAAACCCTAGCTTATCCTAGGATTACCCACCAGCAAAGACATGCATGTGTGTACATATGTATAATTTTGCACCTAGTATGAAAGAGAGAGGGAGAATATAGAAAAAGAAAAGGGAAAGAAAAATAGGAGGGAGAGGGCAGCAGGCCAAGCCACCTGAGCAGCAGCCCAGCCCACCGCCGCACCCCGCGCCCCTCTTTTCCCCAGTGCTCACGCGGCCCAGCCCAGCTAAGGCCCGCAGGCCGGAGCAGCAGCGCTTCCCCTTCCTTCCTCCCTCATTAGCGCCGATGACAGGCGGGCCCAGGGACCCCACCTGTCATCCCCTTCCTTTTCCGTCCCCCCTTTTCTTCCCGCCGAGACCGTCGCGACGCCGAGAAAGGAAGCGGCCATCCCGGCCGTTCCCCGTCCAACCGCCTCGCCACGGTAGCTGCGGATGCCCGCCGCGTCGGCTCGTCCAGCGCCGACGCACCGCATCACGACAAGGGCGGCGCGGCCCGCCCTGCCGACGCCACTGCGGGAGCCCGCGTTTCTTTTCGCCGGCCGCCGCTCAATTTGGGCGCGCCCGCGCCTTCTAACCACCCAGCGACTCCCAAACCCTAGCCCAAAGACGCGTGGATGTCCTCCACGTGCCCCCAGGGCACTGTGTGCCGTCCACCGCCTCCCATGGCCGCCGCCGCTTATAAATAGGGCACCTTCGGTGCCCTAGCTCGCCTTCCGCACCCCGCCGCCGCTGGTGGCATCTTTCACACGCCACGCCACTCAGAGGGAAGGGCCGTGAAGGAGAAGGCGACCCCGGGAGGTAGCTGCACGCCGGAGCCGCCACGCCGGAGCCAAGGAGGACGACGCCCCCCCGATCGGCTACGTCACCGCAGCAGCTCGGCACGGCACGGCGTCGACTTCGTCACGGCAGCGCCTCCCTGCACCACTACCCTCTCTACGCCGACACCTACGGTGAGCACCCCTTCGCCGCCGCGCTGCGTTTTTTACCGCCAGGACCGAGCGTTGCCGCGAAGCCCGCTGGGTGGCTGCGCGCCGCCCACGCCCGCCGCACGCGCCGCCCACGCGCCTTGCGCCGCAGCGCCGCGCGCCTGCGCGGCGGCAGCGCGACGAACTCACGGCCGGTTCACGGGTCGCCGCGTCCCGGCGCCCACGCCGTGCCCGCCACGGCCCGAGCGCCGCCGTGGCGCGGCGTTCCACAGCGTGCCCAGCCACCGTGTAGGCGCATCCGATGGGTGGGCGGCGTCGCCCGCCCCCGTGCTCCTAGCCGCCCCGAGCCCGACGGTGAGCCCCCCTGTCTTGTCCAAAATGCCGCCCCCGCGTTCACCGTCGAGTACCCCGCCATGGCGCCGCGCGTTCTCCCCACCGGTGGAGGGCAAGGCCGCCGCCCCCTTGGGCGTTCTGTCGCGCACACGCGCGCACCTACGCGCGCACTTTTATCGGCATGCCGATGCGGCTTCGGACGCGGCTCGTGCAGCCGCACCGGAGCCGCGCACGCCGCGAGCAGAGCACCACCACGGCGAGCCGTTCCACCGCACGAACCACGGCCACCGCCGCGTTCCGCACACCCAGGCGAGCAAGCGGTTGCCTTGATGCCTCGCTCCACATGCCTGCGCCCACACACACCCGCACCGCCCGGGTTTCGGCACTAAGCGAGCAGCGACCTCGGAAGCCGCTCACGTCCTGGCCTTGCCGGGCGCACGCCGCCATGGCCGCTTTATGACCGCGGCGCAGCCGTTCCGCCGCGCTCCGTCCACCTCCGGCGTAGCCGATAGGCCCATCAAGCTCCGCCTCGCCACCGCACGCCCAGCTGCCCAGTCGCCAAGCGCTAAAGACCCCGCCTTGCCCCAATTGCACCGGGCAGCCTCCTCACCGCCGTCCGCCGTGGACCCTCCAGGGCGCTGCCGCTGCCCCACCACCGTGGAAGCTCCACCGGCGCCTTTTTAGACGAATGCCGAGGCCCCCGAGCACCCGAGGACACGTCAAAGGTGCCCCCGCAAGACTCCCATGCACGTGCACAGCAGCGCCGCCGTCACCGGACACCGACGAGCCGCCACGGCCTCACTGCCAGCCACCGGGAAGGCCAAGCCCCTCCTTTTCATCTTCGGGAGCACGCGCCAGCTAGCTGGGAAGCCGACGCACCCCTTTGCAGCCATGGAGGCCCACCGGAGGAGCCGGCTGAAGGAAGCCGCCACCGGCGGCTCGCCGGCATAGAACAGAGGAGGGGAGGAAGAGACCCGCTGGGTTCCGTGAACTCCGGCCCGTGGTGGACCAGAGAGAGAGGGAGGAGGTGAGTGCGTCCACCGTGGACCAAGCCTGGGCTCACGGTGCACCGCACCCGGTCCACCGTGCACCAGCCTCCGTGAGCCGCTGCCCAGTAGAGGCCCAAGCCCGCCACGTGGCCGCCCTCCTTGCCGACACGTGTCCGGGGCCGGGCCGGCCCAACCCGGCCCCGATCCGCCCCGGCCCAAGCCCACACCGAGCCCGGGCGGCGTTGATCGCTGACCGGTCAACGTTGACCGTTGACCTGGCCCACCAGTCAGTGACCCACCGGAGCCGGCCAATCACCACCTGCCACGTGTCACCTATTTTCGGAAAATAATAAAATGATTTTCTCTTTTTCAGATATGATTTAATCTTCGGAAAATCATAATAAATCCATTTTAACTCCGAAAAATATGAAACCAGTGTCCAAATTTTTCTAAAAATGAGCTCTAGGTCATAGGCTTATCCATGAGTGCATTTGCTTCTTTTGGTTTTCAGTTGCTTCTTTGTGCACCTCTATAGGAGCCGCTAAACGCGGTGTTATGTTACGCTTTTCAGAGACGGAGGAGCCGCTGACTGAGGAGGGAGAGGACTACGAGTACACCGAGGACCTGGGAGACGACCCGACCGCAGGTGCCACGTCCCACCCAACTTCTTAGCACCTACTTAGACATGCAATAAATAGAATTGCTAGCGCTCTTTTTATCTGTTGCTTGCTGCTATTGATAGGGTGCATGGTAGATTGATTGATTCAGCCTATGCCTTGTCGAAACCAATCCCCTGCATACCCGCTGCTAGGATTAGACTCGCGCTTACCTCGTTTATCTTGATGCTACTCACTTATACTATCAATACTGTTGATGTATCATGATTGTGAGTGGCTAAGGCACATGGTGCCAAAGATGTGGGGACCGGGCTCTGGGAGAGATCTTGGCGTGAGTCTTGGGTGTGTGGTGAGGGTTGTGTCGACTGGGCAGGATTTAGGGCGAGTCATGAGGACGAGCCATGCCAGGGGAGTGTGATCTGGGCATTCCCCATAAGAGAGTACCTGTGGCGGGTATATGTGTTGGGAGAAGGTTCCGGGAGGAGTGCCTTTGTGGTACGAATCGCCGGGACGGGAGGTGCCGTCGAGGCACGGGGCATGGGCCTCTGTGAAGTTGTCCTGTCTAGTCACTCCTAAGGACTGGTATGTTATGAGAACCGGTTCATAGGACCACCCGCACACACCACTCGTTCCTCGATGGGCGGGGAAACGACTTGACGGCTAGCCGGCCCCCCCCGTTACTACTAGGTTGTATGGTGATAGTGTAGGGAGGTACGGGTGTCGAGACCCACACCCTCCTGAGACAGCGTGGTACCCCATGGGATCCGGCACCACGTCTCACGCCTCGGCGTGCGGTGGACTCCGGGTGCCCCGTAGCTGAGTGGTAGAATGGCAAGGGGCCCGTTAGACGGCAGCTTCGGTATCAGCCTAGGCGAGGCGCATCGCCGATGATGGTGATCCGGTGGTTCCAGGTGTACACACTCGCAGAGTTGATCGATCTATACGTATAGCCGTGTCCACGGTCATGGACATTCCTATGATTTACGCTTCACATGATTAGTGAGTGGAGTCCATTTCTCTTCTCTCCCCCTGGGTGTGGTGGTTTCCGGCCGAGGGCCGTTGAGGCGAGGAGGAGCGGGAGTCTTCCTCGCCGACCTGAGTGAGAGTGTGGTGTGATGTGTGGATGGATATGGATGGGATGGATGGGAGGTTTATGGATATAAATGGGTTAAAACTTGACAAATATTATTTAATTATGCAATTGCATAGGAAACCCAGAGCCTCAAATAGGTCTTTTGATTACCCTTGCATCCACCTTCCACATAGCAAGCTTCAATCATATGGGTGGGATTAGTGGCCAGTACAAATCGTACTGATACATTGTGGTTCAGGGGAGAACATCGAGTGGGAGACCGACGAGGACGACGAGGAGGAGTAGGTGTCTCGTGCCACGCGCAAGTGGATGACGTGTTGATCCGCTTCTACCTACCTTATGCTTTTCTGTATGTGTGTGTGTGAGTGTGATTCCGCCTTGAAGGCGATGTAATAAAGTACTTAAATCCTGCTACTTGTACTCTCTAAGTTAATTATTCCGCTGTATGCGCACTTTGGTCCGCTGATTTGTCGATGATGGCGATGAGCCCTTCGAGGCCATTGCATTATTGTACGGAAACTGTGACTTTTCCCTTCGAGGAAAAGCGGGTTGTTTCAGTTTGCTTCCTTTGACCAAGATTCGCACCTCACATCCAGCCAAAAATCACGCAAGGCAACGTTACCACACTTGAAGGGAGCTCCCGCAGGGAGAGGAAGGAAGAGATAGAGGAAGGGGCCAGGGACCAAATCGAGGAGGAAACGACGTGCGGAATAGCGGAGCGGGTCGGGACTAGGCCGCGTCATGGGAGCACGTGACGCCGGCGGCCCACGTCGGCGGCGGCTGCTGCCGCGGCGCCCTGGCCGGTGATGGGCACCGCCCGGGCGGACGCAGAGGCCGCGCCGGGAAGGCCACCCACCCGCGGCAGCACCCAGGCCGGCCGTCATCGCCAGCGCCTCGGCCGTGCCAATGAGGGGGGGGGAGGAGGAGGAGGAGAAGGCCGCTACGGCCGCCGTCGCCGCCCCCCCCGCACGAGGAGAGAGAGAGAGAGAGAGAGAGAGAGAGAGAGAGAGAGAGAGAGAGAGAGCCGTGCCACGCGGGGGGGGGGGATGATGAGGAAGACCGCCGCCGTCGCCGCGGATGCATCGGGGGGGGGGGGAGAGAGAGAGCGGAGGAGGCGATGAGTGGAGCGGAGTGGAGGCGGCGACGCGGAGAAGCGGAAGAGACGAGGACATTGGGGACAGAAAGACTGGAAAGAGCTGGAGTCCACGAGAAAGAAGAGGAAGGAACAGGCCGCTCTCATTTCGCGTTGGATCGAGTTTTTTTTTTTTTTTTTTTTTTAGGAGCAGTCGAGGCCACGGTAGATTTATTTTGGCTGGGGAACAGTAAACAAGATGGCAAGCTAATGTCGACGGTAAAACTGAAATCAGACGGTCCAAATTTTTTTTTACTGTCGTGGCCTAGCTGGTTGCCCGGGAGGTTGTTCAACTTTAAACTCTTAATAAATTCCTAACAGATGATGGGTGGCTCGGACTAAACGGGACCTAAGTTATTACACCACTTCTAGGTAAGGGTTTCTTTTTCATATTTGAGGTTAGGGACAGAAAATCCATATCAACAGCGCGCACGTCATCGGTGACGAACGGTAACCAACACACCAAAGCACAGGACCCACACATGGGCGGCACCTGTCTCAAGCTGTGCTGTCGCGTGAGAAACGAAACAGAATTTGCTACTCTCAGGTCTCGAAGTCAAACTAGTCCCCGTGTCCGTCCGTGCTTTGCAGATATATATATGTAGATGCACACACGCTCATGACCACACCACGGCTCATACCAAACAAGAGAGATCATCAGTACAGAACGTACTCGGCGTATAGTAGCTAGTCTAGCCATCAGCGTAGGTAGCATGGAGCTTACGCTGCTTGGCCTGTGGGCGAGCCCGTTCGTGATCAGGGTGCGCATCGCCCTCAACCTCAAAGGCCTCACCTACTGCTACATCGAGGAGAACCTCTTCAACAAGAGCGAGCTTCTCCTCAACTCCAACCCGGTGCGGAAGAAGGTGCCGGTGCTCATCCACAACGGCAAGCCCGTCTGCGAGTCCCAGGTCATCCTGCAGTACATCGACGAGGCTTTCGGTGGTGCGCCTATCCTTCCCTCTGACCCTTACGACCGCGCGGTTGCTCGCTTCTGGGCCTCCTACGTCGAAGACAAGGTACGTATGTACTAGATACTCCCTCCATTTCAAATTATAAATCAATCAAGAAAATCTTGAAAGAGTCAAAGTTTTTTATGTTTGAATAAAATTACATAAAAACACAAAAATTTATGACCTCAAATAGTATAATGAAAATACAAATAATGAAGACTAACTAGGCATACTTAGTGTCACAAATATTATTATTATTTTATTATTGATTAAATTTGAAAATTTTTTACTCTCTAAAATTCTTAGAATGATTTATAATTTGAGACAAGAGAGTTGCAATATATAAGTCATCACACCATCTCCAAACCAATTTGTACAGTTTCAGTAACTAACACCGTACCAATTCTGCATGGCAGTTCTACAGCACCTGGGTACCCGTCTTCAGAGGCAGGACGGCGGAGGAGAGGGTGGAGGCGGCGAGGCAGACAATCGCCATCCTGGAGACGCTGGAGCAGGCGTTCAAGGAGTGCTCCAAGAAGGGACGAAGCCATTCTTCGGAGGGGACACCGTGGGGCTCGTCGACGTCGTGCTCGGCGGCCACCTTGGGTGGCTATACGCCACCGAGGCCATCTGCGGGGTCAAGGCCGTCGACGCCGCCAGGACGCCACTGCTGGCGGCGTGGGCGGAGCGGTTCTGCGCGCTGGATGCTGTCAAGGGGCTGATCCCGGACGTGGGGAGGCTTGTGGAGTATAACAAGGCCAGGCGGGCTGGACTTGGCCTGCCGCTGCTGTTGCCGTACGTGGAGCTGCAGCAGTAATAAGTGCAATTTAATAGAATTATCTAAATTCTATCCCAAAATAATTCAAGTCCTAATTTGAGGATAAGATTGCGAAACCCATTTAGAATAAAACAGCAGTTCTATGATTACTTAGGAAGTGTCACCAGTACACAATCGATTTTTTACTCATGGTTGTAATTTTTTTTTAAGTATAGGCGCTAGTACAAATAAAATTATAGGCCCAGGCTATGAACCGCCGGTGTATATTTATTTTGATTGGCGTGTATATTTATTTTGATTGGCAGTTTTCTTAAGTCTACTGCAGTAGAAATACATGGGGGTGGCCTTAAGAAAAGAAAACAGATAATTACTTAGCGCCAATATAAATAATTTAAAATTGATTTTCTTTTTAAATTTTTCGAATGATCTCGGATAGATACATGATCTCAACTAAAGTTGTTGTATTTGAAAAGATCTACAAATGAAAGTTGTTGTATTTGAAAAGATCTACTGGCGGTACTGTCAGCGGCGGAGCTACAGGGTATGCCGAGTATGCACCGGCATACCCTGCAATTCCTGCAAGTTAGCAAGTATATATATGTACTTATAAAAAAAAAAAAGAGAAAAAAATACACATCCGCTGGACTGCTGTATGCGTGCATGCGAGCATGGGCGATAGACAGGCTACGAGCGAGCATCAGGCCCACGCAGGTACGCGGCCCATGCGGCCGGCCAGCGACGGAGACGCACGTACAGGATTCGCGGAGCCGACGCCAATACGAAATTACGGATCGAGGCCGCGCGTGCAGTTTGACTTCGAGTCCTCGGCAGAGTTCATCTTCCTGCGTGGCTGCGCTCATACGGATCGAGGCAGCGCGCCCGTACAGATCAACCTACGAGTGAGCGAGTCTGCGACCAGAGTTCACGCGAGACGCCGCCTGCCGGTTCGCCCTGCGCCCCTGCCCTACGACTGCACCGGCAGCATCTAGGTGAATTTGCATTGTGATCAGAATTGTTCAGGTGAGTGAGATTCAATCTTTTCGGCATTTTTTTTTAAAAAAAACTCATGTATACTTTAATTGCTATAATTGCTTAGCGCTAAAATTATAAAATCATCACATAGTGAGGTCAAGGATTTGTCCCAACATCAGAGTCGGTCAAGATTGATCTTTTCTTCGGTACTCAAGTTAAAATAGATTTTGTATATATTACTGAATTGTTACCGAATTGTTAAAACAGATTTACCGAATTGTATATAAAATTTTTCGGACAGGCATACCCTAAGTCAAAATCCTAGATTCGCCACTGGGTACTGTACCATAAAGTCGTCCACCTCCGTTAAGCTTTAATGACGGTTGGCGCATGGCCGGCTACCGATTAACAGAGGTGACCGCCTAGTCCGTCTTCCTCCATAAATGGATAGGTGGTGCCTTGCAAAATGATTTCTGTAGTAGTGAGTGTCGGTTGGGAAACCGAGACTAAAGGGATTTTCCAACCAGGACTATAGGTCGACTCTCTACTAACGTATGCATGTCGGTTTCGCCATGCCTCCGCCACTAAGTTATCCACTTATTCTACAGGTGAAGTATATATGTTTTTCTTTTCTGCAGACGGTGCTGCACATATGTTAATACTTGTTTTGTGGAGTTAGTGGTATCAGTGACTTCCGAGGAGACTGCCATGGCTTGATCATTTAGCTCAGTAAGAGGATTTCTAAGAGATTTTCTTAATTAAACACACCGTCTAAATCATCATTATAAGTGTCATTTGAATAAAAATGCATTCAGTTGCAGCGTGAGGAGCAAGACAAGGACACACTCTCAGGGATGAGCAAAGAATTAGAAATGATTGCTTTAGAAATCTCAAATAGAGGGTGGAAGCATTTATACCGTTTGCTTTAATGTCTTGGTCTATGTTTAAGACCCTTGCTTTCTTTATATTGATGAACCACGACTCTGTAATAATTGGCTGTGTACATCCTTGGATGTAGAGGCCGGATATTTTTATCCCTTATCTAAAAAAAATATCTTTCACTCTGCAACAACTTGTTAATATCTTGCACACTAGAGAGCTAGACCCGCTCTCATTTTTTAGCTAGTAAGAGAATAGAGAGTAGTGATATTTGGAGATTCTAATTAAACAAGTCATTGGAATATTTGATTATCAAAATCTCTATTCCTATTAATAATAAAGAAGCATGCAAAAAAGCTATTAAAGTTGCTGTTATTCTTGGCACGTCGAGAAATTCACATTCTAGGAAAAGCTGATGAGGCCTGATATCCGAGAAAAACATAGAGGGCTGAAGCCCACTTCCATTAACATCTCGAGGCCTGCAGAAGCCCCATTGGGCGGCGGCTGCTGTCACAGTCCACGTCTCAGTTCTCCCTCTCCAGCACCTGCCCATCCGCCTCCGCCGCCATTGACGACGCCCTTGCGGCGCCGGGGAGCTTGCCAGGGAGCTCGCCGGGAAAGACACCAGAAAGCTTGCTGGGGAAGCGGATGGCCGGCGGACACGTAGGAGAGATGCGACGCCATACGACACGGAGGAGGTCAAGGAGATGCAGCACCGTAGAGGAGGTAAGGCGAGCCTTGGCTCAAGCCCGGCCCCAGAAAAACGAGCTCCACCTGCGCGTTTTTTCTAGCCAGGCCAGAGGGTACGGATGGCTTTCCGAAGCCAAGCCCCAGCCCGTCTGCAGGCAACCAAACAAGTCTATCTTGACTCCAGGAAACCAGGCTACATTAGCTACCCAACCAAACACATCCATAGAGGTCGCAGGGTAAAGTCGCATGCCCACGACAGCATGCGCATTGGTCACAAGTCACCCGCAGCCGCCAGCACCATTCTTCTTTCTTCATCCGCATGCGCGGCGTGGACATGGCTTCCGATCCAAGAGACAGACACACAGAGAGAGAGAGAGAGAGACAAGACAAGAACGAGAGCTACAAAGCTACTGCAAAGCTAGCATGCATGTCAGCGTGGCGATGAGTGGCCGGGGGCAGTGATGAGCCGTGAGCGAGCACAATAACCGTGCCACTCCAAAACCAGAGACGACGACGTGATGCCGGCCAGCAACCCCTTCAACTCCATCTCCATGGTCAGGCATACGTACGTGCTTGAAAACCTTGCGGTGGGGATGCATGGCAGTAGAACGAGCGGAATCCGATCTAAGGCATCGGAGGAGGGGGATGGAGGTGGCCGTCCGCTGGTTCTGTGGGCTGCCACTGTTTTAAAAAGAGAAGTATTGGAGCAGTTGCCTGTTTTTCTTTGCGCAACCTAAAATCAGTGTGTAGCTGATAAACCTCGGCGCATCCTATTTTCACTATTGTCAGGTTATTTTTCTACACGCAACATAAAATCAGTGTGTAGCTGATGATAAGATTCAGGGCAAGTGGCGGGCACATGTTAGTGGTCTTCAATGTCATATCAGCACTAACTTTAGGAATACGAAACATGCTACTAGTTGTATATAATGAACTAAAGTCGATGTCAATAATAAGCAGACAAAAGCTAGGCTCGCGTCTTAGTTTGCACATTTAGGGTAGCACGTACTTGCTCACCCCTTTCCAACATCCCCACTGCGCTTATTCTGCACATATATGTGTCATTGTATGACGTTGGCTCTAGAAGGTCCATGCTTGTTTCTTCTTGTTTCATTCACATCGAATATATAGGTTCAACCTTATCTATTAGTGGTCGTCACTCTGAAAATTTTCTTTGGAGCAAGGAGCATCTTGCTGTCGTTACCGTGTAAATTAAAGTCTAATTTATTTCAAGTAGTAGAAAATCGATCTAAGTCTCGGTTGAGAAAGCCTTTTAGTCCCTGTTTTCCAACCAGAGGACTAGAGATATATAGTCTTCGTTGGGAAAGCCTTTTAGTCCCGGTTGCTTTGAACCGGGACTAAAAGTCCTCCAAGGCTAAACAAAATAATGCCTTCCATCGTTGTCTCATGAGATTCAAATCTAAGGCCTCATGCATTACCTCGTGTGTACCTTTTCACCCACCTATACAGCACATGTGACCTTAGATGGAATGCTTTCCGTTTGAATGAACCCATCGGAGGACCTTTAGTCCGGTTTGATAACACCAACTGAACTAAAGGGTCCTTTAGTTTGGGTTAGTAACATCAACCGCGACTAAAGGATCTACCTTTAGTCTAGGTTAGTGTACGAAACTGGGAGTAAAGGTCAAGGCTCTTTAGTTTAGGTTAATAACATCAACCGAGACTAATATATATTTTAGTTTGGTTTTACCAACCGGAACTAAAAATTCTCCGACTCCTAAGAAACTTGAACCTAGGACTTCTGCTCACACGAGTCCTGAGCCCAACTCTAGATGAGACTAATGCGCTGAACTAAATGTCTTTTCTCTATTAGTGTTACTGTCTTTTATATATTTTGACTACTATCCCGTAGCAACGCACAAGCACACTACCTAGTAGATTACAAAGGCTAGACAAGGTTATCACCACTTACTAGCTATCGCGAACAATTCGTGGGACAAGCAAAACAAGATAGTGTATAAGCATCATGCTTACACCTTCTCTCACTAGTCTAATTGTGTACACACAAGCCAACTAGAGCACCTCATGAAAGGCGATGATTGTAACACATGGTTGGGCTTGGATCACAATCTAACATGCAACAACTATAGCGTAAGATATACCACAACAATATAACGAGTATAATATTGCACAAAGTAAAAAAACTAAGCAATCAGTGGCGGAGCTGCAGGGTGGTCCGTGTGGGCCGAGGACCACCCTGCGCTCGGCAAGCACATAGGAGTCTGATGTCAGGAGGTGAAATGTCCAAGCTTGTGGAGAGATCGGCCTTTTCTGTTCTCGTCCTTTGTGTCAAGCTTAGCGAAACTGCACAGCGCCGGCGCTGCCCCTTCCCTTCCTGTTCTTTTTCTCTCCCGTATGATCTTGTGAATGCAGAGGGGCTGCTAGCGGTGACGAACTGGTCGGCAAGTCCACCATGGCGCGAGTGCGCAACGCCATGACTGCAAGCTTCGAGCAGCAGTCCAGCATGTGCATCTCTATCTGTTAACTCAAGCCAATTAGTCTGCTGCCTTGCTCGGCAGCTGATAGGCAATTCGTTATTGGCATGAAAAGCAAAAAAAATATGCAAGATATAGAGTATATATGCAAAACTGATTTGGGTTTCAGACTTCTTGGATGTTGGATTCTTGGAGGTTTTTTTTGTGGAATAGCTTTTTTTTTTTTACACAGACGCTTACTATGCGCACATTCACCCCTACAAAGTCTGTAAAAATTAAAAACTGGACCACCCTACCTAAAAATTCTGGCTACGCCACTGTAACCAATGTAGAGAAGGAATATGATATATATTGAATAAAGTATAGTCTTACTAAAAAGGGAAAGGTGTGAGAGCTATACCAGACTCTCTAGACCAATCTGCAAACCTGAGGAAAGCTCACTACTTAACTCTAACTTCCACACTACTATCCTACACTACTAAGATAAAATGGAACTAGACTACTCTTCACTTGGAGCTTGAAGGAATGAATGGAGAGGGGGTGTGAGCCTCTATTTTTAGATGGATAGAGGTGTACCCATGGATCCAAGTGCTTTATACCATTTCCCTAGAATCAATCCGACCTGAAATGGCTGGCTAAGATGCTCCACATTTGTGCTTCTCTGCATGGAAGCATGTACCAAGGCAGTGGGTGAAGTTGGTAGGTTGGTCGACCTATAGGGAGGGGTCAGCCGACCCCTTCTCTGATAAGTGGGCCCTTTCCCCTATGTGGGAAGCTCGTTGGCACCATATTGAGTGCGTACGTGGCTTGTGGGGCCATTTTCCAACTTGCTGCTTATTGGAAACATGAAATCTCCCACTATTGAGAGAAAACACAACTTTGATCCAAGGGTGGAGGATCACTTTGGGGCTTGTCGCATGAATCATGGAGGCTTGGGTGAGCTATGGGCCCCATAAGGGTGGTCGGCATACCCCCTATATGGTGGGTCCACATGCCCATCTTCTCCACTTTATAATGTCCTGCATCAAAATACCTCAAATACAAGTGGAACTTATTATTTGATATAATATGCCCATGAAATTTAGCCAAGTCATTGGAATCTATTAGAGCCTATCCAACACAATCTTAGCACACAAGTTAGTCGTAATGATTTGGTTGTCATTTAAATCACTAAAACATGGATTAATCATGCATATAGACACATGATCCTTAGAGGATACCTCTCTAGTGGTGTTGATTTCAATTGGCAACGCCTACACCAAGAGGAAGATCAACAAAATCCCCTTACCACGCTGATAGGTGGAGATTTCATGTTTCCAGTAAGCAGCAAGGACAAAGTAGTAATTTTAGAGGTGGTCGATGAGCAAAAAGGCCTAAATGTGTTCCATCAGCTGAGATCGCCACGGCTCAGTACCAAATTTGCACAAGAGAGAATTATAACAAAAATAAAGAATGTCGACGGAGTCATTGACCCACCTGATCAATGTTATGGGGCGAAAATAATTGAGTCCGGTGCGGAAGCTTTTGGGATCAACTCATGGAAGCTGCCTAAGGATCGAGCCCAGAGTGGGGGACAGCGACGCCGAACGGGGAGCACAATCGGAGTGAAGTTCCGTGGAAGCTCTCTCTGGCCGGTTTGTGAGCTTGTATTCATTTGTATATCTGGCGCTTAGCTTTATGTCATGCAATCTTACGTCGGGCATGACGTATGCGCGCATCTATGACCCCAGGAAATAAATTAAAAACTCTGATGGCCTACCAAGGCGGCTATATACAGTACGTCGATCCTAATCCTTTTTCCTATGGTTTCGTACACGGCTAAAAATTATTTTAATTATACTACTAACCTAAGCCTACTAGGCTGCTGCTTTCTAGTAAATAAATAAATAAATAGTACTACACGACGGACGAGTTTTGTCTATATATACAGTAAAACAAGTTATGCAGTAGTAGCAGGTTAGCAACCAGCAGAGAGCCAGTTGTGCCCGCGAGTGCCTGGAACCCTCAGTGAAGCAACTAGCAGCATTTTCGAAGCTTGATCTCTCTATCTCCTCCATGGCATTAGTGGCTCATGGCTCAGGTTTGGGGGCATGTTCGTTTCAACAATTAATTAATTATTTGCATTGTAAACCCCATGCATCGTCTGCTTTCAATTCTGCCCGTGCATATATCTGATTGAATTGAAAGCAGCAGGGCAGTTGGTCGTGACCCGGCACTATAAGCACAATGTGCCGCTGGAGGCTCACAAGCAGATGATGATGGTGGAGATCACGGGACCTTCCATCGAGCCGGACAAAACTGCATACCTGGACCTCGTGGTTGTCCTGGACACCAGCGCGAGCATGAAGGGGCAGAAGCTCAAATACATGAAGCAAGCCGCGGAGTTCGTCATCAAGAAGATGGGCACGATGGACACGCTGACATTCGTCGCCTTCTCATCCAAAGGCGGGAAGCCGAGCGCCGCGCTGCCGCTGTGTATGAGCGACAGCGCCAAGCGTGATGCGAAGAGTTTCGTCAAGGCCCTCACGGCACAAGGCGACGCAGGCGATATCATGAAGGACGGGCTCGGTACCGCCATCAGTATCCTCCGTCGCCGTATCGACGGAACAGGCCGCGCCGCTGGTGTCTTCCTCATGTCCGGTGGGAAGAAGCACATCGGCGGTGATGCCACTGGTGCTAAGGTGCTAAGTGGTGGCAACCTCGGCCATTTGCCCATCTTCACGTTTGGTTTTGGCCATGAAGACGACCGCGATGTACGTCGCTCTTACACATACACATATACAATTATTATTAGTAATGATATGATTCAGTTCTTGTCGTGTGCTAACAACGCAACGCCACGATCGAGCAGTTGCTCTACCGCATCGCAAGCAAAAGCCATGGAGGCACATACCATAACATTCGACGTGGGGAGGGCAGAAACAGGCTGCTCCTGTATTTCGCAAAGGTCCTCGGTATCCTCCGAGACGTCTCTGCTCTGAGCCTGACGGTGACCCTGAAACCGCACGCTGGGGCGACCATACTGAAAGTGGATCCTGGTAACTACCAGGTCACAGGAGGGGCCAATGGGTCTCCTTCCACCGTCTATTTCGGCGAACTTGCCCGGGAGGAGCACCGGAAAATCATTGTCGAGATAAAACTCCCTGCCGTCAGCAAGTCTCAGGGTGCCCAAACTGTCATGGATGTCGAATGTTCATATCGGTATGTGCCACCAGAAACCTGCAGCTCATTTAATTCGGTCCATTGATTCTATTTAATACGTACGTATATACGTGATATGTGAGCGTGTTCACTGTCTCCCCAGTCTCCCCGGACAGAGTCAGAGCAGCAACACCACCAAGCAGACTTTCCCCATTAAGATGGCCCGCGACCGGAAAGCAGACGATACGCTGAGAAGGCCTGTTAGGGCGGAGCTGGCCCGTCGCGACCAGGCAGACCGCATACGGAAGATGAGGAGACTGGCTGATGATAAGAAATTTGACGAGGCCAAGAATGAGCTGGCGGAAGCCCAGAATGCCTTCATTCGCGTCCGGAGCATGCTGAAAAAGGTGGACGTGGAACTGGAGGGCGCCCTCTCCCTGGAACTGAAGCAGCTCCAAAACCTGCTGGTGTCCCATTCGGCCTACCACGACCAGCGCGGCAGCGCCTACGTGCGGGCGGCCATCCTGTCGCACGGTCACCAGCGCTTCGCGGCGCGGGGCTGGCGCGAAGACGTCATGCTCTATGCTAACCTGTCGCGCATGAGAGCCTACTCGAGGGAAGCGGACAGGTTGATCGGCAACTGATGCATGCATGCACTGCCTCATTATATTGCTCATCAGGATATAATTCCTTCTTGTTGTGCCTTCTAATTTACTTTTATATGTATGTGTGATCGATTTCCAAATCTGCTTGCTTGCTCGTCGTTCGGATGGTTTCTGTGAGAGCGAATAAGATGAAACAAGCCAAAACAAACTGAACGAACAGAGGCGTTGTACACCCCTCACTTATCTTGTACCAGCCTCGAAATAATAAGAGAAATAGAATATATCTATATATATGGCTGCTTGCTTGCGTTTCTTTGCTTCTCTTCTGTTCAGTGCAAGCGTTGCTCTGTTTTCCACTAGCAACTCTGCAGCTGACGTACGGTAGGTTGACAAGTAGCTGCAGAGAGGTGTCGCAAGTGCTACTCTGTAATGGCAGTGAGATGCTTTCTGTACAAAAATAAGTGCAGTCACACTGTATGGATTGAAATGAATTACGTGCTCCCTCTATCCCATTGTACATGACGTTCTGGCACCTCATTTGCATGTCCAGAATCACTCAACTTTTCATGCATCTAGTCACAACCCATGTCCTGATTCAAAGAATAAATAATGTATTTGGTTGCCATCTAAAACATCGTATATAATAAGACAGAGGGAGCATACTATAACGGAATACTGTGTTGTGGCAACCTCTGCGCGTGAGGACCAGGTGAGCGGGGCCCCAAGACCTGCCCATCGAGCAAGGGCCACCACGAAGCGGCCGGGGCCAACGCTCGACGGGGATCCAAGATCAGGCAGATCGCAGATGGCCGTGGGCACAGCGACAGCAAAGGAGCACAAAGAATACACACTACACATAAGCAAACAGAAGCTCGTGATGAAAGACTACTCAAGGGAAGCGGACAAGTTGATCCGCGTCTGATGCATATATGCACTGCCTCATTCAGCAGTCAGGAACGTTTTTGTTGTGCCTTAATTTGCTTTGAGTTTATCTTTCTTGCATTATGATTTCCAAATTTGCTTGCTCGCCCTCTATGGAATTACGTACTATTTACCACTTTGGAGTATATTCGCATCCACTCTCCCTTATATATGTTGTTGTACATCCTCACTTATCTTGTACTTGCGTCGAAATAATTAATAAGAGGATATATGTGCTTGCTGCTTGCTCACGTTTCTTTAATTTGCTACTCTCCTCATTCTGAATTATCAGTTAATAATCTGACTATTATATTTTAAAGTCTACTTATTGCAAGAAAGATAAAAGAGCGAAGCAATTAGGAAATACCTATCACCTAAAAAACTCCTATCCACCTAAGGTTTTCAACCACGTATGTGTTTTAATTTTACAGCCAACGCTTGATACATATCTGATAGGCAAACCATCCGCCACCTAACAGCGACATTTGAACATGTGCTACACCCAATCTACTTTTGAAACATTTAGATGAAATATTGCAACATACATGTAATGACAGATGAAACATATGCAAAATGTATTTAATGACAGATGAAACACTAAAAACATGTGTGTGCAACATGTGCAACACCTAATCTACATTTGAAACAAACATCTAATCTAAAACATATGAAACATTTAAAACATAGGCTTACAACATGCGTGTATAGCCATTGGAACATATGCAACACCACATCAACTTTTGAAACATTCAGATGAAACATTTCAAACACACATCGAAAACACATGAAATAAATAAAACATAGGCTTGAAACATGCATATATTGCTATAGCAATATATGCAACATCCTAGATCTAAAAACACCTGAAAAACACTTGAAACTCCGCGTTGTCGGCGGCCATGGCCTACCTAGTGGTGACTACTGTAGCTAGCAAGCTCAGGTCTAAGGGAAATGTCGATAGCAAACGGATCAGTGTGCGCATGCCTCCCCTTCCTGCCGCGGTATCTTCGACTGACCGCATGAGACGAAGTCTGGACCGGCGGCAACCTATTCTGGTTTGGGCTATGTGCAGCCCAAACCTAGGCTGACTAAACTCATATATAAGCCCACTACTATCATTATATTCCCTTGTGCTCTTCTTTTTGTTTCCTTTATTTATCATCGGAACTGCACATAGAGGACCACAGAGACGATAGGAAAACACATGTTCAATTCCTGCTGCCTACATTACTTTATAAACTAGATAATACCCCGTGTGTTACCGCGGGAATTTTCACAGAGGTATTTGTCGGTGGTTTCTCTGAATTGATGTAGAAGTTTCAACAGCTACAATTTAACTAATTTCATAGTGAGCATACATAAGAGAAAAAATATAATAATGATTTTGCACAGTTTGGAAAAAACAAAATCTATTCAAAAAGGGATAATTCATAGCCACGAATATGCATCGCTCGAAATCACAATGATAGGAACAACAATGACATATTTCTTATGGAAATAACAAACTATATTTCTAACTTTATGTCGTAGTAGGGGCAAGGTTCCATGAATTGTTGATGATGTCCTGCATGTGGTGGGAGAAAACAACATTAGTGTTCTATCAAATGGAGTAATTAGAAAGCAGGAGAGGCCTGTATGTGGTGGGCGAGAACAACATTAGTGTTCTATCAACATGTAATGAAACAGAGTAATTAGAAAACACGCAGGAGAGGCGACACAAATTCTTACTGTACGACATGGACACTTATCATGGCCGCCATATGACCGTATACTTCCCATATGACGTGGCTAGCAAAGACATGACATGGGACCTGGGAGGAGGCGTTCTAGAATGTCCCGAGGTGGCCACGCAGATCGATGCCGCCGCGGCCATGCAAGGAGGAGCTGGATGGTGACAATCCTAGCGGTGGCGGCTCTGACATGTCACCGCCGGCGGCTCGCCGGCGACGTTAAATCGACGGCATCCAATATAAGCGACTATATATTGACGAACAGAGGCAGCACCGATGGAGCCGGGATGGCCGCGCGGTGTTGGGCCTGTTTTTAAATTAAAAAAAAGAAACAGGGTTGGGCCTGCCGGCTCATGGGCCCTGAACGAGAGCCCCCTCTCTGCATGTGGGCTCTCCCTCTCACAATGCTATGTGGGCTCACAGGTGACAACGCCAATGCGGCCCACGACGAGGCCCAAATAACAACTAGCTGAATCCACGGCGTCGTCCATCAATTCGTGTTCGTCCCCACCCTAGCGGCCTAGCCTATGGCGTCGGCGGCGATGCTCCGGTCGCTGCCCGCTCGCTCCGGCTCCGGCAGCCCCTGGAGCTGCAGCGATGCCTTCTGGCAAGGCGATTCCTCAGCAGCTCCGTACCCACTGAGGTAAAGAATCTCCCTCTTCCTTTTTGTATTAGGGCTCGACTGCTTATGGTTTGTCGAGTTAGGCGACCTGACCTGAACTGAACACCATTGGTTGTTAGATTGGGCCTTGGAATTACCAATCTGTGGAATTAATTGAGTTGGTCCCGGTCACCTGAACTGTCCACCTGCTGTCTTAGATTAAGAAATGTTGTTCTTTTGGGGGTTTGCACATTTGACTGATTGCCAAGTTTCTTTGGTCGAGTTTAACTGCACCTCAGATTCGTCAGGTCTTGTTTCTATTTGGCTGCAGCCCCTGTGTATTAGTTAGTTTTATGGACGCTGGGGCTGGCTTGCATGGCCACTGCGGTTTGATTTTGCAGGAAATCTTGTGTTTCTGTGACCAATTGCGAAGTAAAAAATATATATATACTGTGAAACTCTTGTGTTAAATAATTTATGGAGTGGGGTGGCATCGATGTATACATACGTACATGATTATAAAGCTTAAACATTCAGATTATTCTAGTGCTTCACCTTCATGAATTGCAAACTGAAGAAAGATTTGGTGAACCTATGTTCTTGCTTAAATGATAGATGGATGCAGTGGCATAGGTGTAGAAATTGTTTCAAGGCCTTGAACGTGCACAAATGTTTAGCTGAAATGTTCAATTGCTAGATGGATGTGAAAGGGATGAATGTTACTGGTGCTCGTAATATAAAACTTAATCAAACTTCTGTATTCTGAAACCAGGTGCAGGGAGATAGGGCTTAATATGCATTGCAAAATGTGGTTATTGATACACAAAGATTTTGTAACAAATCCATTCATCATGCTCCTGCAGAGACGCATGTGTTCCCCCTCCTCGAATAAGCCTTTGAAAGATTCAATGGGACAGAAAAGTCACGTTAATGAGAAGACGGAAGACATTTATAAGTGACTTTTGATGAAGATCGATAAGGTTTCAGATGGTTTGGATGAGCACTCTCGTTTACTTAAGCAGCTTCAGGATCAGATGGAAGAAAATGATAAGTAAGCAACCACTTTGTCAATATATACATGCAAACCTTTTTTTCATGTGATTACCCTAACTATTATTCATTTGAAAAGCAGGCATGGTGGAGCAATAGATCTGACACCATGGATCGTGTCGATATCTTCTTTGTCGATATCTTCTTCGTTCCTTTTGTTTGCCCTCTATAATTATGTTTGTTGTTAAGGCTGATTGACTCAGGAGGGGGAAATGTAGGTGCAAAACACTATTTACTGCGAACTCATGAATTCTCTGTTTATTGTGTAAGAAACTGAGTGGTGACAACAACAAGCCTTGTTGGCTAGATATTTAGGAGTTAAAGCTCCATGGGTATTAGGAGTAGTTGGTGCCCTATGGCAGCAACCCCATCTAGATAGCATCAACTTTTAATAGTTACAATATGCTGTGATGGCTTTCTTAACAGCCGTATACTATTCTATTTGTATCCAATGCTGCCATGGTTTGTGGCAAGGTTAAGTAATAGAAAAACCAGCACCAAATCTGAGTCTACCTGTGATCTGGCTCCAACAAGTGGTGTACTTCCCCAGATGCTGTATGATATAAAATAATTTCTGATTTATGCCTGAAGTTACTATTCTGTTGGTTGGTTGATGTTTTTGCATTGATCTGACTGATGAATGTTAGTCAGGATTTAATCAAAAGTATTGTTTTCTTGGTGAATTTGAATGTTTAATGGCTGTAAACATACACCTATATTCAGGGTGGGCTTATGGAGGCTGTGTAAATAGGTTGCTGGCCTCTTTGTGAACCCCTGGTCTCCTGGTAACATTTTTTGACAGCTACACCTGTTTCTTTCTCGGAACTTCTTCACTTGATGATTTTTTAGCAGTTTCTTATTTTCTAAAGAATATCTGGGCCTGCAAATATAAAATCTGCAAGAGAAGTGATTATATACTGGACTGTATTCGCTGGCTGCAATGAAGTGTACACTATTACTATGCACAAACAGCATAGGCATTCAGGCCTAGTGTATGTCTTTGCAGGCCAGCCTGTCCCATTTCTTTTACAAAGGTCTGAACCCTGATGCAGTCCCATACTCCCATCCCTTCCATTCCATCAAACCACCACACGAGTCTGGGGAGATTGGCCCTAGCTGACAAGAAGCTGACCGTGGCAATGGCCAGTGAGCACACAGCGAGAGCATTTGACCATGCAGCGAGAGATCTGATCTTTAGTTTTAGCCTTTTATCTGTTCTGTTTAGGTGACATCTGAACAAAATTCGACTGGTCAATCATCTAATGAGAACATGATAACTAGTGAAGAGAACAGTGATGGTGTGATGGATATGGGAGTAACGAAGTGGTTTTGACAGTCAAGCATAAGCAATCAATTAAATCTTGCATCATGACACTTAAGGTAAGTGATAGAGCATGAATCTATGTGTGTAGCAGTGTTGATCTCTAAATAATTTTAATGGTTAAGTCATATAACATTCTACTTTTTAAGCTAAAATAATTTTAAAAGGTTAGACAAACATGTATATACACAGCAGTGATGTCTCCCATACTTTCAAGATATTTGAGTTTTTTGTCAAGAAATTATATGTGCAGTCTTATTATACTACAAATAAAAAGGTGTCAAATATTTAGTTAAAATATATCAATATATCTAAAGAAGCAACCTCCATAAATTATACTAGCAGGTAACCCCGCGCATTCGCGCGGGCAACAGAACACACTATATGCAGCAGATTTGGGTGCAATGGCAAAGGTGGCGCATATATATCAGCCAACTGTATGATTCAAGTATATCAGTAACTGTTTTTTTGTAATATGTATAAACAGATTGAACACAATGACATTTTATACAGGGAGAACAGGACCATGAAAGTAAGTAGGTGGTAGGCAAATCACATGGAAGCAATGACCTTTCCAATAATAACAAATGAAGAGAACTAATGTAACTGAGGTATATGTGCATCTTTTAGGCTCAAAATCAATATACTCATGGACCCATGTTTTGCCTACAGCAAAGCCTAAACAAATGTTATGGAGCAGATCGAGGAACCAAAACTGAAAAGTCCCACATAGCTTTTGGTGACTGGCAGCAGGCTGTACACATGCATCATCTTCCTTTGATCTTCTTCACCACAATATTGACAGATACTAATTTAACCCATGTCAGCTAATTCATTGGACGACGATGAGGAAATTTTTTAATAACAATCTAGAATATGAGGGGAACTCTATAATTCCATCTGAGATAGGCAAACATAGAGTATTCCAAACCAACCAATCTGTAAACGTACCTGATTGTAGCATCATTTTAATTTTAATAGAGATAACTGTAGGAACCCATGCAAACCCAATTTTTGTTCAGGCAATCATGTGGTCGATTCAGTTCATGATTGAGAAACCCCTGCAATCCCAATGCTGAGCGAACCATAGAGACTCGATTAGTTTTCTGTACAAACAAAATGATAATCTATGTAATGGTATTGGTATATAGTAGTTGGCTGGAACTGAAAACAAAAAGCAAACTAAAAACACGGAACCCCAAGAAGCAAACTTAAAACACGGAACCTCAAGAAGCAAACTAAAAACATGGAATGGTTGAGGGATGCTGAACGGCTGCATAATCATGATTTTTTTTTTTTATTCTGGCATTCTGTCGAGAACCTGAAAGGCGCATGACACGAAGACTGAAAAAACCAAAAATTGAAGAACGCACAATGCACTCGACGGGGTGCTGTCGACGGTGGGCAGGGGCGAGCACAACGTCGTCAGGGGCGGGCGACTCTGAAACGGGCAGCGGCGGCTTCGGCCACTGGCGGGGCTCGCTGGCACCGTGCTATCCCGCGAGGCAGCAACCACCGGGGCAGTGGGGGCGGTCCTGCCGCATGGCTACTGCAGGCGCCGGGGCCGCACCACCACGCCGCCGTGGGCGGAGACGGGCAGAGGCGGCACGGCGGGGTCCGGAGGGCGCAGGGATAACGGCCGGGCGAGGGCGCAGCGCGACGGAAGCTGCAGGTCGGCCAGAGAACGCGAGGATGAGGTGCGAGCGGCCCGGTGGGTACCTGTGGTGGACTCTGCTGGTGCTAGTCGGACTGGCCGCGGCGACCTGAGTTGAAACGCGAGCTATATCCGCCGTGGCGGGCGGGCGCTGTCGTTGCGGGCGTTATCGTCGTCGTCGTAGGCGCTGTGGGGGGGGAGTGGCGGGCTGGCGCACCCGGCGCGCTAGCTGCCGATGCGGCGCGGGGCGGATGCCGCAGGGGGGGCAGCGCTCCGGCGGTGTGGGTAGAGGAAGGGGATGATCGGAGCCAGCGAGGAGGCGGCGCGCGGCATCTGCGTGGAGCGGCCGCCGAGGAGAGGTGGGATGCGGTGAAGCGGTTTTTCCTTTTTTTTTGGGGGGGTTTTTTTTTTTTTTTTTTTTTCTTTTTTTGGGGTCTAGATGGTTCCGCGGGGAGAGGATAACGATGGCGGAGGAGGGGAGTCGCGTTTACTGTTCTCGGGACAGTGGATTGTGAGGTGGGCACGAAGTTTACAGTTCCACAACTTTAAGGGTATTGTATAGATTTCATGATGATTAATATAATTTTAAATAATTTGTTAGTTTCATTAGTGTATATATGAGTTATAAAGAAATATTTTTTTGATAAAACATAACATATATATTTATCATTGATGCATGTTGGCACATGATATATGCCTACTTCAATCAAATATTAATATTAATAACGCATGCATGCTTTATAATTATTTAGATAATTTTAAATACAAATTGTTGATAATTTTTAGATGTAGATTTGCAAGGATATTTAAACTTATAATAAGACAAAAAATTGGGTTTTATAGATTATCTATCATAATAAAAGTATATCAGTAATTAGATATAAGTTTTACATTATGTTATTTTATTACACAATAGCAAAGTTAGGTAATTATTTAGGAATTATAATAAATCCAATATCTATTATTATTTATGGTAGTTTTGAAGAAAATTATTAATGATGATTAGGTTAAATGGAATTGATGATCAAATGTTTTAAATTTTTGTGAGAATTTTTAGGTTTTACTTTTTGTTTTCTTTGTCGTATCTGTTGACGATTAATGTGAAAGCACTATTAGGGATATCTAGTTAGACTTTCTAACATTTTTTGTAGCGTGATATGTTTTTAGATGAAAACTTAATATTAATATATATAAATTCTAGTTACATCCTATTATGTGACTTCATTAGTAATAGTTAGCATTTGAGTTTAATCAACTTAAGTAGAAACTCTAGTATTTTTTATATTTTTTAAAAAAATATTTTTAACTAAAAAAAGTTTAGGTCTTAGTAGTATTGGTTTAGATATTATTTAAGTTGAAGCTCATATTATACTCTAGCATTATACTTTTTTAAATTTGTTATAACAATTATATTATCAATAGTAAAATGATATAATGTTTCACTTAAAATATATAAAATTATTTAAAATAACAAACTATGAAATTAATTTTCATATAGCATCAACATAATTTAATGTGAATTGTTGATGTCATGTTATTACTTGTGTAATTTGTGAATTGAACATTTTTATTCTTTGTAAGAAACTAAAAATATTTATCCTACCATATATATTTACTTTCGATTGAAACATAGCATATGGTTATGTTATGACAATAGAATTTTAAGATTTATAATTTTATAAATATATATGTCTATGGATATCGATTTATTTTTTAATAAAATATATTAGTGTTTACCTGTAGATTTGAGTGATATTTTTGTTTATCTTTTATAATGGCAATAGATATAAATGTAAATGTAATACTTTATATTCTCTTTCATAACAACATGCATAGATAGGTTGGATGTAAATTAGGACACTATTTTGTATTAACTTTTATAATTATAAAGGTGGGTCGTAATATATAAAATTAATACCATGTATTTAAAATTATCATTCATAATGATAGATCGGGAATCTAAATACAAAGTTAGAGGGTTGTTTAAATTTATTTCTAATAGCAAAAGGTGAGTAATTTAGATACAATGCGAGGGTTTATTTTAATTTGTTTATCATAATAGTAAAGTGGGTAATTTAGATATAATCTAGGGTTATTTTGATTTACTTTTTATAATGATAGATGTATATGGGAAATTTGTATATGACTTTAGGGGTTAGCTTGAATTATTATTTATAATGGCAGTGTGGGTAATTTAAATATAAAATTTGGGGGTCACTTTATGTACTTTTCATAATGGCAGGTGGGTAATTTTTTTATAAATTGCAATAAATCCGATGGCTATTATCAACTATGATGATTATTGTCTACCAAATTAAAGGCCGATGTTTCTCGATTATTGTAGGAATTTCTAGAATTTATCTTTTTTCCTAGCGCATCTGGTGAAAATCAACGTGGTGTCTCCGTTGGAGCCTCTAATTAGTAATAGTAAGATGTACTGTGACGAACTGCATCCATCCCCTGTTATTTAGAGATGGCTGATATTTTGTTTGTTACCACAAGCATTTCTGCTCAGCAACGATTTTGTTACTTTGCCGTTAGTCTGGTCTGCCCCTTTCAGTCTCCTACTCGTAAAGTATTCCGGTTGCCCTGCTACTAACTGTACTCTTGGCATATTTTTCGTTGTCTTTCATTTGAGTCTGAAGAATGTCACTTGCCTTGCTCTGTTTTCGCTCCTATGGTGGCCCTCCTGTCCTGCTTGAGGCGTCGATGCCTCTGTGTACTGCACGGCGTGCATGTCTGCTTTCAATGAGGTTGCCTTTCTCCTAATTTGTGAACCCAAATTGTGAAGAACTACTACATCCGTTGTTTTGACTTCTGAATCCCTGTATGAATATTATCAATCATTTCTGCATAGCAGGAGCTGTGTTGTTATAATACTTGATTTGTCATCATCCCCTTGCTTGCCCTGGTGTGGATTTGGATAAGAGAGGTGCATTTCGGTTCCCAAATTTCAGTGCATTTGAATGACCAAAGCTAACTGTAATTATGGGTTATATATAATCAAATTCTTCGCTGGCCCTTCCATTCCATTTGTCCCCTAAAACCATACGGAAAACCACCTGCATTATCTGTGCTTTGCCAAGCCAAGCACAGATATAATATCCCTGAGTCTGATGTCTTCCTCTGCTTAAGGCCCCCGTCTATAATATAATATCCCTGAGCTCAAGGGCCCTTCTGCATTCAGGCCGCCCGCCAAAGCCGAAGCTTCTTCCTCCTTTACTATTCTGGGCCTCCAAGGGCCCATTTGATGTGGAGCCAAGAGGGTGGTCTGTGGTCTCCAGATACAACTTGGCCTGTTTGATTTAATTGGCCTAACTTCCGGTCTGGCCCTATAGATGCACATCTCTCTCTCCCTCTCTCCCCTGCACTTGGACAAATGCCCAAAAGGTTTGTTTCTCCAGAGCCAGGCCCGCTCCATCCTCATGAGCTTGCATCTCTTCACCTCCCGCAACGGTCGTGTCTCACGCCAGTGCCCTTCTTCCTCTTCTCGGAGCTACGTCTCACACACCGGCGAGGCCTGGTGGCGGCCATGGCTCGCGCGCTGGCAAGGCGTACCGGTGGCCAGGGTGTAGGTAGCGGCGGTCGTGGCTCGTGCGCCGACGAGGCCTACCGGTGGCCCAGGCTCGCACAGTTACATGTCCTGGCAGGGGCTGCGGCTGGCATGCCGATGAGGCCTTGCAGTGGCCGCCTCTCACGCGTGTGGCGTGGCCAACCGGTGGCAAGGGGCCACCGCGAACTCTGCGCGCGTTGGTGGAACCACGCGCCCGCGCCGCCCGGAAGGAGCGTCGTCGGCGTGCGTGCGCCCAGCGCGGCCGGCGGCTGCTGGAGCAGGGCGGCCGTGAGAGCGAATATAGCACGCCGCCAGAGTGGCGCCGCACGGTGGAGGACGGCATACGCGACCGCGAGCAGCGATGACGCCGAGCCCTTCTCGGTGAATTGGTGAAGCTGGCGCCGGCGGCTACGGCTGCTGGAGGACAACCTGCTTCTCTTGTAACTGGAGCTCGCTGGAGATCTCGGTGAAGGACGCCTCACCACGGCTACTCTGCGCCATGGCCATGGCTTGGAGCTGGACTAAATCACGCACACCAACCGCTCGATGAAATGCCAGTGAGAATTGCTGAGAGGAGTTCTAGTGGTAAGGCTACCATATTTTTGTGGAAGGTTGTTATTCTCTTTCTACGCTGGCAATCAAACATGTTCTCATCTCGTCTTGGCTCCTCAGAAACATGCAATTAAACACGGACACTTTGCTCTTTGGACCTGGCTGGCCTTAGCCTGGCCGACAAGCTCGAGCCATCCTCGGCTCCACATCAAACGGGCGCCAAAACCAATGTCTCAAGTCAACGTGTTTTTACTCACCATTCTACAGGTCTAATATAATAGAGTTGTCAACTATTATTACTGTCATATCTCTTTCGTCTTGCACAAGCCACGGAGTCGACTAGAGATTGAAAATTTGCAGCTCCAAGCTTGCAAAAGTCAGCTTTGTTTGTTTGTTCTTTTCATGCAAATTGAACTTTCTGGCGTGGCCAACCAACCCTTACGGGAAAACGAGATCCATAAAAACGCATGTGACGGTCAAATGTGCGTGTGGAATCTCAAGGCAGATAACCTCGATTCAGAGCACCCGGGCAGGTTAAAATATCGGAGCTTGCCTGCAGACCGAGCTTTCTAGTCTACATTCATCTTCTCTGTGAGTACTCATCAGTCATCCCACTTACTATTCGTACGATACGTCGATACTCGTTTTGCAGCGAGTGCTAAGCTAAGCTGAACAATTTCCAGCTACTCAGGTGCTATCGCACCACTTAGCTCTGCTCTGCAAGGGATACACAAATGCAGGGCTAGCAGGACAACACTAATCAGTGCCTTGTCACATTACCAGCAGGTACTTTTCCTAGTTCTAATATCTCTGATTTCGTTGTGATTCTTCTCGTATG
Source organism: Chrysopogon serrulatus (assembly GCA_015844335.1). NCBI lineage: Eukaryota > Viridiplantae > Streptophyta > Magnoliopsida > Poales > Poaceae > Chrysopogon > Chrysopogon serrulatus. The sequence goes on along the minus strand of JADLZL010005065.1, from coordinate 198,396 downwards.
ATAATAGGCTATTGATTCAACCGGGCCTTTAAAATGTGCGCGAGACTAGTTTTCTTATATGATTAGGGAACGGTACATGAAGCAGCATCACTTACAGTTGTTTCACACTATTCACAAGGGGGCCGCAAGTGTGCTCCTCAGCTTCTGCATCCGTTATCCGTCCTTTGTGCTCTTTGTATGTTTTTTTTTTTTTATACATTGCTCTTTTTATGTTGTTGGCAATTGAAAGGTTCATTCGTGGCCTCCGTTCAGTGAACAGGGATTTCTGATTTTCCATCTTTCTGTTCTCGTATCACTGGCCTGGTAATGCAGAGATAGCAACAGCCTGATACTGTACAGTACACCCGTTTCTGTAGGACTAGTGATTGTAGAAATCCTGTAGGGAGCAAAACAAATTGAATTCACATAACCTGATCTCCATATGTTGCACTCCTATCAGTAGTGCCTTGCCTGATTTTCAGTACACAGGCACTTCTAGTGGTGCTTTAGTGCATTAGAGTTGCACACGTGGAGGAAGCCACTGGCGGACGCAGCATATGGACATGGGTGTACATATGTACACCCAATAATTTTGACCAAACACTTATAGCTAGTATGTATATACATATAGGTATACATATATATAGGCTACAATGTGTATATTTGATCCAAATAAGAGTAAAAGCCTATGTTTTTGCCTCCTCAAAGCTCGTTACTGTCTTGTGTCTACCTGAGCTGGCCTACTAGCCCAAAAGGACACACAAGTCATGGAGACACACCCGCTCGCTGGCACCACACACCAAATAAAATTCTTCAAAATTATTAGCTCACACAATATGACATTTGACTATCAACAAACTTAATAAAACTTGCTTATTAGTTTTATTCAGAAGACTTCTCAATCATGGACTTGAAGCGTCTATCATTTATTGAGAAGCAATTTTTCATACATGTTGCTGATGAAAGACATCATCTCTCGATTAGAAAAGCGGCCTTGTCAGATAAAATTATGTTGTTCCTTTATTATAATTAGTAGATAATTCAAACATGTATTGTATGGATTAAGTAATTATACTATGTTGTGATTCTAATTTTTTATGAGCCTTTATCTTATATACATGCAACTATGACTTTATTATGCATGTGTATGTCTGTTGTGGTGAGCTTTGTCTCCCTTTCTTCTATTTTTTTAATAATTTTGTATATGTAAAAACCTTTTGTTTCTCTTTATTCGTCTAATAAAAATCTAGCAAAACTTTTGCCGTCTTTCTAGAAAAATTCTGTACACCCAATTCTGAATTCCTGCGTCCGCCACTGGAGGAAGCACAAGCTTCATGCTCCCCTACACCATTTCTATTGGACCTCTCTCATTCTTCTTCTTCTTCTTCTTCTTCTTTTTCGAAGGTGTGCTTGACTGTACGTGTTCTGTAGTGGACCTCTTGATCTATCCATTTGGGTGCCAAAGAAGGAAACCGCATCGACTTATATATACTCCTCGACTTCCCGAGCATTCTGATAAGTGGATATAATCAGTTCACATGTAATCCGGTACATACTGCACTACCGTAGTGTTTTCAGTCTTATTTCAAAAGGACAAAAAAAAAGCTTTAGTTTTACTATACGTAGATGAAAAGTAGAAGGAAATTGACCCAGTTTATTAGAAAAAACAGCCCAGAAATTCATACTAGAGGGTAAAACCACACAATTTAGCTCTAAAGACCCACACAGGCCAAGCGTACATAGCGCTCTTGTCCACACACAACAGAGTTTTTTTACTTCTCCTAGTGAAAGTGAACTTCTCCTAATATTTTAGTATTTAAAATTTAGTATAAAATTTTTTCTACCAAATACCTACTATTGACATTCTCATATGCTATTACTAGTGGCAGTGTTTTATTACTGCATAAGAACACTAGAAGAATTCCATCATTTTTGTAGGGATAGAGAATTCCACCATTTTGGTAGGGACAAACTGTCAACTACAACACAGTTCTGGTCAAATACAACACAACTCTAGTGTAGCAACTGCAAAACGTACTCATGCAGCTTATTTTCATTTTCTTTGCTTTCTTTGTTCCCTGAGCTTGGGCTCTTGTTAGTCAGTCCCTTTTCAATTTCTTTTCAGGCTTTTTTAGATTTGTAAACATTTTGTTGCTCCAATTCTGTTAATAAATTCCTGTAGGGGCTCTGGCCCCTCCAGTTCCTTCAAAAAAAAAAAAAAAAAAACAACCACAACACGCTTGCAAAACACAACTACTCAATTTCTTAACGGAAAACATAACAAATCCCCTGAACAATTATTTCGTTAAGACAAGCCACTCGTCACAAAGACTAAATGCCCTACAAACAGGGGAGCAATGCTGCCTCCAAAATCCCATAGAGACAACTGAAATGCAGAGCAATGTAGCAAACACACAAAGGAAAACAAATGACAGGTGTAGAACAATTTTTTTTCTCTAACACACAAAAGACTTGTGTATTTTTTCATTAAGGTAGAAGAGTATTAAACATAAAAATGTTGCGCTTCAAGCAAGCACCCTAGGATATCTAGGAGTATTGCAAGGCCGGACCATACTAGTGTACTACATTACTCATCAGAGGCTAAACAACCAAGAGACGGGTGCCACCTCGATGCTGCTTTTTGTGCGTCCCTGCTTTGGTGTCTGGAAATAGGGCACGCAATTCTCTGACCTTGGATGCACTCAGGTCTGCCTCAAAGAGGTCCTCATATGTCATCTTTCCCAACATGCTTGGTGTAGAAAATTTTGTGGTGAAGCCCATGTGCTACATGATGAGAACCTCACTTCACTTGGTGTAGAAAATCTTGTGTGACAACTGATGCTTGTCCTAAGAGGCAGCCCACCGAGCGTTGCCGCATTCTCTAGGACAAGTAATAGATGTCAAGCCACAGTGTCAATCCTGTATGCTTTGTAGCTTCTTTGGGCCACAACGTGTCTCAACCAATGCTACTGTCACCAAGGTAGGACCTCCCAGCACCCATCGTCCTTGGGGTTGGAGAGACCCGTCGTCGAAAAGATGTGACTTGAGGGCCAAGGTGCTAGTGGGTACGGATGCGACCATCCACTGCATGAGTAGGAAGACCACACACCAACTAGGGGCACGGCTGGCGCGATACTGGCACCTTCACCCAACCCTTTGTCGGCCTGCGTCCTTTGCTGTAGCTTGAAGCCACATTTGAACGAGGCTCGGCACACAAGGGGGATGTAATTGATGGTTTTGCCGGTCGACGAGCGGCAACTAGGTAGGGAGTTGTGGAGCAGACAACAACAAACTCCTCGAGGCCGACATCGTTTGGCCACTAAAGGCACTTAGAACTAAGAATGGAGTGATGCTCCAAATGGATATCCGTGGTTCTTCTCTAGTTCATCTCAAAGAACTACTACAATTTCTTTCTCCACTTTTTCACTATAGTTCATTAATTTGAACAAGAGAAGAACCGCGGGTATCCATTTAGAGCACCACCGTCATCCTTACTTAGAACACCCCCTTGGGGAGCCAATTGGATAGTACAAGGCCACGGCCAACGAGTGGGACAAACAAAATTGCAACAGATCAAGACATAGATCTTTTTCTCTCTCCTTGAAAAATTATATCTAGATCCGGATCTAGATCACCCAAATCTTGAAAGTGAGAGCAGAATAAGGAGAATATTTTTTTATTTTTAACACTTTTTTGAAAGAAATTCGGAACCTGACACTGTTTCGAAAGTATTTTAAAAACTAACCTCTTTTGCCGCGCCACCAACTATGGTGCAGCAAATCACCTGTGCCGCGCCATGCATGGCGGCGCGGCAAAAGGTGCCAGCGTGGCGTGGCAAAGAGTGGGCGGATGATGTGGCGGCCGACGTGGTGGCCGACGTGGCGGCTTTTTTGCCGCGCCATGCATGGCGGCGCCTTGGCAAGAGCTGCGTGGCAAAAGTGGCCTGTAGCTCTCTCTCTCCCTCCCTTTTCTCCTCTCTCTTCCTCACTTCCCTGCATGCGTGAGAGACAGGCCTCATCACTCTCGGCTATGGAAAAGAGACTGAGAAGGAAGCAGGGCATGGGCGGAGAAAGTACCAGAATCAAAATACTGTTCAAAGTCAAGTCAAGTCGGCGCTGAAGAAAATGGAGACGGCATGCCAATAGTGTACGAGTACTATAATGGGGGTATGGCAACAGTACACTGATCCACATCAAAACGTACTATCTCTGTCAAGAAAAAAAATAAATCTAATATAGTACCGTATTTTAGTATCTTAAATTTGACTAATTATAAATAAAAATTATTAATATTTACGATATCAAACTAATACCATCAAATTAATTATTAAATATATTTTCATAATGAGTATATTTTTTTTGACGAATCGGCGAGAAGATCTCGGCCTAATATTTTTTCAATTAAATGAAAGAATGGGTTTTTGTACAAATATAAGAAGCTATATACAGGGGGTGGAATACAATTCCAAAGAAAAAACATAGTAGTTCAAATAAGAAAGTTGTCTCTCCAGCTATTTAGAAGAAGTTGCTTGTCGCTTTTGGACTTGATGCAAACCATGTCCAATTCAGATTTGACGTTCCTCTTCCACAGTCCTAGGTCATTGCTTCCATTGTCGAAGATTATTGAATTTTGTGTTGTCCAAATGACCCAACAAGCTGTGATAAAGATTTCCCTGAAGATGATGGAGTTGAAGGTTCTTCGTGCTTCAATCACCATGTCGAGGGAGTATTAAGTTTGAAAATATAAAAACCATATGAATAGATTTATCTTAAAAAATATTTTTATAGATTTGTCTTGAAAAATACTTTCATAAAAATATAATAATATCACTTTATGATGAGTATTTTTTATTAAAATATGAAGTTAAAGATATTTTTACAGACGTGTCGTTATCTTAAACCATTTTTATTACTAATATGGAGGGAGTATATTGACTATATTTTTAACAATAGGTATGACTATACAGTAAACACATGGTAATAATGCCATTTGTACCATATTTATTATTTTTAAGCCAAAAGGTACAACGCTACCTCATCGTAGTGCTTGCATGTCTCCGTCTTCCAGGCTTTCATGTCAAGTGGGTTTAAAATGCAACTTTTTACTCGTTTGTTTTTGTTTGTTGTCCACAAAAATATAAGCATGCCTGCAGAGAAGTCGTGGGGGCGGTGGGGCCCAAGCAGGCTGCGGTCAGGAGCCTGCGCCTTGCTGCTGGTTCATTGACTTTTGAATGGCACTCTCTCACCAAGGTAGCACTGTAGTCCTCCCCTTCAGCTGTTCCATCGACTCACACAAGGTACGGGGCACTGTGCCACCTCTCTCATTTGAAAAGCTGGAGCTGTCCATGGGTTAAAAAGCGCTGATGTGTAGGTGTAGGGTGTTGTACCCATGCCGATTCCCCATGCCCTACCCCAATGTCTCTTTTCCATAGGCCGAAGGGCTGAGGCGCACCGTGGGTGCCCCAGCTTAGCGCCGGGCCTTCTCACGGCCATGCAGGGGAAGTGAGGGAGACAAAGAGCCAGCGGCCGCTCTCTTTGTCCGTGGCCTCCTTTTTTCACTTTTGCCATGTTTTCACTTTTTGCCACGCCGTGGGCGTGGGCGCTGGCAAAACTTTGCCGCGCCGCCATGCATGGCGCGGCAAAGGATGCCACGCCGAGTGCCACGTCATCCGTCCGTAAATCGCCATGCCACCACGCCCGCACCTTTTGCCGCGCCGCCATGCATGGCACGGCATAGGTGATTTGACGTGCCGTAGTTGGTGGCGCGGCAAAAGAGGTTAGTTTTTAAAATACTTTCGAAACAGTGTTAGTTTTCAAATTTCTTTCATAAAAGTGTTAAAAATAAAAAAAATTAAGGATGGGGGTGCGTGCGCAAACTCCTGCAGTGTCCTCCTTTAAGGAATCCAAGACCAAGACTTCTCACCCTAAAAATAGTCAAATTTTTGGTTTTTGAGTTCAAAACTCATCAAAAATGAGAAGGGGCTCGTGCGGAAGAAGGTAAGGGTGATTGGGTGCTGTATTTATGATTAACGGAGACAAGAATTATAAGCACAATGATCTCTGTTAATCACCCATTAATGGAGACGGTCTCCTTAATCCAACCGCCTATGTTAATCCACTAACCGAGGCCCACCTCCATTAAGCTCCACTAAAGGAGTCAGTTTCTTAGTGGTACCCACCTCACTTAATGAATTAATAGAGGCGGGTGGCTTTAGATGACCTCATTCGTTAATCGATCATTAATAGAGGTGGACACCTAAAGCCGCCCGCATCCATTAACCATTAATGCAGGTGGACGCTCGGCTGGCGGCCCTGCCACCGATTAATAGAGGCGATCACCCGGTGTGACCGCTTCCTTAAATAAAAGGTTGGTACCTCACAAAATCGGTTCCTTTGCAGTTGTCCCATGTTTAGTTCTTTTTTCCTAGTTCTATTAGCTCAGAAAATTCTGATTTGTTGTAATTCTTCTTACCTGCTGGCAGTTCTAGTTGTCCCCACTTTTTGCAGGAGTTGCAATGATCCGCTAGTTTTCCTTTTCCCTTGTGGCCTGTTAGGCCTCGATTGTCTTCTTGAATATCTTTTTGCACTAACCTTTTTTTTTTTTTTTTGCAGGACTTGTTAATGAACTCCTTATGCTTCAGATTTTCACGAGCTGAAAGGAGCCTGTCCACTTATGCAAGGTTGAACTGGAAGAAAGGCACTGGCCACTGCACTGATAGTGATTAGTTACTACATCAGAATTCAGAGCCAACACTGTTGCATAGGGCAAATATTGATGAATCTATAGATAGTGATCTATATAAATATTTTCCCCAAGATATCATTTTTTCCCTCTTCAGAAATGATGCAAGTGAGAAGAGGAACGCAGAGCATGCATGCTTTAGTAGGCACTGCTGTTTTGGTTTTCACTTTCCAACAGCTCATCTAGTTCTCCGAGTCCCTGTCAATTTGGTAAGCTCAACTTAATTGATTTGTCAAGAAAGGTTTCAGATACATCTTCATATCTTTTCACATAGTTCATTCCTAGTTTTTGTAATTGCATATGTTGTTTTTTTTTTTCTCATAGAAAAAAGACGTACAGACTCGTAGTACCTGCATCATTCTGCTGTCAGTCATCCCTCGCATCCCAGGATTGGTTTCTGTGGAGAACTGCAGGGAATCCAAATCCAGTTAGTCAAGAAATAGTTATGATTACATTCTTCATTTTTTCCTAAAACATGCCAGATTTGTACGTGCCGATCATATAGTGAGAGCAGAAGTTTGATACTGGACAAAGCACCAGTTTCTCTCGTACCACTGCCTGACAACATCCAGTTGGGATCAGGAAAACTTGCATTGACACAAATTGCATCCATTTACAATCAGTGCGCATTATTAGCTAAGCATATTCAGGTATGTATCTTTTCTACTTCTAATATATCACTCACTAATGATGATTCTTCTTGTTGTCTGCAAAACTATCAGTTATTTCTATTGATTCAATCAAGCTTTCATTCTCTCTAATTTTTGTAGGAGGTGCCAAAGTGCCATAGATTGAGAGTCCTCTGTCATCTATTCTATATTCAATCAAGCTTTCTTGCTATCTGCATTTCTCAGTGGATATCTTAAAGTAAAGATGGGTTCATCACCTAAACAAACTGATTTCTATTGATATTTCCGGCCATTCATTTTCCCCTGTTAGAAGATACAGTTTATAAGGTAAGAACAGCTTGTGTGCTTATCAATATTGTTAGGTTGCTTCCATGATGTTCTTGTTTTTCCTAAGAAATGTTTCCTTTTTGTATAACTGTTGACACTTATATCCATGATGTTACTAGGTCAAAATTATGATACAACACCTTTTAAGCTACTTTTTTTTCCTTTAAGGAAACATATAGTTCCTTGGCTTTATAGGACACAAAAAATAATAAGGTGGTATATGTTAAATTTAGTGAAAGTTATCCCATTTCGAGATCAATTTAACACATTTTCTCCTTCATTCCCAGCCTATAACTCTTTTCGTGCATATCCATAAACATCTTGGTCTGATGGCAACCATACTTGAATCTTTTGTTGGATCATGTGCCAAAAAGTTGAAAGATATTGTTACAGAGGAGGCCACACTAATTTTAGGCGTTAAAGAAGAGCTCATAGAATTGCAGAGAAGAATGGATCAAATACAATATTTTCTTAATGATGCAGAGCAGAGGAGCATAAAAGAATCAGCTGTTAACAATTGGCTTGGTCAGCTAAGAGACGCTATGTATGACGCTGATGATGTCATTGACTTGGCCAAATCCAAAGGAAGCAAGCTATTGCCACATCATTCGTCATCATTATCTAGCAATTCATATACATGCAGTGGCTTTTCCCTTTCCTCATGTTTTTCTAATATCCAGAAACGTCATGAGGTTGCTACTAAGATTAAAAGCTTAAACAGAAGAATGGATAATATTGCAAAGGATAAAGTATTTGCTTCACTCATGAGTTCACGCCCAACTGTAACAGTTTCAGTACCAAAACAGAGAAGAAGTTCTAGCCTTGTTGAACCAAATCTTGTTGGTAAGGAGGTCATACGTGCTTGCAGAAAAGTAGTAGATTTGGTGCTTGCACATAAGGAAAATAGGTCTTACAAGCTTGCTATTGTTGGAACAGGTGGAGTTGGTAAGACAACACTAGCACAAAAAATATACAATGACCAAAAATTAAAAGGGAGTTTCAACAAACAAGCATGGATTTGTGTTTCCAAAGATTTCTCTGAAATAGCTATTTTAAAGGAGATTCTTCGAAAAATTTATGTACAGTACATGCAAGATGAATCAACCGATGAGCTACAAAACAAGCTACAACTTGCTATTAAGGACAAGAGTTTTTTTCTTGTGTTGGATGATGTGTGGCAGTCAGACACATGGACAAATCTACTGAGGATATCATTGCACACTGCAGCCTCAGTAGTAGTTCTATTGACAACTCGATTTGATACTATTGCTGTAGAAACTGGAATGGACTATACACATCGAGTTGATTTAATGTCAGTGGATGTAGGATGGGAGTTACTATGGAAGAGTATGGGCATCAAAGAAGAAACAGAAGTACAAAATCTACATGACTTATGGATCGATATTGTTCGCAGATGTGGTGGCCTTCCCCTTGCAATCAAACTTATTGCTAGAGTCTTAGCAACAAAAGATCAAACTCAGAATGAGTGGAAGAAGATTTTGGTAAAAGATGCTTGGTCCATGTGTAATCTTCCGAGTGAAATAGCAAGTGCTCTATATCTGAGTTACGAAGAGCTGCCACACCATTTGAAGCAGTGCTTTACCTATTGTGCTTTGTACCCTGAAGATTCGGTTATTTACCGTAATGATATTGTGAGGATGTGGGTCGCTGAAGGCTTTGTGGATGAGCAAGATGGCCAACTACCTGAAGATATAGCAGAAGGATATTACTCTGAGTTGATATCTCGAAATCTCCTCCAACCAGATTATTTACGAGTTGACTTCAGTGAATGCAGAATGCATGATCTATTAAGACAGCTTGCAGTTCATATATCTAAAGAAGAATGTTTTGTTGGAGACCTAGAATCAACATGGTTAAATGTTAGGAATAAATTCCGACGTATCTCAGTTGTCACTAAGAATGATACGCTGTTGTTACCTAGAATGGATAAGGTGAAATGTAAAGTGAGAACTTGGATGTCTTTTACAAAGTCTTTGAGGGTCAATAATGCGGTATTTGAGAGATTACCATGCATTCGACTTTTGGATTTGACAGGTACACATATACAAAATGTTCCATCTTCTATTGGACGTTTAATCCATCTACGATTACTAGACCTTGATGGGACAGCCATATCTTCTCTTCCGGAGTCCATCTGTTGTCTCACAAACCTTCAGATACTGAATTTGGAGAGGTGCTATTCTTTGCAAAGTCTTCCTTCAGGAATAACTCAGCTATGCAACTTAAGGCGACTTGGCCTAAGGGGCTCACCTATAAATGTGGTTCCAAAAGGTATTGGCAGATTAATTTCACTGAATGATTTACAAGGTTTTCGGGTTGGTGGTGGCTCTTACAACAATTCTAGAATGCAAGATGGATGGAACTTAGAAGAACTGGATCAGCTTTTGCAGATGAGAAGGCTTGATATGATGAAACTGGAAAGAGCAATTCCTTCTAGTAAAGATTCATTGCTAACAAATAAACAACATCTCAGAGAATTAATTCTACGTTGCAGTGAACACATACACGAGCCATATTCCGAAGATGTTGTAGTCAATATTGAGAAAACCTTTGATTTGCTAATCCCTGCGCACAGCCTAGAGGATCTTGGATTTCTGCATTTCTTTGGTCGGAGGTTTCCCACTTGGCTAGACACTGCTGCTCATTTGCCTTCACTGAAATATTTGAACCTCATAGATTGCAAATCATGTGTGCACCTTCCACCAATCGGTCAGCTCCCCAACTTGAAATATCTGAAAATCCATGGAGCCACAGCAGTCACCAAGATTGGACCTGAATTTGTTGGCCATGGGGTGGGTAATGTCAGCTCTACAGAGATAGTAGCTTTCCCAAAGCTTGAATGTTTAGTCATCGAGGATATGCCCAACTGGTTGGAGTGGTCTTTCATTGCTGAAGAAGAACAAGAAGCAACAATTGTGGGTACAGAAGGAGAAGAGGATGATGCTACTGCAGATCAAAACGGGGAAGCCCCACCTCCAAAGATGCAATTGCTGCCACAACTGAAGAAGTTGTACCTTGAGCGCTGCCCCAAGCTGAGAGCTTTCCCACCACAGCTTGGTCAGGTCACCAGCTTAAAGGAGCTTCGCTTAAGACATGTGTACAGCTTTAAGGTGGTGGAGAACCTTTGTTTCCTCTCGGAGGTCCTTGTAATCACGAACTGTGAATGCCTAGAGAGGGTCTCCAATCTTCCCCGAGTGAGACTGCTGCGTGTACATCGGTGTCCCAACTTGAGGTGTGTTGAAAGGCTGGACAAATTGCGCCAGCTATTTCAGACAGATGATATGCAAGATGTTTCCTCACAGTGGTTGCCTAAGCTTCAAGATCAGCACCGGCGGCTGCACGGAGAAGACATGGAGGTCTACACCTGGACAGATTGAACATACAAGAAGCCCTATGTGATGGCTATGAAGCTGTAAGCTATGGCCATTGGCTGTATTTTCTATTTCAGTTACAACTGAAGTGACTGGAGGATTGAAGCTTGTGTCGTTAATGTTGTGTTTTTTTTTTTTGAGAGAGAGAGAGAGAGAGAGAGAGAGAGAGAGAGAGAATCCCCCGCCTGAATCATATATTATGATTGGCTCTTTTAGTAACATAAAGGTTGCAATCAGTTTTGTTTTGGTAATAAAGCAAGAATCAGGAGATTACATGACATTACATTGCGACAGACAGTATTGTACAACATGCCGTGGCAATGTCCCTGCTGTCACGTGGAAGCCGAGCAGCCCAAAGCTGAGCTTCATTTCGGCAGGCAGCTATGCCGTGTTCGCTGGCCGGTCTGCTCTCTGAAGATTCTGTTGTTTCGCCTCTTCCAGGTGTGCCAGCAGCAGAGGAGCTGAAGTAATTGCGTGGTATGTGGTTTGGCGGCTGTACTTCCAGATGTCATTAATTTTTTGTGGTGAGGAAGATTATAAATCAGGTGTCTACGCATGTAAGTCTGGATCAAGCTGGGCATAATATGAAAGCTGATGTAGGGAGTCCCAGAATGTTGTGCTCTGCTCCTGGAGGAAGGACAGATGCCTGCCTGATGAAGATCCACAATAACCAGTGCTGTGTACGCGTGCATGCATATCTGAATAAAGTATATGATACTCGTATATTTCGATTTTTGTAAGCTTATCGTGCCTAAAGCTACATCTGTTGAACTTACCGTATCAAAATATGCGAAGTGTTCTCGTGAATTTTTTTTATCATTGTGCTCGTAAATTCTGAGTGATAACACAGCATTTTTGTCAAGAGTCGATCGCGTTCTACGGCGCTGCACTCTCACTGGTTCAGAGTCTCACCTGTCGCATGTCCAACTTTATTTATTTGGAACCATTCAGACAATGACAGACCAATTTTTACTCTCATACTTGATTGTTTGAAGAGGAGTAGGTTGTGAAGAATATGCATACTCTGCAATCGCTCCTGCTTCCTATAAATGCCACGTTAATTTAATTTAGCCGGAAAAATAACAGGACAAGGCCCTTGTTAACATACTGTGGCCCTTGTTTTTTAACCTCTTCTCCGTCCATGGGCAATGTCCACCTCCGCCATCATCAAGCTCTAAAATTTGCATATCTGTGAGACACTGAGACTGTACGCTTGGCATATTTTTATTTGGCAACTTGCCATGTTCGCTTTTTAGCTTATGAGTCGTTTAAGCAGTGATTTTCTCTAAAAAAAAAAATCAGTTATTTCTATTTATCAAAGGATAATAACCAAATAAATATGCAATACATCATCAACCGCGAACCACATATAAAAAAATCAGTTATTTCTATTTATCAAAGGATAATAACCACATAAATATGCAATACATCATCAACCGCGAACCACATATAAATTAAGTACTAGCGCCTCCTCCACCCCCCCCTCTCTCTCTGTTTATTTATTGTGAACGGATGAGCATGAGCTTTGTGAGGAATGTCTGGCCCTTGAATAAATTTCGGACATGCATGCATGATGATTCGTGTGTTCCTCATGATTAGTTAGCGACTTATTAGCGTGGGATGCCCCACTCAGGTACGACACTACCGGAATCCGGCTCTTTGCCGAAAGTGTTTTCTTTTCGGGCACTCGGCAAAGAGCTCTTTGCCGAGAGCCTAAAAGAAAAAAAACTTCGGCAAAAAAGCACTCGGCAAAAAAGACGCTTCTTTGCCGAGTGCCGTAAAAAAAGCACTCGGCAAAGAGTTCTTTGCCGAGTGCTTTTTTGGCACTCGGCAAAGAGGCCTCTTTGCCAAGTGTTATTTTTTTAGCACTCGGCAAAGAAGGTCTTTGCCGAGTGTTTTTATTTTACACTTGGCAAAGACATATTTCGAGTATATTTTAGAGCAAGAAATTAATTTAAATGAAAAATTTTTAACTATAATGTTGTATAACTTTTCAAGATCTACAACTTTCATTTTGACCATTTCTTAATTTGACAAAGTAAAAATTAAATCTATTCATTAATCTTACATCTCTCTCGAAGTTTACTTAAACTACAAGAGGAGATATATAAGATTTATGAACAATGTTCCTACCACTATGTCAAATGATCAAATAACCAAAATAAAAGATGTAGGTGTTGTGAAATCATACAACTTTGTAGTTGAATACTTTTTAATTTGAATTAATTTTGTTAACGAAAAGTACAAATACATTTAAATTTGAAATTTAAATTTTTTAAAATATCTCGGATGGGGAAACACCTAAAATGAAAGTTATAGATCTCGAAAAGTTATGAAACTTTGTAGTTGGCAACTTTTTCATTTGAATTTATCTTGTCACGCGAAATCAGATTCGAATCCGCTCAAATTTAAAATTCAAATTTTATAAACAACCTCGGATGGAGAAACTTCTTAAATAAAAATTGTAGATCTCAAAAAGTTATAAAACTTTGTAGTTGACAAGTTTTTTATTTGAATTCGTTTAGAGCCTCAAATAAGCAATTTTCACTCGATTTTTGTATAATATTTAGGGAATCCAAATAGAGTATAAACACAAGTGAGTGTGTAGTGCAGTGGTAGAGGAGGTTACGCGTGAGGGAGAGGTTGTGATTTCGAATCCCACTCGACACAAAGTCTCGAAAAATGCTACAAAAAATCCTACTAGATAGAGAAGAATGGGTGCTGGTCGGTGGGGCCCTCCCCCGATTAAAAATTTTTTTTTGCTATTATTTTCGGATTTTTTTTCATTTTGATCTTTGCCGAGTGTCGGGCACTCGGCAAAGCCTTTGCCGAGTGCCCGAAAAAAAACACTCGGCAAAGACCTCTTTGCCGACCAGATTCTTTACCGAGTGGCCTTTGCCAAGTGCAACACTCGGCAAAGCCTTTGCCGAGTGTAATATAGGCTTTGCCGAGTGCATGAGGCACTCGGCAAAGAAGAAAAATCCGTAGTGTACATGCATGCGTCCAAGCACTATATATGTGTATGAGGCCCGCGGCACGGTGGCCTGACATGGAGCCCATTTTTTTGGCCCGGCCCAAGCACGCATGGTCCGGTTTCCATCGTGCCTAGCCGCACCCTAGGCACGCAAGCTGGCACGGCACGGCCCGGTAACTAACGACAGGCCTGGTAGCAACTCGGCAAGGATCCTCAGCTTAGACCATTTAAATTCTAACCCTAAAATAACTTCCTATTCCCAGCCCACTCTAGACTCCATCTCCCTCCGTGCAACCGTGCGGCCACGCCGCGCTCGCAGCCGCACCTGCGCGCGTTAGCGCTAGCCCCGCTCGCCTCCTCCCTCGTCTTGGGCCCTACTCTAGTCTTCTCTCCCATAGCTGCGTGCGCTCGTGTCTCCTCTCCACGGCACTCCCTCAGCTGCAGCTCGCAGCTATGGGAGACGGATGGCTCCGCTGCAGGCCCCCCTCGTGCTCCTCTTCTACCTCGGCCTCGGTGAGGGCATGGAGGCCGGATGGCGGACGGATGGAGACCCTCCGCACGTGGGCATTGCAGCTCGCTGCGGCCGCACAGAGGCACCGCGACAGAGCCGGCATCGAGTACCATCATTGCAGCAATTGCCGGCGGCGCTCCTTGGCCTCGGCTCGTCCGTCCTCCCTCCCTTCCCCTGATGAACCCGGCCACGGGCTGGCACGGTCTGCTAAAATGGCCGTGTTTATCGGGCCGGCCCGGCACGAAAAGTGGCCCACTACAAGAAATCGGTGGTTTTTGACGTAAAATCCATTTGTGACGGTGGTTTTTTTGACATTAATTATGCTATAGTTTATGTCATAATACGTTAGTTATGACATGAGTTTATGTCATAAAACATGAATTATGTCATAAAATATATGCAATCTTCTTTTGACATTGCACTTTTGTCATAATACATATAACCGATGTCATAATTCACATAACTAATGTCATAATTCACATAACTATGTCATAATTAATGTCAAAAAACCACCGTCACAAATGGATTTTACGTCAAAAAACCACCGATTTCTTGTAGTGGCCCAACGGACTATACTTGGGCTGTCAGCTAGGCACGATGGACTGGGACGGCACGGATCGGTGGCACGCTGGACTCTGGCCGTGCCTGGCATGGGCCCGTGCCGTGCCGGGCCGGCCGTCCCGTTGCACATCTATACCAAGCACCGCGACACTCCTCCAATCGAACAGGTGGCTACTCTTCCACGTCTAGAAAATCCAGATCGATCAACAGCACGTCATTGGTGACGAACGGTATCCAACACAGGACCCACACATGGCGCCTGCGCACCTAGCTCAATTTGTGCCGTCGCGTGAGAACGAAACAGAATTTGCTACTCTTAGCTCTCTGAAGTCAAGAGCTAGTCCCTGTGTGTGTAGTACATACATATATAGATGCACGCGCACACGTATGACCACCACGGCTCACACCCTAAACAAGCTAAGGGCCGGCCAGAGCGAAGATACCAACCACTACTCGGCATAGTAGCTCGTGCAGAATCACTACCGGAAACTTGAAATTCCCTGACCAACGTCAGACAAAACTGGAATTACCCTGTCGAGCTAGCTAGCCCTGACGGTATTTTTATTTTCCCTGATGGTAAGTGCACCGTAAGAAATTTTATAGCGATATTTTTATTTTTTATGACCATACGTACATTTTCATGTATTTTCCCTGACGGTAGTGCACCGTGAGGGAATTTCAAGTTTCCAGTAGTGAATAGCACGGGAAGCAGCCTCTTCCAGTGGTGGCCAAGGGCTTACGCTGCTTGGCCTGTGGGCGAGCCCGTTCGTGATTAGGGCGCGCATCGCACTCAACCTCAAAGGCCTCACCTACCGTTACATCGAGGAGAACCTCTTTGACAAGAGCGAGCTTCTCCTCAACTCCAACCCGGTGCGTAAGAAGGTGCCCGTGCTCATCCATGACGGCAAGCCCGCTTTGCGAGTCCCAGATCATCCTACAAGACATCGACAAGGCTTTCGGTGGTGCACCTATCCTTCCCTCTGCCCCTTACGACCGCGCGGTTGCTCGCTTCTGGGCTTCCTACGTTGAAGATAAGGTAAGCATATGCTACTCTCTCTATTCCAAACTATAAGTCAATCGAAGAAATCTTGAGAGTCAAAGTTTTTTAAATTTGATCAAAATTGTAGAAAGAAACACAAATATTTGTGACATCAAATAGATATGCAATAAAAATATAACTAAGAAAAATTTTAATTATACATACTTAATTGGTGTCATAAATGTTATTATTTTAATATATAAATCTCCAAGATTTTTAAAATTATTATAATCTAGGACGGAGGAGTAGCAGTCAGTCATGACAGCATTTCCAAACCAATTGTACAGTTTCAATAACTAAGACCGTGCCGATTCTGCATGTCAGTTCTACAGCACCTGGGTACCCATCTTCAGAGGCCGAACGGCGGAGGAGAGGGTGGAGGCGGCGTGGCAGACCATCGCCGTCCTGGAGACGCTGGGGCAGGCGCTCAAGTGCTCCAAGAAGGGGACGAAGCCGTTCTTCGGAGGGGACACCGTGGGGCTTGTCGACTGGCTATACGCCACCGAGGCCATCTGCGGGGTGAAGGCCGTCGATGCCACCAGGACGCCGCTGATGGCGGCGTGGGCGGAGCGGTTCTGCGCGCTGGATGCTGTCAAGGGGCTGATCCCGGACGTGGAGAGGCTCGTGGAGTATAACAAGGCCAGACGGGCCGGCCTCGGGCTTCCGCTGCTCTTGCCGTACGTGGAACTGCAGCAGTAATAAGCTTCTTACTGCAATTTAATAGAATTTATTAGATTCAAGTTCTAATTTCGGGATAAGATTGTGAAACCCATTTAGAATAAAAACAAGAGTACTATGGTTATTTAGGATGGCTACACTGGCTCAGAAAATCTACAATGATGATAGATTTAGAAGGTTACTTTGAGAAACATGCATGGATAGTATCTCGTAATAAAATTCTCAAGTTGCTTTGTTGAAACAATTACTTCAAAATATTCAAGTGCACCCAGAGTAAGGTGAAAGCGTAGGAGAGCTCAAACACAAACATGCAAAAGCTATCGAAGGAAAGAGCTTTTTTGCTTGTGTCGGATGACTTGTGGGAGTGTGTGTGACATGGAGTGTGGATCAATTTGATAAGAACTCTAGATTTTGCCGGAGGCCGTAAAGGTCGCCATGGTTCTGAATTCTGATTGCCCGAGCAGCAGAGTTTCGCGGAGGACGCACAAAGGCCGCACAGTTCCAATTACCAGCCCAAGCCCAAAGCCCGAGTCCAAGTTGAGTAGAGCGTGCGCAACAGCATGTATTTTATAGGAAAAAAGTCCACGTTTCCTTCCTCAACTTTTATAAAAATCCATTTTTTTCTCTCCGAACTACAAAAAACTGGATAAACAACCTCCTTTAACTTTTCAAACCGTACGTTTTACCTCCTTAGAGCGGTTTTGACAGCAGTTTTGCCACAGTAAAAGGTGGTTTTGTCTTTTTTTATTTTTATTTATTTCTCGCTAAAATTTTGAAAAATCATAATAAATCACTAAAAAATCATAAAAATGGAAAATCTAATTTTGTTAGACTCTACATGAGTAGACCTATACAGTGAATATATAATATGGTATGCTTTAGCATAAACTTTTTGCTAGTCTTTTTCCTATTTAATTATTTTAGCTTGAATATTTAAAAATTATAGTAAATCATAAAAAATTATAAAATAGAAAGTCTAATTGTTTTAGACTCTACATGAGTAGATCTACACATAAACATATAATACGGTATACTTTAGTATAAAGTTCTTGTTGTAGCTTTAAATCTATGCTTTTCTATAATTAATTAAAATAATTTATAACCGTAGTTTCGTCATTATTTTGTTGGATTAAAGTATACCATATTATATGTTCACTGTGTAGATCTACTCATGTGGAGTCCAACAAAATTAGATTTTTCATTTTATAAATTTTCTATGATTTACTATGATTTTTCAAAGATTCATATGAAATAAATAAAAAAGTACAAGACTAGCAAAAAAATTTTTACTAAAATATACTATATTATATATTCACTGCATAGATCTACTCATGTAGAGTCCAATAAAATTAGAGTTTTTATTTTATGATTTTTCTATGATTTACTATGATTTTTTTCAAAGTTTCACCAAAATAAATAAAAAATAAAAAGACAAAACTACATTTACTGTAGCAACTGCCGTCAAAACCATTCCGAGGAGGTAAAATGCATGGTTTAAAAAGATGAGGGAGGTGATTTCTCCAGTTTCGAGTTCGGGGAGTAAAAGCGAACTTTCGCGAAAATTGGAGGAGGCCAACAAGCGTGCCAACAAACCCAAACATGCTTGGTATTAGTGAATGAATATGTAACGTAACGCCAAGAGCTTCATCTATAATCTATCCGTCAAAATCAGATTTATGCAATAGCTGAAGGTATTAAAATGGACTTTTTCGTACAGCGCGCAGACACCACCATGGCTGCTCATGCTGAGCTCTTGCCGCCACCGTTCCCCTTTTTTTTGTGAAAGAGAAAATATATTAAGCAACAGCACAGTACATCTTCCCATTTACAAACTGGCCCACGAAGCAGAAGAAAATTACAACTGAGTCCAAAACACAGTTCATCTTCCTCATCTCCGAGCTGTAGTTCGCCGCCGACACCACCGTCGGTCCGTGTCCGCCTCCCCGTCCACCAAGGAGCCTCACGCATTGGAAACGCCGCAACAGCCATCGCCCAGACCTCACCCGACGAATCGATTCCGCTGAAAGAGTATCGGCCACCCCAAGACGGAAAAGGAGGGGAAAGAAGTCCGCCGTCGCCGGCCAGAAGACTGACGACCGGAAGAAGAATCCACCGCCGCCGAGGAACCCAGCAACGAGGATAAGCCTCACACCCACGAAGAAGTACAGAGCTGTGCACCTTATTCGCCGTCGAGGTAGCAAGCAGCAGCCGCCACCCGGAATCTTGCACCTCCCGCCGCCAACACCAGTTGAGACATGGAAACCGACGAAGAAGTTGAAGAAGACCGCCATGGGGGTCTCCACCCCACACCCACGCCGTCGTCCGCTGGAGACATGGCGACGGAGGAAAACTGGACGCGCCGTAGATCTCGCAAGCCGGCACAAAAGCTTCTCGCCGCCGTCCACAGCACCGACGCGAGACAAGCAAACCCTAACCCTAGTCTACCTAAACCTAAGGAAAAACAGGTAGGTATATACGCCGCACGGCGATTCCATGACTCCCGCTCACCTCCGTCACCGATCCGGCCGCTGGAGGTGAGAGGGAGCCGACGGAATCGCTGCCGGAGGGAGAATCGCCCTCGGTTCGCCCTTTTCTCCTGCAGCGGAGGAGCACGAATGATTTTGGTTGTTCGGGGCCAAGACCAGGGCACATGTGCACCAGGCCACGACCAAGCTTGCGCGGCCGTGCTGTGCCTCCTCCGGCCGTAGCAGCATTCCTGTCGATGCAAGCGTCGAACACAGGCCGTGGTCGCCGCCATACTGCACACGAAGCGGGCGGGCGCCGATGTGGCCCGGCTAGACCACCACCCGCGCCCGCTCGGGGGTGGTGGGAGCGCCACGGCCGTGGCCCTCGCGACCGCACAAAGGTCGCCGGGCCGGCCATGGCCGCGATGCAGCGCCGTGGTCGTCGGGGCCGGGGCCACCGCGCCGTGCACCCTCACGGCCGGGCGCGAGTTGGCGAGGGGCCGCCTGATGTGCATCGGACTGTCGAACCGTCGCGCTGCTTGGGCTGGCCGCCGGCTTGGCGTGTGCGAGATCCACCGCCGCCGCCGGTCAAGGCCGCTTCCATGAACCGCCGCCAGCCCGCCACCGAAACGGGCTAAAGCCGCCACACTTCATCTCATCTCGGGGCAGACATGGCCCGCCCAGGGGAGGCCACCTAGGGAGACGACAACGACGTCCATGGTGATGGGGATGAGGACGTCCGCTCGCGTGGGGTTTGGGCCATGCCGCCGCCGGCCGGTTCCTCCTACGCTAGCTCTGCTGCCGTTGTGCTATGCTTGAGGACAGCAGGCGGAGAAGTGCCGTGCTCATCTGTGCACTGTGCTGCGTGAAGTTGAGAAACTAGAGTGGGGCCCGCGCTTCGCTGCGGGGGCGGGGGCTCGAAAAAGGCACTCTGTGGTAACAGGCTGGGCACTGTTCATCGGACCCGATACTGTAGTCGTAACGGGTGGGTGCTGTTCCCCGGATCCGGTACTGCAGCAAGCGGGCGTGCACTGTTCATGAACAGTGCAATAGTAGAACCTGCGGCTGAGAAACATTATATCTTACTGGAGCGGGGTCCGCGCTTCGCTGCGGGGGCAGGGGCTCAGAAAAGGCACAGCAGTGGTAACGGGTTGGGGGTACTGTCCACCGGAACCTGACACTGTAGCGGTAACGGGGGCACTGTTCCCCGGATCCGACTGTAGCGGTAACAGACGGGGAACTGTTCACCGCACCCGGTACTGTAGCTGGTGGGTGGGCACTGTTTATGAACAGTGGAACAGTAGACCCCGCGGTTGGAAACATTGAACAGCAGAACCTGCAGCTGGGAAACATTATGGCCTTATTCTCTTTGCAACTTTTTCCACTCTCTCCATCACACCAAGTTTTTACCTGCATGTATAGAGTACTAAATGTAAGTAAAAAAAATAACTAATTGCACAGTTTGGTTGTAAATCACGAGACGAATCTTTTGAACCTAGTTGGACCACGATTGGATAATATTTGTCAAATACAAACGAAAGTGCTATAGTTGCAAATTTTACTCTCTCTCGTCTAACAAGGCCTATATCTTATATGATATGATATATATATGATATGATGTCTGGAGATTCCGTGCAGTGCAGTGCAGGTGGGTGGAAAATGCAAAGCAGTAATTGCACGTGGCTCCTCTGCAATACAGTAGTGCTCTGAAAAGACGAGCGTGTGTGCTCAGCGCCTCAGCCACAAGTCACGAGTGAGCTGATATTTTACCTACGAGAGAGCACCTGAAACTTCTGGAGAACGCTCTGTGGGTAACTGATAAAACAAAATAGAGGAGCATAGTATTTCCCTAAGGCCTTGTTCAGTTTGTAAAAGTTAGAAAAAGTTACAACTGTAGCATTTCGTTTGTATTTGGTAAATATTGTCCAATCGTGGCCTAACTAGGCTCAAAAGATTCGTCTCGTGATTTATAACAAAACTGTGTAATTAGTTATTTTTTACTAACATTTAATGCCCATATATATGGATAGAAATTGATGTGATGGAGAGAGAGTGGAAAAACTTGTAATTTGCAAGGGAAGTGAACAAGGCGTAAATATTTTTTTCTACCATACTTCCTCTGTCCCACGGCCACTGTCGCCGGGGCAGTGAGTTTGACTGTCCAGGTTCACTTCCCCTCCCATGCATCTAGTCTCCAGTTCGGTCCACGTTCACAGATAAAGCTAGGAACCTGCTCAAATGCCTCGGCGACAGTCCCGGTGGGATAGAGGGAGTAAGTATGACTAGATTTTGTACAATTGCATGAAAATATTTGTATATCTAAATAGATTATTACAAAAAATAATTCAAAGATCTATCTAATTATATTAATATGAATCATTAATTTATATATATATTTTCCATATAAATTAGTTCTTATTCCTCGGGAAGTGAAACCATGAACAGAGCACCAAATAAGCATCTTGTAATTTCTACAGTACAAGAGTCATCAGGGGCTCATTGTACCATAAATTTATACCATAAACATATTTGAAAATACAAATATCATTATTATTTATTATATCCTAAAATGTATTCAAAATAGTTACTCCATGTATCACGGGCTGGCAAAAACATTGCTCTCGTGCCGCAACGCTGCGCGTAATTTTCTAGTGAATATGTAACGTAACGCGAAGAGCTTCATGTATGATCTATCCGTTGTTATTTGCTCCCTGTTTATTCTGCTCAAAAAGAAAAATTGCTCCTTGTTTATATCATCATTGTCAATCTGTATTCTCTTGGGTTTGTCTCGGGAAGCTGGGATGCCCTGACTCAGCCTCCTGATCATGGAGGCATGGAGCGCCTGCCGCTTGGGAACAAGGGACTGCATGATGAATACCTACTCTGTTTTGTGCTCTGGCCTGCAAGAGCAGTGCCCCCGTTCAGATTGGTCTGCTAATTCCCCTCAGCTGGAATATGTGTGTGTGCTCACGCGCGAGGTAGAGAGAGTTATCATTCCTGATCAACCTGCTCATCGATCTTGCACAATCTGACCAACAATATGTGCAAACCTAATAATAGATTGACACATCCTAATGAAGACTCTTGATGGATTACTTTTAGCTCAGCCTTTCACATCATCTTGGAAAATAAAAGGCACAGATTCCATTTTGAGCTCAATTTCTCATTAGTGCTAGAAAAGCCCACAAGGCCTGTTATAAATAAAATACTAGCAGCCTAGAAAGCCCATGGAGGGCTGTTATCCACAAAACAACAATGATTTTAGGCCGACTACAAGCATGGCATGTGACTAGATCATTGTTGTTGTCCTAAAAAGACTAAATATTTATTGTTGTTTTTTGAAAAAGTCCATTTTAATACCTCCAGCTATTGCATAAATACGATTTACCTAGCCAGTCTCAACAGAAAATTAGATCACTAGTCTCCAACTCTTCAAACTGTCCGATATACCTCCCTAAGTGGTTTTGAACATGTTAGTTGTCTTACTTGGCACTACATTAGCCACGAGGGAGATAAATCAGACTATCCCGATAGTCTAAGGAGGTCAATTAGACACTATAAAAATGCATTTTTTTTAAAAAAAATCTAAATATCTTTTCTAAAATAGTCATGCATTTCAAAATACTAAATCTAATCTAATATAATAAAAATTCATAGTAAGTTTCTAAAATCATGCTCTATGTTTATCTAAGCTAGTACCATAATATAGAGAAATTTTAGGGAACACATGAAATCCTGCATTCCAAGAGCATCCAAATTGCCTTCCTACTCCATGGTGGCATACAAACAAGAAAGGGATTGCATCCATCCAGATGTGATGTGCCATTGTAGACGTCAATTCGGGAGTAGTCATTTTCATGATGTCATCTTGAAGAAGACAGTGATACTACAAGTTAAACCACATATTACATATATTGTTAATATACAATTAGTATTTGAATTATATTTGTTATTTTGATGCATATCTTGATGGTTAAGCAAGACATTGTTGCCGAGGAAACATTTTTTTTTTTTTGGAAATTTGCATGGTTGGTCATGCGGTGATTTCACTTCAGATTGGCACAATTTCAGGTTTTAGGAGACCATATAAGATTCAAATAATTCTAAGCAAATAAAAGAAGTAGAATGATTTCTAGGAAAATTCTATGAATTTCTAATAATAAATCAAATTCTAGAATTTTTAATCTGTATTTATTGAAGAAACATCTTTGGATAATTTTTCAAAATATATTTATCAAATGGTGTCACCATGAAAAAGGCAGTGATACTGTCAAACCATATATTAAATATTGTTAATATGCAATTATATTTTGAACATATTTATTATTTTGATGCATATCTTAATGGTTAAGCAAGACATTGCTACTGAGGAAACATTCTTTTGGAAATTTGCATGGTAGGTTACTGAGTGATTTCGTTTCATATTGGCACAATTTCAAATTTTAGGAGACTGTATAAGATTCAAATAATCCTAAGCAAATAAAAAAAAAAAAAAATGATTTAAGAGAAAAAATTATATGAATTTCTAATAATAAATCAGATTTTAGTATTTTTAATGCGTATTTATTCAGGAAACGTCTTTTGAATAATTTTTGAAAATAATACTTCCTAAATATTTTATTAATTGATCTCCCTGAACAAACGTTAAATTCCAATTGGCTCATGGCCAAAACCCCTCTGAAAGATAAATTGGACGGTTTTTTTTATACAGTTTGAGGAGTCTAAAAATCGAGTATTTTAAGTGAGGGAAGTAACTTTGACTTACTTAATAGTTGAGGAATGTCGGAAGGACTCTTTTCTTGTTTTTCCACCATCAAGAAAAACTGTTGTTTTTATGCTTGTGTTGTTCATGTCGTAACTTGCAGCTTCATCGCCTAGTCATGGACTCACTATTGATCCCCACCAACGCAAAGATGGACCAATTCACCGTTGCTTCCCCGTCGCTATTGCAGTCACAGACTGCTGCCTGTTCAAGTCTCCAAGTCATCACTGGCGGCGTTGCACCTGCCGTCGAGGAGGCATGGAGCCGACCATGAAGGCCCACTGATAGCGTGTAGTAGGGCGCTGTGAAATGTGGACACTCCGAGGAGACCTTGACCCGGGCGGCATCTGAGTAAAGTCGTCGGCCCCTACTCACCGGCGGAGCAGAGTACTACGTGTTGCATCTGATGCCACGTGCTGCGGCAGTGACTACGCCTGCCTCTGCATCAGACCATCCGCACCGGCTCCCGGGAATCGAAACGGTAAAGGTTTTTCCGCATGAAAAACGCCGCAGCGGCGTGTGGTACCCGGTCCGGAGCGAGCGTTTATCCGGTATTGCCAGCGTCCTAGCGTGCGTCCGGGAAGCACCACTGGCCCCACGCGCATGCATGCAGCAGTGAGGGAGAGCGCCTGCACACCCCTGCGCACAAGATTCCAGTGGTGGGCCCTATTGTTCCAACTAACTAAACAACGTTTTAACTCACAAACCACAAATCTAAATTAAATTCTGATTGCACTATTAAATTCGTTGCAATAAATCCTTTAAAACTAGATCTCACATAAATATATTTAGATAAAGTGACAAGTGGACCCTACAGTGGATAGAATATGATATAAAGGATGGATGGATGCGGGAGAATTGGATATAGAGGAGAGAATCTTGCTGACTAGGCAGTATAGAGGAGAGAAATAGAGGACGATGAGTGCGGATAGCCTCAGTGAGTTGGTGTTGCCGAAATAACTCTGCAGTGTCCTCCTGTCCATTGGAGGTTTGGTTTGCTCTGGTGGTGCCAATAAGTGGAGGGAGGGAGAGACCGAGAGAGAGGACTGCTCTGTGTTTCCACTTTTCAGCCGGCGTTTCTCTTTCTGCATCCTTCCAATTCACGGTACGGCTATTTACTTGGGTGAGTTCAATGGTTTCAGATTTGTTCATCTTTTCTCTCTAAGTTCATGACTGATTTGCACCGTTTCTGTTCCACCTAGCTGGTTGAAGGAAATCCTGTTCGGCGTGGAAGTTCGTTTTAACACCTCCTGCAGCACTCTGCTCAGTGTGCCGGCTCTATCGTATTCAAGTTATGTTGTATGTTCTTGCCTATGAAAAGCTTCATTGCCTCCACTAACAATAAGATGTTCTGATGTCCTTTCTGTTGTCACAGCACATGCCTGCTAATGCAGAGAGAGACGGAGAGAGCAGAAGCTTGATTGACTGGTTCTGGAGAGTGTAACCATTTCTGTAGGACAATTGAGTTAACAGATCCTCTTGGGAGCTATACATTTTGCATTTAGTGGTAATTCTTCTTGTTAATTAATTACATGCTAAGCTGATCCTGTCATTGGTGTTAACCAACCGAGCAGCCATTTAGCCTGCTAAGCTGTTCTACTTGTCCCCGCTATTTGCAGGTTCCGCACATGTGCTAGTCGAATCTCGAGGTAAACAAATCACATGGGCAACCAACCTTAGGCTTATCGATGCTAATAAACAGCCAATAGGCTGCTCAGTATTCTCAATGCTCAAATACCATAGGTTCAGCGATCTTTGCGGACACTACCTTTCAGTCTATGCTCTCCGCACAGCTTATTTCGCACTCGTAAGTCGCAAGAGGCATTTCGCCACGAGGTCTCTCTAGTTTCCATTTCCTCCACTGCTGCATCCTTTCGCCGTGCTCTTCCAAAGGTATGTTCTCATGTATAGAGAGAACTCCATGGCATCCACTTAAGTCAAAAGGTTTCTGGTTTTGTCGTTTTTTTTCTTATACTTTTGCCTGCTGATGCAGATATAGCAGAAGCTTGACTGCTGCATAAAACACATCTTTCTTTAGAACTACAGATTGAATAAATCCTAAGGGAGCAGAGCAATTTACATTGAGAGAATCTGATCTCCATAAACAGCAATCTGATCAGTGCCTTTCCAGTTGACCAGTGTTGACCTACGTTTTCTTGTTCTAGTTGGTTTGAAAATTCTGATTCAGCGGTAATTCTTCTTGTTGATTACCTGCTAAGCTGTTGTAGTCATGTGTATTGATCCACCAGGCTGTAACTGAACCTGCTAAACTGTTCTAGTTGTCACCACATTCTGCAGGATTTGCTGTGTGATCTGTTGGTTTTCGTTTCTCCTGGTGATCGAGTGGTTCTCCTCCATTATTTATTCTATACATTGGTGACCAAAGTCCTTCCCTCACTCTTGAAGATCCTACTTACTCGCCTGTAATTATCTGAACGAACTGCTTCCGCAAGATGATTACTACTCGCTCTTATTGTCACACTCAGGGATAATGATTCGTGCTTGAGGCTTGAATGTGCTGATCAAGCAGGGGTGGCTCGGGCTTGGTGCTGTTGAACGAGTTAATCTCTCATCAAAGAGATCCTGTTGGGAGCAAAAAAAGGAAAATAGCACATATTGATCTCCTTGCATGTGTACCATCTGAATACTGACTTGCCAGTTGACCTGTTATCAGGTACTTACTGCTGCACCATCATAGCTTAAATACAGTGATAACTCTTCTTGATTTAATTTCTTGCTGAACTATTCTAGTTATGGGTACCATCTAGTTATTGCCAGTGATTGAACAACCTTTGTTTTAACAAGCAAGAGGTTTGCCATTTAATTCTTTCTATTTTTTGCAGGTTTAGTTAGCTGTGGTATTTGTGGTTCTCTAGTGTCATTGGCTGATAATTTCTTCTATCCACTTAATAAATCGGTTTTCCAAAGGATTTATTTTTGATCGGCAGAGCATGGGCGCAGTACGCTGGATGGGTTGACAATCCAAACGAACTGTATATGCCAAGAGGATATATTACTATGGACTATATAGTTGGGAAGATAGATTTCTAAGGTAAGGCATCCAATATGTACATGGAATCTGACTATTATCATACTGTATAACATCAAAATGTTTAACTAGTGGAATTATTACTAGAGATAGGCCTTGTTCAGTTCGCAAATAACTTGCATTCGAACTCCTGTAGCATTTTCGTTTGTATTTGATAAATATTGTCTAATCGTGCATCAACTAGGCTCAAAAGATTCGTCACGTGATTTACAACTAAACCGTATAATTAGTTATTTTTTTACTAACATTTAATACTCCATGTATGCGGGTAGAAATTGATGTGATGGAGAGAGAGTGAAGAATCTTGCAATTTGCATGCGAACTGAACAAGGGCATAGGTAGTTTACATTCTTTTTACCGAGTAATTTTCCAAATTGATAACATCCAGTCTAGTGTACCTAGTCTAGTGTACCTTAGCCTACAACACTTGAAAGCAAAATAAAAAAAGGACAAGAAGCTAAGACAGGGTCGTCGATCTATGCCTCAATACTTCACCATATTACTCATTCTTATTTTCCAGCGTCATGTACCTAGTGTATTAATAGTCTCCAATATGATCAATAATGCTACGGTATTCCTTTTACTTTACTAACCACAAACAATTCTGAATCAGTTTTCCACTTTGTCACTGTGCATCTCCTCATCACGGGAGATAGAACGACCGCGCGTCTTCTTTTTCCATGTCCTTACTTTTTCGTTGTGCATCCTTCCTTTTTTATTTTATAAATTTTAATATATATTGACAGATATTATTTACATTGGAATATTTATGTATAGTTGGTTTATGTTTGAAATCAATATCCCTATTCAAATTCAAGCTAGAACTAAAAAAGATACGTACATGTATGAGAAATATCAATAGCTAACACATTAAATATGCCATGATTCTAGCGATCTAAAACATGTTACATGCATGTTAATAAAGTGGCTATGTAAAGTTTCGTGTACGTTGGGAAGGTACATACGTTGGACACCTATACGTGTGGCACACGTTTTATTCAAAAATTTTTTATGCTACAAATTATGTGTGGCACACGTTTTATTCAAAAATTTTTTATGCTATAAATTATGTTATAAGTTCTTTATTATAGATAGGTAGTTTATTTCATATACGTGCTTTATTAGAGATACACAGTGCACGTTAATAGGTGGTTTGTGCTAATTAAATGATGTCGTATCTAAAGCTTATATAAAGAAATTCTACCATATCCAATAGATCAGGCATGTATCAATTAGATCCAAAAAATGATCTCTCTTGTAGAAACAATAGATGACTAGGTGGGAAGCCCGCGTTTTGCGCGGGAAGGGGAGAAAGGGGAAAAAAAAAGGGAAAAAGAGTAAACGCTGTGAACAGTAACGGGGCAACGGGTGGGACTGTTCACAGCAGGGTGGTACTGTTCATAGAACCCATTACTGCTCATGTGCTGTTCATAACGGGTTACGGGTAGTACTGTTCATCGTGGATGGCACGGTTCACGGGAACGGTTACTGTTTACGGAACAGTGACCATCGACATGGCAGAATGGCGATAGGAGACGTGGCTTAACGTGGAAGCTGAAAATGGTATACGATTATAAGTGTGTACTAGAGTGGGGCCCCACGCTTCGCGTGGGAGGGAGGGAAGAGTGCGGGCAAAAAAAAAAAAAGAGGCAGCAACTGCGAACAGTACGGGTAAGTACTGTTTAGAGGCACTGTTCATACCGGGTTCACTGTTCACATGAATGGTTACTGTTCACATATAGTTACGGGGTAGCGGGCCGGTGAACAGTAAGATACGGCACCGTTCATTCCACAGTGGAAATGAGTCTGGAATGGGGACCCGTTAGGAGGTTACTGTAGCTAACTTCACCTTTTGAAGTTCTTTATAGATAGATATAGATATATATGGTTACGGGTAGTACTGTTCATCACGGGTGGCACTGTTCACGGAACGGCTACTGTTCACGGGACAGTGACCGTCGACATGGCAGAACGGAGATAGGAGACGTGGCTCAACGTGGAAGCCGAAAATGGTATACGATTATAAGTGGAGATGGTAGATTGAACGACTCATAATTATTTAGAAGTACCACACCAATACCTTTCTAATATACATGTAAACATAACGGAATGTAAAGAGGTTGGTTAATTTGTTAACTTAAATATTATTTTGCCTCTAAAACCTACTGATCAAAACTTATGCAATGCAAGATATATTGTCTAACTATGCACTATGATTTTGCTAGGTGTTGTTATCTCTACCGCAAAAACGTTATGCAGCCTACATTTCAATCCTATCACATAGGCTAGCAAGCTAAACTGAGAAAGGTAAGCACGCAACCAAGGAAAGCAATTAAGCGCTGAACATAATGAGGTAGAGAATACAAACTTCTGTTGACGATAGTACTTTTTCCTATGGTTTTGAGAGCTCGCGCTATTCCCTAGTCCTCGTTGAATGCCCTTATAGGGCCAACCTGCCAATCAGGTAACTCTGCGGATTGGCCCTGGACCATCGCACGCACAAGTGGTTCTTCAAGATGGCCTCCTCCAGACCACACCCCATTGTCTTCACTATCGTGTTTCTGGCCAGACCGCCGTGGGTCACACATTCCATTTGTACAACGTAGGTGGCCTCTACACAACCCGGAGGGTCTTGCAAGACTGCGTACAATCCCCTACTATACAACTCTTGGTATATGCGAGCACCAACAACTTGAAGATATGCAAACCTCACTAAACACTAGACCAAAGCCAACTACAAGTGTTAAAGAGGAGGTCTAACTTGCCTAAGCTCTTCACAATAAAGAGCCCCGGTGTTCCGGAAACTCAAATGTGATACAATACTAGTTTAGGAGGTTAGTATACACACATCAGATGTTCCCATTATAGTAGTTGCGAAGGAAGTGGGCGTTGAAGCAACATTAAAATAAAGAGTAACCACAACACAATAAAGGTACCAAATGATCAAAAAAACAATAGACTGTGCTACCCATCTGGCCATCCCAAGTCGCACGCTAGCTGGGTGCAGACTTGACTTCAATGAATACCAATTCAGGTATGAAGTCCAGGTTTTCCTCTGTAAAAAAAAAAAAAAAAACAGCGTGACTACAAAGTACTTGGCAAATCCATCCTTACCATATGGAAGCTGATACCAGTACACGCATATAGATAACCAAGGATAAGGCTTGGTTTTATTTAATTTGCATAAGTTATATTTTTGAGACATGCACGGTTTTTGCAAAAGATATATTTTTTCATATATAAGAGTATGTCGGAAAAGGTGTTTGTCACAATTTTAAGTGTTTTTGAAAATCCCTTTCCCACAACACATGGCTGACAACCGTTCATTTCCAAAATCACACAGCTTATGTTTCCACTCATCCCAACCCATCTAGTTGTTGAAACCAAACCATAACCCATCCAAGATCGTGGACATAGCTATCTAGGTAGAATTCACACTCCACAGAGATTGTACAGTTTCCCCACAAGTAGAATATCGTAACTTAACACCACTATGCAAGCACTGATCCATCAGAGCCATGACCCTCCATACCTAAGTATTGGCACTCACCACGGGAACACTAAGGCAAGGTTCTCACGGTAAAAAACCTCACAAAGCTTATTACATTTCACACAATTCCTCAATCCCACATAGATCTCGTAGTGTTCCGTTGCACACCTACTTTCAGGTGATTGCCATAACAAATAGGGGTATTTAGACTAAGCTTTGCCTCATACAAGGTCGAGTGGTTGTACAGTAAAATGAGTTAGAAGAGATGAATCATCAAGTCAATCCTTAGTCGAGACAAGGCAGATATCTTCGTGCTTAACCACAAAAGGTGCAAGCCACTACTACATGCACTACTACAGAAAGGTTAATCACACTGCCGCCACTTTCACCGCAGGTTTGCTAAAAACTGGCGATGATAATCATTGCCGCCGGTTCGTATAACGAACCATCGGTGATATGATTTTCACCGCCAGTTCATGTCACGAATGCTTGGTGAAAATAGGAGCGGTTATCATCACCGGCTGCTAACACGAACCGCCGGTAATATTCTATCTTGATTACCGGTTTGTGTTACCACCCGGTGGTGATAGTTGACCCACTTTCACCGCCGGTTTTTGTGACAGACCAGTGGTGAAAATAATTTTAACAACGCTTTGACTTAAGCTGTAGCAATAAAATCCATAAATTTTTAAACAAAATCAGATGTAAATAAACTTTTATGACTTTTTGATTTGAAGCTCTTATATTTGTTTAAAGCTCCCATATTTTAAAATATATATTTTTTGAATTTTATAAACAACCTCAGATCAAGAAATGGTCAATATCAAAGTTGTAGACCTCGATTTGATACAACTACGTAGTTGACATCTTTTTGAATAGAAATCGTTTAGGGTCTCGAATTTGTGAAGTTCTAAAATTTTGATATTCAAATTTTGCAAACGACCTCCGATGAAAAATTGACCAAAACCAAAGTTGTAGATCTCAATGAGAACTAAAATTTTGTAGCTGACGACTTTGTCATTTGAAATCATTTGAGCCCCCAAAAGTATGACTGAATTTCTCACGCTTTGAAATTCAAATTGCTCAAACGACCTCAGATGGCAAAATCACCAACATCAAAATTGTAGATCTCGATTAGAACAATAACTTTGTAGTTGATGACTTTTTCATCTGAAGCCGTTTATCATCCTAAATATTCATTTCAAAATCCTAAGAAGTGAATATAAGAGGAATAAATATGCCATAGATTCGGATCCTAGCAATAGCGCTGCGCGAAAAATTGCATGACTTGTGACTTGTGGGCCTTCCTCGGATTAAAATAATTTTTTTAGCTATTTTTTGCCTATTTCTGGGATTTCTGAAAACATTATTCACTGTCGTCTACTAGCACGAACCGATGGTGAAAATCTGTCGTCATAGCCGGTTCCTAACTGGCGGTGATGATCATTCTTACCACCAATGAATTTTACTACCGAGGGGCCAAATCCGGTGGTAACGAGGGGTTTGGAACTGGTGGCGATCACCTTTATGTAGTAGTGAAGGCATCCCACAAAAAGGGACCCGGTGCACACCATCTTAGAGGGTAATCACCATCTCTTTGTTCATTAACCCTTTCACAATCTGAGACAACTCAATCCACAACTCATATGGTTTTGTTTTGCAAATCATTGTATTTTGATCAAGACATAGTATGTCGGTATCCATGATAAATACCAAATCCTAAGCATACTGTACATAGCAATGATCCTTAGGTTGGAACAGTGGCGGATGCAGGATGGGGATAAAGGGGGCTAAATAATGAAGATTTAGGGCTAAAGCTAGATAATAATGGTGATTTGAGGCTAAGTAACATTGGTCTAATGAAGAAATCAGGCTCACTAGGGGGGCTGTAGCCCCGGCAGCCGACCATCGGATCGGCCCCTGGGCCTGAAGAAGGTAATCAGGTCAAACGATTCAAGGGTGGCTATTTAAACGAGCTCTAGCTATGCTGGAAAAATATTTTCCACACATGATTCCTACATTCAATATTTGAAAACGGCTTCTATGCCTTATGTTTGAAAACAGGATCAACATGATCAAAGAGGATTAGATTGGACTCGCCTCCATCGGCATCCTCAGCAAACTCTTGCCGGTAGTTTGGGTCTTTGGACTCGATCTCGCGGCATGGGCCTCCAAACTTGCCCTGGCCTCTGAGATTGTCATGTGCCTCCTCAGTCAATCCATTAGCAAAAAAACATGCAAACAACAGAAAAACAAGCAAGCAAACATAATTAAATACAAAATTTATTTAAATAAGCTCTAAAAATTTTGAAACTTGGATGGAGGATAGAGTTTGATTTTAGATGAATTCAGGAAGAAGAATCGATAGAATCGGAGTTCATGAGTGGGATATTGATTTTACAAAGTAGGTGCCAAATGAATTCTGAAATTAAATAAAATGGCATGATTATGGGATCCTTCACGTGAGCGAGGTCATGACCCAGCAGTGCTTTGCTCTTGTGCGTTCTGCACTATATCTTTGCTCCAACTCCTAGCGTGTGGATCTAGAGAAGGACAAGGAGTGGACGGATTAAAGCATTTCCACTGGTTTTCTAATCATCTATCCTCAATATATATTGGAGTAGCCCAATATTGTTTTTATGAACATTGGGTGCCCTTTTGCATCAGTATCCCAATATATCTCCCCAGTGGTGGACCCAGAAAATTTGACAAGCCTAGGCAGGGAACGGAGTCTAAATAATTAGCACTCAGGATCACAGATCATAGTACAAATAAAATATGACAACCACATTGGTTTTAACCAGAGCCATATTGGAACACATGTTCACAAGATCACATGGATATCGAGAATAAAACTTTAAAAAATCACATGCTGAACCACACGTAGTTTCATTAGGATCAGACTTACTAGTGACATTGTCCATGTGTTGACTGTGACTGCTGATGAGGTTGATCATCTTCATGTGGCTCTTCTATGTTTGAGGTTCTTACTTGTCATGACTGCCACCATGTGTAACACCCCAGCCCATTAGAAGCCTGTAGTAGTTGTGAAGCTGGCTCATGTGGCCCAAGTGGTACATGTGTGTGGAATTGTGGTTGGTGGGTTTAGTACCACCTTGGAAGTTTAGGATGAAGGCTAGCTTATAAGCCTTGTCGTTCCAAATGTAGTACCTCCTGGTTAACTCTTTTACACAAAGCGAGGACAAAAATATAAACGAGGTGCTATGCGTATGCAGTCCTATTCCACGTGCGGAGCTGGGCCATATTATAAGCAGTTTTGGACGCGGGGTGTTACAGATGGTATTCAGAGCATCAATCCTTAATGGACGTGCCCATTGAGGGGCGTACCAAGGGGTGGTCCAGGACATCTGCCACATATTGTGGTTAGCTACCGAGGGCGTTAGCCCTTAAACAACCTCGGATGGGGGAACAACCTAAATGAAAGTTGTAGATCTTGAAAAGTTATACAACTTTGGAGTTGACAACTTTTTTATTTGAATTTGTTTAGGGTCTCAAACACTCA
Source organism: Chrysopogon serrulatus (assembly GCA_015844335.1). NCBI lineage: Eukaryota > Viridiplantae > Streptophyta > Magnoliopsida > Poales > Poaceae > Chrysopogon > Chrysopogon serrulatus. Next base: position 164,276 of record JADLZL010005065.1, on the reverse strand, counting down.
ATTTAAACTCAGTTCAGTATAATATGATGAGGCCCGAAATCAGCTACAGACATAAGTGACGAAGGGGTGGAGTGATAGAGGAGGTAACCGCGAGGCAGAGGTCATAGGTTCGAATCTCAAAACCATGTAGCGCGCGAAAAATGCTGTGACTTGCTATTTTTTTGCCATTTTTTTGGAAGTTCTCGAAATTGATTTGCAGGGGCGGCTCAATATCTAGTCGGTTGATTTGTAGGGGCAGCTGGAAAACCACCCCTACAAATCAATGATTTATAGAGACGGTTGAGTAGGGGCGGCTGGAGAAACCACCCCTACGGTGCTTTTTTTGTAGTAGTGTGAATTGAGAAGCCCAGTGTTCTGATGCAACCGAGGGATGCTACTTGTTGACATCGGCGCTATGGTACCTGCCACCAGTCACCGGCGCTTCGGGATACCTTGCAGCTAAGTGTAAGAAACGTGGGGGAGGGGGGCGGCGAGGGCATGTAGCGGGGCTGCTGCTGTAGTCTTGTGGCGGCTAGGGCAGGGAGGGGGTGGCAGCGCAGGCGCAGGGAGAGGAGGAGAGGGTGGTAGCGAGAGATCTGATAAGCCAGAGGCTATTCTTTCTTGATTTCCAATCGGAAAAAGTCTACTTAACCCCCTGACGTATTGGCCTGTGTCTAACCTACCCCCTGAAGTATAAAACCGGGTATTGAACACATTAAAGTTTATAAAACCGGTCAATTTACCCCCAGGGGGCGGTTTTGCTAGGCGGTTTTTGCTGGCGTGGAGCGGTTTTGCTCCTTTGTGCGAGGTGGACTCGATCTTGGCGTGGGCCGAAGAAAAAGTCTACATCACCCCCTCAACTATGAGAGGTGGACCATTAACCCCTAAACTATGAAGCGTCTATTACACCCCTGAACTTTTCAAAACGGTCAAATTACACCCTGAAAGCGGTTTTGAGCGGGGGTTTGGTACAATAACACAGTTTTGTCTTTTTCTTTTTTATTTATTTAATTGAATCTTTGAAAAATCATAGTAAATCACAGAAAAATCATAAAATAGAAAATCTAATTTTGTTGGACTCCATATGAGTAGGTCTACACAGAAACATATATTATAGTATGCGTTAGTACAGAGTTTTTGCCGTAACTTTAGATCTATCCTTTTATATCCTTTTCTATAGCATGAACCTAAGCATAACTTAAAATAAAATTTCATGCTTGTTAAATATAAATAAATTTATAACTAAGTTATACATGATTCAATGAGTATAAAATTTTTACTATGGTTCACAGATAGAATAATTAGGCCACAATAAAAATTTCAAGTACAATTGGACTTTAGAAACTCATGGCTATGAATTATTCTAATTAATTTTAGAAAAGGATAGATCTAAAGTTATGGCAAAAACTTTGTACTAACGCATACTATATTATATGTTTACTGTGTAGATCTACTCATATGGAGTCCAACAAAATTGATTTTCTATTTTATGATTTTTCTGTGATTTACTATGATTTTTCAAAGATTCAGCCGAAATAAATAAAAAAGAAAAAGACAAAACTATGTTACTGTAGCAAACCCCCGTTCAAAACCGTTTCAGGGTGTAATTTGACCGGTTTTGAAAAGTTCAGGGGGTGGAATAGACTGTTTCATAGTTTAGGGGGTTAAGTGGTCCACCTCCCATAGTTGAGGGGGTGATGTAGACTTTTTCCTCGTCCACGTCAGCATCAGAGTCCACCTCAGCGCTACAGTGAGCAAAACCGCCTCCACGTCAGCAAAACCGCCTAGCAAAACCGCCCCAGGGGGTAAATTGACCGGTTTTACAAACTTTAATGTGTTCAATACCCGGTTTTATACTTCAGGGGGTAGGTTAGACACAGGCCAATACGTCAGGGGGTTAAGTAAACTTTTTCCATTTCCAATCAGTACAGTGCCTCTATATTTATAGTCCTGAGTAGACTTGCAGCTAAAGTAATCTTAATAAAGAAAGTCCTTATAGATTTGGACTCCTCAAATTTCTATCTAATCTAACCAACTTTTATTCCTAATTATTTATTTCTTTCCTTTATTCTTTGATGCGGGTTAACACGAGCGGCAGCGGCGAGGGTTAGGGCGCCTCCTTGGGCGTGCGCCCCCTCTATTAGGGCAGCAAGGGGGCTAGGTGTGCCAGACCCCTCCCATTAGGCATTTGACATCTCTGTCCCCTTCTCTGATCAGCAGGTCCTCGCGCTGGATTCTTGTCCAGTTGTTGTTGCCGTCGGGTGGGCTTCTGGTCCCCCATGACGCCTCGTCGAGCTGAATCAAGAGGTGGCCCAGGGTGTCATGGTCATTATTGTTGTTGTTCGTGGAGAATAGGAAACAGTAGTGGAAGGTGCCGAAGTGGCCATGGATATAGTGGCTGAAGGGCCTGAAGTCTCCCACTAGCTGGCCAGAGGTTGCTTGGAGCGCCGTGCCTGGAAGGATGCCTGAAAGGTGCAATGTTCTCAGAACCTTTGGGGTCATGGGAAGAAGTATACCTATCTAGCATTGATTTCTCCCTGATGCGACGACACAGGGTTGTGGGCACCATTGTCTATGGAGACATGTAGAAGGTGGTGTTGGTTGCTGTAGAGGAGGTCACCGATGGTGACATCTGCTGGTGAAAGGATCAAATCATCATCCTCCCGTTGGCCAATGTAGATCCCTCCGACATGTAGGAATGAACTGTTGGCCGTTGTCGTCGAAGAAGACGGCCGTGGCAGACGGTAGTATGTGTCTCGACCATGCCTGTAGTAGGAGTATGGTAGAGGGGAAAGCTTGCGTGGTCGGTGTAGTGCTCGCCATGTGGAGTCCAACTGCTAGAAGTTGGGGGGATGCTGTTCCCCAAGCATCTAGCAGGTCTTGGAGTAAAGGCGAAGTCGCTGGTATGTAGTAGTGGTAGTTGTAGCGGATGATATCGTGCCATAATGACCAGGCTGGTGCTGCCACTTGGACTTCAGTGGTTTCGGAGATGATCTGTTGCTTGCATTACTCGGTAGCGGTGAGGCGAAGCTACGCGAGTATGCCGGTGTCAACGATGGTGTCGGGGTCAGCGGTTGTTCCTAGGCTGCGGTCAGCGATCATCAGAACGTAGCCAGAATGGGTAGAGCGAGCACAATCGTGGGCACCTCCTCTCCTGAGGCTAGTCGCTGTGGTTGCTGTTGACGTCATCACTGGCTTGCGTGGGGTCGTTGTCGAGGGTCATTGTGGTTGTAGCCAGTGGGAGGGCTAGGGCGTGCGCCTCCTCTCCTGTTGTTGCCTTTGGCGATGCAGGGTTGTCATGGCCATTGTTGGTGTCGCCGGTGACAAGTGCGGGGGTCATCGTCGAGTCATGGTGTGCGTGCTCCCAGGCCAGGCATATCACCGTGTCCATCGTCCGTGGGTGATGATGAGCGAAGATCCCATGAAGCATGGGGGATAGTCCTGAAACGAAGCGGTGGATCTGGTGGAGCTCGTTGGTGATGCTGGGGTAGAGGATGTATGTTGTGAAGGTGCTGATGAAGTCATCCATGGTACCAATGTGTCGAGGAGGTGCTCGGTCGTCGACGGAGTGGGGCTGCCCAAACTCATGGCGGATGGATTGTGAGAAGGTTGCCCACGCTTGGATCGGGCTGTCTCTCGTCTCCCTCATGAACCAGAGATATGCAATGCCTGTGAGATAGAGCGCAGAGTACTGGACTTGCCTTGCTGTTCTTCAGGTATACTATACTGGACTTGCCTTGCTGTTCTTCAGGTATACTAATTATACTAATTATTATTTTATTTTATTTGTAATCTTCTAGAATTTATTTTTATTTATTTGAATTCAGTAATTAATATATATTATCTATAATTTTCTTATATTTTATATATTTAATTATTGAAATATTGATTGAAATATATTATCTATAACATTTATCCACGGTGTTATATAGCTATATTTTAAATCCCTTCGTCCATTATAGTTTTATTAAACTATGAAACTATCCATAAGCAAATAGATAAATTATCTTCAAAATCATCTGAATTCGAATCTGAATTCGAAATATCCGTTTTGCATTAGTATCCGACAATATTCGTATTTTTATTCGAATTCAAACTAAAATATGGTAAGTAGTGGTATTCAAATCTGTATCCGTGCGAATCCGATCCGAATCCATCCTTAGCACCGAGGTAGTGGCTTCTAGGAAATCAAAAAGTTGCCACTCATTACGGCCATACCTTGCATTATTGGTCCATGATCAAGAGCATGAGCATGAACCATGATATGATATTTAACCAGAATTGGTGAACCTGGAACTGAACATGGCACATCATCTATATCATCTTCAGTGGCATTTCGAGCCATTTATGATGTGACTACGGTCTGCGCAAGGACATAGGATTAAAGTGGCGGACCCAAAGGGTAGTCCAGGTAGGCCTGGGACTACCCTGAAATCTAGCCCAAAACTACATTTAGTAATCAGCATTTTCCATACTTTTGGCCCGTGAAATATCTGGCCCAACAAAGATACACGTGACCTGTCGAGTCCCCGAGGGACCATGCCACCAGCGACCGTCCGGGCGCCGAGCGGCCGAGCAACGAGGCGGACGGTGCCGCGGGCGGTTTCCACGAGCGCGAGCACCAGCCGCCGCCGCCGCCCGCCCGGCCGAGGCCGAGCCGCCTGTGCGGCACCCCCCTGCTGGCCACCGCCCGCTGAGTTGGCGCTGCCGCTAGGGGCATTCATCGGCCGTCGCCGAGCCTGAGCGGCACCCCCCGCTGTAGCTGTCCGCCACGCCCCGCGTTGGCCACCGGGTGCGCCAAGCTGTAGAGCAGCCAGCGGCGTGCCAGTTCCCCGACAGGTGAGTGTGCTTCTATTTTTTTCTTTTAAGTTTCAAGCTCCCCAATTCTGATGCCCTAGGGTATGGACAATAAGCACTGTAAATTTGGTTTTGTATATGTGAAATTAGTATGATTGGTTAGGAATTTGTTCTTATGCATGAAATCAGAGCATATGATTGAATGGAATTTCTTGTCATTTTTCGAGAAGTGAGACATGAAGAAGTCAATTATTACATTGAGCATGATCCGAGCACAAAGTATCCTATTTCAATCTTTGATGTGAATGAACAAGATGCCATAAGAAGATTATAACTAGGACTATTTGTGTATTTTTTGGGACTTTTTAAATGCATTATCATATTTGGTTAATCTATACTGAACCTTTTTTCTTGAATTTTACCATATCGGATATAAAAATTTTAACTAGGACTACCGTTGTTTCAAATCCTAGGTCCGCCATATTATTCACTCGAAGCAGTTTGTTATAGAAATTACAGCATCTGTTCCATACGTGAGAAGAAAAGTGATTTAAGAATACTGAATTTCTGCATATGAATTCCCCAGTCAGAAGAAACCAATGGGCATTGAAAGTAGGGAAAGCACCTGAATTCCGTGGCCATCTTCATGCCACCATGATTGGTGAGGAGAACAGTGGGGCGCACGCGATACATCGCAGCGCGCAGGACTCCGTTGCCGTGGGCGTGCACGAATGGGCGGGGACTGGAGTGCATGGGGAAGAGGGCGGGGTGGGACGAGCGCATGCTGCGGAGGGATTTTGGCAGCGGGGAAGGAGGTCTCGGGCATACAGGATCTAGAGGATGCCAATAGAAATGACGTTGTTCCTCCCAACGCCGTCGCAAGTACTAGTATGTTGGGTCTTGATACATGCGAAGGCATCTTTCCTCAAGAAGCAACGATTTTCCTTTTTTTTTTTCTCTCTCTCTCTCTCTTCAATAAATAACCTAACACATCAGCAAATTGCTTATCTGGCAGTGCAATTAATATCTATAGAAACTACCATGGTTTCTAAATTGGGAGTGCCCTTACAACATTCCAAATACGAATCTGACAAGGTTAGGGCACTCCCAACAATGAAATTAGATAGTTTCTATGTTCATTAATTAGGTTGTCAACTAAGCAAAAAGATGATGTGGCACTGCAATTAAAAAAAGAGATGAGGAAATAGTTTCTAAGATAAAAAACCGTGTCTACATGAGAACTAAGACATAAAGATATGCGATAGATAGATGATGGAGAGAGAATACATGTGACTGGAAAAAAAATTATTATGTAAAAAGTATCCATTGAAAACATAGTTTCGATACCTAATGTCTACATAAATTAATAGGCATAGAAACTAATTGTGATTTCTAACATTGACCAGCATTGACCTCAATCCAGAACCAACTGCGATTTATAGGGGGATAGCTTTCCCCTAGGGCACAAGCACAATTGGCATCTCCGACTCTCTTATATAGTCATATCTGTCTTATCTACATGCTTAGTAAAGAGATAGAGAGCTGTCTTTGGTGATTCCACATTTAGTCATCCAAACAACATTTGAAATTTTATTCTTGGAAAATGATTCCATGTATAGTAAGTAACCCTAATAAATTAAAAGCACCCTGAAACTATGTTGCACTAAACTGTAATTAATCATGCAGTGAGAAACTAAAAGATTATTTGAATTGGTAGATTATCATCATTGTTGTGACTCCTTAGTAACAAAAAGCATGATGGAATTTCCACCTAAATTTCTCTCTTCAACATACAGGATTGGTTTGTGACATGCGGAAGGCATCCAAATCAAGTTTCTTGACAGGTTTACCAGATAATTCAGTCCAGAGATATGGCAGATGCCTTTCTTTTTATCGTCCTTCAGAAAATAGCTTCCACTTTAGGGGGGGAAGCGCTGAGGATGATAGAGTCACAATGGGGGACAAAAACATCAGTTTTATCTGATGTGCAGAGCAGTGTGAAACAACTTGAAAGCGAATTCATTGTGATGCAAGCTTTTATCAGTCAAGTCAGTATAAACGCATCATGCAACACTACTTATGATGCCTGGGTTGATGAAGTAAAGAAGGTAGCACACAATGCTGAAAATGTCATTGACGAATACACATATCTGATTGGGAAAACAACAGCTGAAGACAACCTTTTAAAGAAATGGTTGGTTCATTCCAAAACCATCAACGCATGGTGCAATATTGCTACACAGTTTAAGGAGATTGAGGCACATCTTCAGAGGCTCACAAACATTAAGGATCGTTATGGCATTTCAATCTGTAGTCAACAAAGTCAACCACCAAATCATCATGCTCTTCAGTTTACATATCTTGACAATGAAAACAATATTGTTGGGAATGAAGACGAATCAGCATGGCTGATGCAACAGTTAATACATGAGAATGAAGCTCGTACAGTTATCTCAATTTGTGGAATGGGTGGGTTAGGCAAAACAACTCTTGCTCGAGGCATGTACAAAAACAATGCAATTCAACAAAAATTTGACTGTGTTGCATGGATTTCAGTATCCCAAAGCTACAAAATAGAAGACTTATTTAGGAGAATACTTAAACAGCTCCTTCAGAAGAAAGAAAATATGTCAGATCAGTTTGATACAGTGAATAAGGAAATTTTGATATACACACTAATAAGCTATTTGCAGGACAAGAAGTATTTAATTGTATTGGATGACATATGGGGTCGAGATGCTTGGCCATCACTTGATCATGCATTGGTCAGGAACAAGAAAGGAAGCAGAATTATCATTACAACAAGAATTGAAGATGTTGCTTCCATAGCAAATGATGAACACTGTATCAGGCTAAAAATTCCAAGACAGAAGGAAGCATGGGTTCTCTTCAGTATGAAGGCCTTTCCAAGACAAGGAAATCAATGTCCTGAAAGTCTGGTTTATTGGGCAGAAAAGATAGTAGAGAAATGCCAAGGCTTACCATTGGCAATTGTTGCCATCGGTAGTGTTTTGGCACATAAAAATATAGATGAGCAAGAATGGAAGTCATTCTATGCTCAGTTAAACTGGCAACTAATTAACAATCCAGAACTGAATTTTGTGGCAAATATTCTCAGTTTGAGCCTTGACAACTTACCAGGATATCTAAGGAACTGTTTTAATTATTGTAGCTTGTTCCCTGAAGACTACGTGATCAAAAGAAACCAGATAATCCGACTGTGGGTAGCAGAAGGATTTGTTGAAGAAAGGGTACCAGATATTACAATCGAGGAAGTAGCTGAGGAATATCTCACAGAACTAAGTCGGCGTTCACTTCTTCAAGTTGTAGGCAGAAACGCATATGGAAGAGCAAAGAAGTTTCAAATGCATGATCTTGTGAGAGAAATAACAATAACAAAGTGTAGGAACGAGAAGTTCTCTGTTCTTAAGGATGATCCTCAAGCTACAGAATTTAGCGGTGAGGCACGTCGAGTTTCTTTATTGAAAAGTGGCGATACTATAGAAGCTGGTGTTGGTGCAGAAACTATCCGAACCCTTATTTCATTTGATAAGGAGGTAGCACCTGCTAATCTAGAGAATGCACTTGTGAATTTCAAATTGCTGAGAGTATTATCCTTGAGATTTGCAAAATTTAAGAAGCTGCCAAATGTTGTCTCTGTTCTATTCAATTTGTATTACCTCGATTTATCTTTCACAAAAGTTAAAAGGATCCCCAAATCAATATGTAAGTTGGGGAAACTGCAGACATTGGATCTTTGGTTCAGCGGTGTATTGGAACTGCCACGAGAAATAAAGAAGCTAACCAAACTCCGATATCTTAGCACTTGTGTCATCAATGATTTGGGATACAGGACATTTGAGCGCTTTCAAGCAACTCAAGTTCCATATGATATATGTCTTCTCAAGGACTTACAAATATTGAAATGCATAGAAGCAAGGAAGCTTCTACTTGTCAATCTGAGGAAATTGACACGCCTACGAAACCTTGTCATTATGAAAGTGAGAAATAAGCATATCAAGGTATTATGGGCCTCCATCAAACAGATGCCCAACCTTGTTAGGTTGGGTTTGGTCTCTTATGATAAGGATGAGGTTCTTAATCTGGACAATTTGGATTCTCTTCCAGATTTGGAGCGTTTAAGCCTTAAGAGCAAGCTACAAGGTGGGGTAATTCCACCAGTGTTCTGCAATTTTAGGAAACTAAAAGTCTTACGGATGGAGTGGTCAGGGTTCGCAGTCGATCCACTTTATTCTTTATCACACATGTTGAACCTCACTGAAATGATGCTCTGCAGGGCTTATGAAGGGGACATAATGACCTTTAAGACAAGCTGGTTTCCAAAGCTAAAGAGATTGTCCCTAGTTGACATGCAGCAACTTAGCTGCATTGAAATCGAGGCTGGCTCCTTGGAAAGCCTAAACTATGTGAAGCTAATCGGTTTAACAAATATGCTAGTTATACCAGCAGGATTCCAACACCTGGTATCGATAGAAAGGATGTTCCTTCAAGATATGCCAGAACAATTTATAAAGAGGGCACAAGGAGAGGACTGGATTTACATTCAGCATATCCATAGCATACGCCATCGTATACCATCTGGGACAGTCCAAATTCGTAGGTAAGGAGGATTCTTCTCTAGTTCATGCGCTGTGCAATGCATTTTGATTTTCATACATATTCAAGGTTGACATGACATACATGTACAAACTGATAGAACAGAACCAATACCAAGCTCAACTTCACTTACATGATACACGGCCAACCACCCTTACTAAGCACATCATGCCTGGCCTACTTTCCTTCCATGTTGAGTGGATCTAATGAAAATTTCTTGCGCAATCATAAGCTACAGCTAATAGAGTAGAATTCTTTCTGATATATGCAAACAATGTTTACAAGTGCTTCACTCATTATTGCAGAGAAAATTGACGGTATCAATGTTTATAAGAATATATATTGTACTTATTAGTATTATGTTTGTGGGCAGTGTATCCTTCTACTTCATTTAGCACTCCATGCAATCTGAAGTTTGAACAGCAAATTTCAATATTTTCATTGAACAAATATACAGAAATGAAGTTCACTTTTTTTTTTGGTCTTCTGCTAGGGAGGGCAGAGCCAATTGTATAACACTTTCTCCCCTAGTGTGCCATCTCAGTGGTGCATCGTTGTAACTTTCATTTTCTCGTCTTAATACAAAGATGCGCAAACCTTTTGCGTATTCGAGAAAAAAAAGTTCCTTTTTGCTTGTGATTTGTGAGAACACATCATCAGAACTACTCCTAAACATCTAGTGATGCATGACGAGTGAAAGTGAACATACTGATTTCCCATATTTAAATTTTGTTTGGGTATGCAGGGAAGAAATAAATGGACACAAGTAGCTAAATTAAGTGGCTGTAGTAAGGTAATATTGTTATCGTGCCTTATGTGATCAGTGAGATCATATTGACTTGTGTACTGATTGGAGTTCTTTCACAGGTTATCCGCAGAGACCACCAAAAACTTATCTAGCTGGAGAACTCCCTCAGGGGCTAGCACGACTCTCAAGTCAAAAAACATTATTTTATTTTGTTTGAAGTGTTTATCTACTTTCGTTATGGTTGAAGCATAAACCAGATTACTTTGCATGATTGCATCTATTAAACTAGACTAGCATAGTGCCCGTGCGTTGCTACGGCTTAATTTTAAGGATGTACATAAAAGCAACAAAATGATGATATTTACAAAACGACAATATTTGGTAATGCAAATAAAAAACAAAAATTGATTTACCTAGATAATACTTGGTTTCAAAAGATCTCGATATAATATTTACTACAGAAACACCCACCTCTTGTCAAGGAGAGCCTTTTTTTTTTATCATGGAGTCAATAATATCATTACAAAACAAGACTGGAAACAATACTCAGTCTTTGACATGAAATGTTGGTAAAACGTGCTTGCTCATGAATAACTTTATTTCGCTCCACTCCAAAGTTCTCAATTCTTGAGCTTTGCAGCTACCGGCTTTCCTATCATGACTCATGAGCTACCGGCCTTCCTGCTGTACTTGCCCATGTCAACATAAGAAAAAAAAAGAAAGAAAACTCGCGAGCTGCTATACTCGATCATGCTGTATCTTCTGTTTCTGCAATTTGGAACTTTGAAGAAACTGCAAGATTTCAGATGAGTTGTTATTGGCGATCACATAGAGGAGGCTAGAGCTGCAGCCCCTGGTCCTGCGAGATCCACTACCCCTTGAGCTGGCTCTGTAACTCGTTTCAAAATTGTTCTGATTGATCTCATTTTTCATTTAAAATAAAAACAGACATGATTTCGAATGACAACTTCAGCTCAGCTCTAAGCTCAGTTTAAAGTTGGGTACCAAACAAATCAGTAGGCTGATAAATAAGATTATGTCAATTTAATGAAAGCTCAAATAAAGTGCAGCTGGCTTGTTATCCACCCCTAACTACCCCCTTTCCATCCTTCCTATCTGATTGGAAGCAGCGGTAGAAGCTATAGAGCTAGACACAATCTCTTTTAAACAACCACGTGCAGCAATTGACAACAGGAACTTGGCACCATTGCAGACACGCCATTAATAACTAGATATAGCTGAGGTTTTAGTCCACAATTGACAACAGGAATGGCAATTATATCTCAGAACTTCAGCACAACGTAGAAAGAGCATGTTCTGCTGCATAAGACAACTAACAAAATCAGTTAGCATAATAGTACAGTGCCCGTGCTAACGGGTTCATTTTAGGAATTCACACTAGTACACAGAGCATTTCCACAGGCGGTTCCAGACGCCTCTTCACAGCGCGTTACGGGTACCGGGAGGCTTGAGGCCGGGAAATGGAGCATTTCCACCGGCGTCCCGCTGTCAACCGCCAAGAGAAATAAATTTTCACAGGCGGTTGACATAACCAACCGCCTGTGAAAATAGTATTTTCACCGGGCGGTTAGAACAAACCGCCGTGGAAATACTATTTTCACAGGCGGTTGGTTATGCCAACCGCCTGTGAAAATATTTTTCCCGCCAGTTTTAAATTTGAATTTGTAAATGTGAAACGCCCCCTCCTTCCCTCCCCCTCCCTCTCCCTCTCCCTTTGTCTCTCCCTATATCTTATGTCAATGATCTTTACATGCAATGATAGGAATACAAAAGGCTATTAAATTATGCTAGAAAGGACCAATATAATTATATACATATACACACCATTAACAATTTAATTTAATTACAACATTTATATACACATCAATATTCATCACATATGTTTTGCGGCCACGACAACAAAGTTTTTCATCGCAAATGATATGATGATTCTAATAATCATCTCGACTTAGTTTGAGAGCGCTAATCTCTCTTAGCGCTCTGAACTCTGGCCTCGCTAAGACGCTATCCGGTTCGTGGTATTTCCCCTCGCTTGGAATGATTTCCTTCATGATGAAGGAGCACAGATCCTCGACTAGTTCATATAGATTTTTTTCCGTGAAGTGTTTGGGTTTCGATGATTCTGCAACCGCCTGGAAAGGAAGTTTGTAGACATCATATGTTTGCACTTGGTAACGACATAAATATAGCGTGACTATTAGTTATACCTTATAAGGGTTTTTGCGGTACCGTCCGTTTAGTCTCATGAACTCGCACATGTAGAATCCACAGTGTACGGACCCAGGTGGTTGCTTGTGGCACTACATAGAGGAGAAGTTGTTATTGACTTGCAACATCGTCTTAACTACGCATCGCATATATGATCCGGCTTCATATCTTACTTACCGGCCGGTTATGAAATATTCTTAGTTCCTCGCCCTTTCTCGGATAAGTCGAACTTCCCACCCTTGAACTTGTGCCACCTGTAAAACCCTATGGTCTCAAATAGAATTAGTTAGTTTTTCATAACTTTCAGCTATAAAAGTATGTATACAAGTATGTTAGCTTACCGCTCCAAGATGGTCGTGACCATTGCATAGCTTTTCGTGTTTATAATCTGGCAGAGTCAAAGACCAAAGATCTTTCCGTCCCTAAGATAGATATAGAAGCATATCCAAAGGGTCGCCGCAAGAATGGACCAGAATTGTCATGTGTTTCTATTCATATTGTTAACGTGATTTTTATATATACACACTCGCACTTACCCGAAGTTGTATGGTGCAATTACCACTTCCCCTTTTTGGAACCGAAGAAATACATTTCCTATGTACGCGGCGTAGATAGCCTCGTGTCTCTTCTCCAAGTCTTCTTTCTTCTTTGCAGCTTCTTTTTTCTGTTAACCCCTTGTAATTCATCGCCGTCATGACCAATCCGAAGGTGTGCTCGTTCTCACATTTTCTTTTTGGGCTAAGGTACCCGGTTTGTTTGCTTTCATGTTTGTTTGGTCTAGGGCCGTAAGTGGTCTCGTCCTTATCATATTCCATTCTCGCATGGCACAAGTGCATGTCATCAAAGGGATATCTTAGTAATACAACTCAATAATACTAAAGGATGAACATGTTAGGACGAGTAAGACTTACAATGCAAATAATGTTATGAGCTGAACATCGAGCCGCTTGAGGTTCATCATCAACCAAATGTCTTCGAAGGTTACAAAAGCGGTATCTCGTTCACTTTTGAAAGCAGAGGGTGGTATGCTTACTTGGATCGAGTCGATGCCGATAGAAGCAACTCTCATATACCAGTCATGTAGTCTTTTTATACCAGCTAGTAGTTTCTTCAGTTTTTCCCAACTAAGGAGAGGCCTACCCGGTATGTATCTGTCAGGGACGTTTTCATAATCCTCCCATGTGGGCTTCCCCGATCCGTAAGACATTGATCTCGGGCCTTTTGACGACCTCTCCTCGCTCGGCTAAGTCAACGATCTTTGACTTGCGGCTTTGTGCAATCATCCCCGATAAAAACCTGGTGGTTCCAAAGAGCTTTCCTCTTTGGCTCGAAAGGGGAGATCAATTTGGGAACCGGAAATTTATTCTTTGGTGGTTCTTGGATCTTTTTTGGGGCGGCGGTGGTGTCCAAGGCGATTGTTCGAGGTCATGAGGTGGTGGGGAAGCACGAGCTGGATCATTGAATGGTGGGGTTTCAATAGGATTGGCTTGTGGTGGTGGAGATCCCGTAGGTTTAGGTGATGACCGTGGGGGGTTCAACAGATTGGCTAGCGGTGATTGTATATTAGGTGGAGGAGATTGGGGACATGGTGATATCGGGGTTGGGTCCGAACAACTTCCACATGTTTTGACTCTTGAGTTTCGGCAACACTTCAGCGGTTGGTGGTTGCTTTGTTGTTGTGGTGGCTGCGTCAACTCCACGCCTCGCCGAGGCCATAGGATGAAAGTGTTAATGGCCTGTCCGTGTGTCTCAACATTGTCGGGCCCTGGAATTTCAAGCACATCTTCCTCATAGCCGGGACGACCGTATGCACTTCTACCCTGCAGCACTCTTCTCGGTATGATGGTATGGTGGTAGTCACGCCCCGGGATTGCAAAGCCCGTGGCAACTTCCTTTGTACGAACGTGCTTCATACCATATCGTATCAGCAATTTGCAGGGTGTCGGTGCTCGATATCATCCACTGGGAAGCGGTCTTTGTTGCCCGTAGACCCCACACTGCTTGGAAAGCCAGGTGATTGTGTGGACATGGCAGGAATCATCTCCCCGAGGACCACCCGCTTGTCGTGGGGGACGATCTGCATCTGCGGACCTTGTGTGCTCATCTGTTGAACGTACATTGCACTAGCTAGCTTCGTATTATTTGAGGATCGATTTGTTAGGAAATGAGACATCATGTTCTTGAATTGTTCCTTAGCCTGCTCCTCATAGAAATCTTTCATATGTTCCTTGTATCGATCTCTTTTCTTGTACATGCCCAACCACTCTTCACCAAATCCCTCTTTCCATCCCCTCTTCGATGATATTCCTCGTACACGACCAGGATGCTCAGGGTTGCCTAGACCTATAGTCAAGATGTCCCTCTCCCTTTGTGGCTTGAATCTTCCCTCTTTGACATCCGCGGCCAATTCCACAATTTTCTCTACTGTCGGTGTCATTTCATCGGGACAGTTTAAACCCATAGAAGTTTGTTTTGTTCCTCTAGCTTTCAGCCAATTCGCCGTCCTCTCACCAACTTCCTCTGAGAGGACAGGCTTGCCTTGTTTCTTGAGCTCTTTCTCCTCTGCCCGCCACTTCGGAATCTGCAGCTTGTAACCACCTGTGCCAAGGTGGTGGTGGTACTTGTTCTTCTTTGCTAGCTCTGAAGTGGTTTCGCTCTTTGCTTGGAAAGTTGGATGTTTCTTCGCTCCCCCCACACGCCCACCGACCCAGCGGTGACCTTATACTTACTAGTTGGATCCAAACCCTTCTTCAGATATTTGATATTCATTTCTGATCTATAGTTTCGGAATGACGTTGCAACCTGCTTGAAGAAATACTCTTTCACAATTTTATCAGTCCCCGTAGGGATGACAAACCTTTCACCGAACTTTCTCCATAACTCTTTTCATGTATCTACGCTCACATCCGCCCACCTCTGGATTGTGATGTCAAGCTTATCCCTGACCAAGAAACCAATCGCATTTCTTATTTTGGCCGCCACCGCATCTGACACTAATGGCTCTCCTTTTGGGCTTATGTCGGGAATAACATAGGTCTGCTCTGGCCACTTGTTCGTCCCTCTTTCACCTCATTTTCGATCCGTGCGTTTCCTTTTCCTTGACTTCGAGGTGGTTGTCTCGGTTGTTTCTGGGGCTTCTCTTTCTGGCACTTCTACTTCCTCGGCCAGAATCTCCCGCAATTGAGACAAAACCTCCTGCACGATATATGCAACGCATCATGGAGCGGAGCCTATTTTTATGGGATCAATGAAAACATTTGTTTGTATGTAATAACTATACCTCATCGATAGCTGGATCATAATCTGGGTCTACACTACGTTGACGTTGTCTATCTATGCTAGGGCATGGATCACTTCGGTTTCCGTCATCTTCTTCTTCTTCTTCTAACATGTCACCATGGTAATCTTCTTCTTCTTCTTGTGCCTAAGGATTTGTAGTTCTAAAAATGCAAGGCCAATAAGTATGTGAGTTCTTCCTTTCTATAAGTCATCGTTCTAGTAAACGTAATTGTGTCATACTAACCGTTGGTCCGGGGGTGTATCAACCTTATTGGGCGACTCTGCGCGCTGGTCATCTGCATGCTTTCCAGATTTTGGAGAAGTCATCTTCTCTTTAGTAATGCTAAGTCATGTGAAAAATGATAAGTCATTAGTACACTAAGTCAATAACACACTAAATCAAACCTAGAAGTAATCATTGTACTCGTAGTACTTATCACATATGATAAAGGAAGTACTTAGTCATTGGAAAGAATGTACTTAGCACATACAATAATCATTGCTTTCCTAGAAATGCTAATATCACACATATGATAAAGGAAATAATAGAAAGCAACAATATTTATTACATTTACATAAAATATTAGCACATGCACTAGACACTCAGTCATTAATACAATAAATAAGCTAACAATAATAATAAGGTTATAATATCTCTCTACATATATGATAAATGCCAATAAGTAATGCTAAGTCATTAAAAAATATTAACACAGCCACTAAGAAATATATCTCTTGCTTTTTCTAAGTCATTTGCAATATTACATAATTCTAATATTTATGAAGGAAATGAATCATTTACAATATTTATGAAGGAAAGAAATATATCTCTATCTTTTTCTAAGTCATTTGCAATATTAATTATTTCCAATATTTATGAAGGAAAGAGCTCATTTATATATAATAATAGAATTAATTTGTCATAGAATTATTTAACTTCTTACATGTACAATTATTTTCAAATGTGATTATTACATTTATAATTATAGAATTAATATATACTAATATTCTAAAAAAATTTGCAAAAAAAACCGTGGCCCACATTTACCGTAAAATTAAAATGCAAAAAAAAAGGGAGTGGCGCGCCCACGCCCAAGGCCCATCAGCGGCCGGCCGGTGCCCTACGCAGCGTCCTCGCGCAGGGCACCGCACCGGCAAGGGCAGCGGCGCCGCGGGGCGGGGCGCTCCCGGCCGAGGGCAACGCCGGCGGGATTCATCTCGCAGAGGGGGCAGCGCGCAGCAGCCTTTACGTGGTCCGGTGGCGCAACGGGCGGCGGGGGCGTAGGCGCCGCGCAGTGGTGGCGGGGCGGTGGCGCAACGGGCGGCGGCGGCGCCCGGCCGCGCAAATCCGGGGGGCGGGAGGCCCTCCGGAAGACTTCTCCGCCGGGGCGGTGGCGCATAACGGCGGCGGGGGGCGCAGGCTCGGAGGAGGTAGCCGTGGCGGCGGAGTAGTCGTCGGCGGCGAATGGCGGCGGCGGAGAATTCCGCAGCCCGGCAAATGTCACAGCTCTAGTTCGCGCCCACCGAAGTTCGATTTTTTCGCAAAGTGTCGCGCCCGTGGTAATATATAGGGAGGCATCTTCACCGGCGGTTGTCATAGCCAATCGCTTTGTGACAACCGCCAGCTGAAGATGCATCTTCACAGCACGGTTGACTATGACAACCGCCGGTGAAAATGCATCTTCACCGGGCGGTTGTCTCTTCAACCCGCCTTTGTGAAAAATGGTTTCAGAATTTGTTTTTAATGTTATTTCTTTAAGGCTTCTTGGTTTATTTCTTTTAGGGTATACAGAATTTCTTTTAGGATTAAATCTTTTAGGATATAGAGAATTTCTTTTAGTATTATTTCTTTTAGGATATAGAGAATTTCTTTTTAGGATATAGAATATTTCTTTTTAGGATTATTTCTTTTAGGATATAGAGAATTTCTTTTAGGATTATTTCTTTTAGGATATAGAGAATTTCTTTTAGGATTATTTCTTTTTAGGATATAGAGAAATTCTTTTAGGATTATTTCTTTTTAGGATATAGAGAATTTCTTTTAGGATTAAATCTTTTAGGATATAGAGAATTTC
Organism: Chrysopogon serrulatus; assembly: GCA_015844335.1. Taxonomy (NCBI): domain Eukaryota; kingdom Viridiplantae; phylum Streptophyta; class Magnoliopsida; order Poales; family Poaceae; genus Chrysopogon; species Chrysopogon serrulatus. The sequence continues at coordinate 146,552 of JADLZL010005065.1, read as the reverse complement.
TTTTTAGGATATAGAATATTTCTTTTAGGATTATTTCTTTTTAGGATATAGAGAATTTCTTTTTAGGATTATTTCTTTTTAGGATATAGAGAATTTCTTTTAGGATTATTTCTTTTAGGATTATTTCTTTTCGGGATATAGAGAATTTCTTTTTAGGATTATTTCTTTTAGGATATAGAGAATTTCTTTTTTAGATTAAATCTTTTTAGGATATAGAGAATTTCTTTTAGTATTATTTCTTTTAGGATATTTCTTTTAGGATATTTCTTTTACTAAGTATAAAAAAAAGGACTTAAAGAAGTAGAAACAAAAGGACTTAAATAAGTTGAAGAGCAATACCAAGGGATACCAATTTATGAGTACAAATTATAACCGATAAATTGTTACATAAGGCATTGACTAATAAAAAATCTACCTAGCCGCCTACTATTCTTCCTTCTCCATCGTGGCACACCCATGGTAATGAATTCTTGGAGATATTTCGCTCAACATTTCTAATCTTTACTTGATGATCATTGAAGAGAGACATGTGTCCGAAGTGGTTGAAGTCATCTAGGTCAATTACACCATCAACTCCTATAGCTTGCTGCTTTCCAGGAAGAACTATATGCTTTGTCTTGTCGCTACTTTTCTTCTCTTCTTTACAAAGGATCTGTTCGGCATAGAAGACCTATGCAGCACGGTTAGCAAGGATCCAAGGATCATCCTTGTAGCCTACTTTACTTAGATCAAGAACTCTCAAGCCATAGTTATCCACGGTGATATGGTTGTCATCAATCCATTGGCATCGAAACACAGGCGTCTTAAATGAATCATAGTCTAGTTCCCATATCTCCTCAATGAAGCCAAAGTATGTAGCAGTTTCATCTGAATCATCTATGGCCTCGCAACGAACACCACTGTTTTGCGCCATGCTCTTTTTATCCCTAGAAGTAGTACAAAATGTGAAGCCACTAATGTCAAAGGTCTGCCATGATGTAACCTGGCGAGATGGTCCAGCTGCCAACCTCTTGATAGTTTGTTGCTCAATTGTGTCTCCATTTGGAATGTTCTGCTCCATTAGCCATGTGGTGAATCGACGCTTATGTTCCTTCGATACCCAATCCTCTGTTTGCCCAGGGTTCTGATCGCTTAGCTCTTGTATGTGTTGTTTGATCAGAGGATCCATTATTGAGAGCTGATGTAGGATGCTATGATGCGCCTCGAGGACAATATTGTAGTCCGACGGGATGAATGATTTCCGACCCATTCTACCACACCCATATAGTCTACCCTCATGTCGAGACGGAGGCAAACCTAATGCAATTTGGTCTTTTAGGCAAGTGTTGCAGAATGGACCTCTGGACTCAATGGCCTCTTCGGTAGTGTATCCCTCTATCATAGATGCCTCAGGACGAGCACGAGTGGCTGCGTACCCATTAAGAATTGACATGAAACGCTCATATGTCCACATCTCATGCAAATACATGGGACCCAATGCCTGTATTTGTGGCACCAAATGCATGACAAGGTGTACCATTATATCGAAGAAAGAAGGCGGGAAACACATCTCAAGTTGTGACAATGTCTCCACTGCGAATTCCTGAAGAGACTCCAACTGCTCTTGATCAATTACCTTTTGTGATATCTTGTTAAAAAAGAAGCACATCCGTGTGATTGCCATCTTTAAGAACACCGGACTTATAGCCCTGATGACAATAGGGAGGAAAGTTGTCAGCATCACATGACAATCATGTGAGTTGTAGTTGGTCAGTGTAAGGTCCTTCATTGACACAATGCTCTTAATGTTGGAGCAGAATCCAGCTGGAACTTTCAATTTCTTCAACCACACGCACATGGCATGTTTCTCATCTGTGCTCAAGTTGTAGCTTGCTACTGAGAGGTGGTACTTTCCATTATCTAGCAATACTGGGTGAAGTTCAGGTTTTATATTCAAATTGACCAGGTCCTGACGTGAACTCAATCCTTCCTTTGTCTTGCCCTTTATGTCTAGCAAGGTACCAATTATGCTTTCAAACACATTCTTCTGGATGTGCATACCATCAACCGCGTGTCGTACGTCAAGCTCTTTCCAATATGACAAGTACTTAAAGAAAATTGACATCTTCTTGAATGTAACCCCAGGAGTTGGCTTTATATCCTTTCTTACTTTTCCATCTTTTGTCTTCTTACCAAATACAAACTTGATGTTCTTAACTATCTCGTATACTCTGTGACCTTTACTATTACCTAATGGAGCAGTGGACCTTAGTTCATCATGATTGTCAAAGTACTTATCCATCTTTCGCAAGCGGTACCTATGACCTTGTGATAAGAAACGCCTGTGTCTCATGTACACTATCTTATTGGAGGCACTGAGGGACACATAAAATGTTTCATCCAAGCATACTACACAACCAACCTTGCCCTTGAACTGTCCCCGACAATACAAAGAGAGCTGGGTAATCGTTGATTGTAACAAAAATAATTGCTCCTAGTGTGAATGACTCTTTCCGGTATTTGTAGCACCTGATTTTAAGAACAAAACCAGATACACGCTAAATGTGAGCCCAGGAAGTCAAATCTCACATATAGCCACAAATAGAGGCAATATCAAAAGACAATGCTTAATTATAATAGCGTATTAATAAAGAATATAACCTTTAGATAGCAGACAGCGGAAACACACTCTGATCTTCAGGCGAAGACTCCACACCATAGGGACAGCTGACTGGTTGATCACAAGCCTATGCTCCTCTAGACTCTAGCAATCTGGTACCCATCCGGGATTTTCCAAAATATTGAAAAGTAAAGGCAAGCCGTAAGTACATGTCGTACTTAACAAATATAACATGGGGTTCATGAGGCTCAAAAGGCTGACACTGGTTTACTGCATTTAGCTCTTACATGATTAACATTTATGGCATTAATAGCAATAAGGTAGTAGCGATTCCCATAACCACATGATCAAGTGAACAAGAATAAAGAATATTACATAACAATTCAAAATATGATTAAGCAACATAATTAAACATCATCCATCAATGATCAGCTATTCCGTAAGAATCCCCAAGGCCGCCCGTGTCCGTGGGTACGGCTAGTATACCAGTTTATTAAACTCTGCGCAGAGGTGTACACTTTCACTGTGAGTCGTGATTTACCCTTTCGCCCAAGGTGATCAGCCTCTTGACCCACTTACAAGGAAGATCGGCAGGGTTCACTATAAAGCCTTTCAAAGGTTCGTCTAACAAGTTAGGGCCGCTAGGTTTCCTCGACAAGCGGACATAGAATCCCCCTTTCAAATGGTTCACACCGCAGCGGCAGAACACATGAGGACAGAAGCCACGCTATGCCCATCGTGTAAAGCCCCTTGCGCCCTTTCGGTAACCTCTAACAAGCTAGAAAAGGTCCTCATACTTGACTAAAGCCAGAGCCATATAGCCCTCACAAATTGTCTCAGAAATCCCGGTGACCACTTACGGATAAGTCCTTATGGAGAGAAACTAGAGCAACAAAATATCAAGCTCTAGATCTCTATGACAATAATAAAATCATCTTTTAATGTTAATGCATATTCCATTATTCATGTTACGAGATCATGGTTATATATATCCAGCACTAGCAAGTACTACCCATATGCAAATATCCCATGGTCATCAAGGTGTAAGATAATCAACTCTAAGTCATCCTTAATAAGGAATCAAAGACACATGCATATGAAATATGGTGGATATTGTGAATAGGTAATTAAGGAGGTCCCAAGCTATACTTGCCTTTTACATTTGCTTTCCACTCAAGACATCTTTAGTCTTATCTTCTGATCTTCCGGTCTCAACCGCTTATAGACAGCTCTTCTAATCTAATCAGATCGTAGCTACCACACATGGCAACACAAATACAAGCAAACAAATAGACAACTAAAAACAATACACCACACGAGAGAAAACAATCGTACTAAAAGAGAGATAGCTGCTATGGTTACAGGAAATATCGAAAACAAAGCTACCGTCGAAAAGAAACAAACTATCAAAAAGTTTATATTTTAAAAGAAAAATAAAGACTACATGGTTGATTTCCTTTCGTTAAATAAAACCATACGAAGGTCATTAACTCGGATTAGTTAAATTATATCTTAGTTCAAAAGCTAAGCTAAATTAATCAAGTTTTATTAATTTAAAATTATTGTTATTTAGAGATTAAGCAAGTTAAACTTTACTTTGCAAAAAGAATTAAACATTAAAGATAGTCTGGACAAGCTATATAGGATGCGTATTGTAAGCTAAGAAAAGTAATTATTAGAAATCATATTGTTATTGACAAATAATTATATCAACGTTTATTTGCAAAACATCGAAGATAACCAACCTATATTTATTTTAATTATAGAACTAGTTACAAGCATATTAATAAATTTAATTTAATATTTAAATTGTGAAATCCACATACATTACGTCCCTACAAATCTAGCATGCAAAGAAGTTGAAAGAGCTTACAGCGTGAACATGTTAGCTTTAGAGAATTATCAGCAAGGAAATACTAATTTGAACAACGATTCATTTGACGGGACTGATCAAGCAATTAATTAAACTTTCTATGGGCTTTAGACATTACCATCGTATACGGAGCGAAGTACTGAGCTGATAGATAATGCATGGTGGCGTTGCTTGCTTGGTATACTTGATAGAGAAGCCGGCCTGGTTTTGCAGGTTCCGTTGGTCAGCGTACGTGATCAAGAAGATAGTAAATAGCTTCAATGATGGCAAGGCGAAGGAGCACCTTATTAGGGAACAATTAGCAGGCATGGCTTGTGGCATGATGTAAATAATAGTGAATTAGGGACGAAGACATGAGGTGCTCACCAGTGGTAAACTAGGATCGACGGCCAGAGCGTTTGAAGGGATGGTGGATCACGGACAGGATGGACAGTGGCTGTACATGCGGATGGTGAATGGCCAACAGTGTGTTTCCTGGAGACGTAGATGATCAGACCATGGGACAATGTCGATAAGGCCTCAACACAGTTTTCATGGAACCTGGTGATGCTCCCGGTGGCCGGCGGCGGACTGCAGTGCTAGCTTAGCCAGCAAATCGGTATGGTGCCGACCAGCCTCGGACGCAGGGTTAACGAACTGGGCGTCGGTGGCCTGGTTAGGCCGGCAGGCTCAGCGCAGCGCTTGGTCTGGAACTCGGAGGAGGTGACCAGAACGTGACGCTTGTCTGGAGGTGACGACGGCAAGGCAGCAGACGAGCAGATCGAAAGCGGCGGCTTGCTGTCTAGGGTTTCGGTGGGCTGTGCTTTGGCCAAGGGATTGCTACGTATAAATAGGGAGAAAAACTCCTTACATTGACATCAACTAGTGATATGGTACTAATTGATGTTGCATCCTCCAACATTACTAATGGGCCTAAATAACCATTAAAACCCATTAGTAAACAAATGCGAGAGCTTTTAGGATTTATTAGGATTATTGTTCATGGGCTTTGAGGGCTGGTGGAGGAATAGAGATTTTATTATTTTCGGAATTAATTAATTTCAGGATTAAAATAATTCTAGAAAAGTCTAGAATTACTATTTAACCCGTGAGAAATACTCCGAAGACTCCCAAAATTCAGGAAAAATTTCCAGAGATGTTTTGGGACATGATGAACCCAAATAAAGTATTTAAAGCTCATGGAAAGATATTTTAAATAAATGTGAACATGAGTCAAAACCACTCAGCATAAAAAGGCAATGCACCGACATGTATGCACAACAATGTTGCTACACTCTATGATGAACTTTAATTTAATGAAAATCTTTATTTCCCTATATTTTCATGAGCATAAAAATACAAAATTAACTCAATTTACATCTATTTGAAAAAGAAGCAAATTTTAGGGTGTTACAATTCTACCCCCCTTATGATGAATCTCGTCCTCGAGATTGTGCTGCTTATTCGAACAAATGCGGATAGGTGTTTGTCGATCCTCTTCCATTTCCCAGGTTGCCTCTGCCTCTGAATAACGGTTCCACTGAACTTTACACATCTTAATAGCTCGACTCCTGGTAACTCTTTCTGCGGTCTCCAAAATCTTTACCGGAAACTCTTCATACGTAAGATCATTTTCCTTGATAAGCTCTTCTAACGGAATTTGTTCTTCGTGCATACGCAAACACATTTTTTTTAAGTTGGGACACATGAAACACATCATGCACTCCCGCCAACCTTTCGTAGTTCCAACCGATATGCCGCCTCTCCACGTCTACTTAGTACTTTAAACGGACCAACATACCTTGGAGCTAATTTTTCTTTCATGTTAAACCCCTCACTCTTCTCATAGGTGACACTTTCAGATACACATAGTCACCTACCTCGAAAAGCCAATTCTCTCTTTTCGAAAGTGTCCGCATAACTCTTCCGACGTGATTGAGCCACTCTCAAATTTTCTCTAATCATCCCGACCGCTCTTCAAAGATCCCTAAGCACATCCGGTCCAAACACTTGTGTTTCTCTCGTCTGATTCCAGAACAATGGGGTTCTACATTTACGTCCACACAAAGCTTCAAATGGCGCCATTGTGAGACTCTGTTGATAACTGTTGTTATATGAGAACTTAGCATAAGGCAAACTCTTATCTCAGGTAGTACCATACTGCAATGCACAAGTTCTCAACATATCCTCTAGTATTTGGTTAATTCTCTCGGTCGGCCATCAGTCCGAGGATGGTAGGCCGTACTGAAATTCAACTTAGTTCCCAATGAAGTACGGATTCGCTCCTAAAAATGAGACGTGAACTGCGTACCTCTACCAGACACAATCTTCTTTGGCACTCCATGCAAACACACAATTCTCTCCATGTACAACTCTGCCTATTTTCCTCCTTGATCTTGACAGGTAGAAAGTGAGCAACCTTGGTCAAATGATCCACTTACCCATATAGAATCATAACCATTCTGAGTACATGGTATTCCTACTATGAAATCCATACCGACTTTTTCCTACTTCCACTCAGGTACCTTCATTGGTTGTAACAATCTAGCTGGTCTCTGGTGTTCAGCTTTCACACATTGACACGTGTCACACAAGGCAACATACTCAACCACATCTCTCTTTAACCCATACCACCAATACTTTTCCTTAAGATCTAGGTACATCTTAGTACTTCCAGGATGAATGGAGTAAGCGGACTCATGTGCTTCACGTAGGATTGCTTCATGGATGGCTTTTACTTTAGGCACACAAATCCTCTTACCAAACAATAGAGTACCATTCTCATCTATGTGGAAACCAGGTGCCTTTCCAATCACCACATCCTCTGATACAACTCTTCGGACACTGGTGTTGTTCGAGGCTTTGCGTAGACATCTTAGGTATTCCAAACATATATTCGGTTAACTCCAATTAATAGTCCATTTTTTTTTTCTTTCTGTAAACAATGATTCAGCATATCTTACGGAGTTGTCAACTCAGCTTCAAACCAAACCCTTTTCTTTTGCTTCCCAAAGCTGCCATCCTGAGATATATAATAAGTTCAACTATTTGGCCATAAACCACCTATGCCAATATCTTCCTTTTCACTCTCTTTATAGTCCTCATAAGGGCCACTTTGAGAGACATAACCTCAAGGTTATTCCAAAGCACAATGCAACAACTCTCCATGTTAGACCATACTAACAACCACATTATAATCAATCATCACATTCATTCTTATTTTTCAAAATTCCTTTGTGAAACTTTTATTCCAAACCAGGCTTTATTACCATCTCCCAAGCATTAGTGACTAATTCTCAACTTAGGTTGCTCAAACATTGAACCAATCCTTAGTCCTTTATGTCATTAGCTCTTTTTTTTTCTTTTTGCAATTCCTCTCGTCCCAAAGTAAGCTCTTATTCTCAACTTTATAGAAGTATTGGTGGCATCACTTAAATAAAAACACAACTCCATAAACCTTGGTGTCATCCAAATCTCCACTAACATAATTTTCCTTTGCTAATGGCATTGGTTTGACTTTTACAGGTGATAACATTTTCCCTAGTCATAAACCGTAACCAACTTTAATCAAATAATTGATGTCACAACCTCATAACAAACATAGCAAATGTCCTTTATGATCCACGTAGATGTCACTTATAATCCATGTAGACGCCACACTGGAATCCAATGGAACAATGTCTCCCATTTTACATCGTAACTCAATATCTCAAAATCCTTGTGTTAATTAGTTAGAAACACACATCGCTAGTTAACATGATGCTCGAGCCATTTTTTTCTTTTATTATTTTTTTTGTTGCATAAGAACAAATCCCAAACTTTTGTCGTAGTGGATCCTAGTAGATAGAAAAACCCTTATCCAAATTTGTCAAAGCTGACTTGCAGGCTTTACACCAACCTCATCTTTACTTTTTCCCAATGTGCTAGAGTTTTCTTGGTTCAAAACAATTTAAAATCTTTCTCCCCTGTAGCACCTGTCTATCTCTTTGACATGGTCTTGGTTAAACCCTTATGATAGTATCCTATTTATTCCAAAGGTAACACAGAGTCATCTCTATATCCTTGGGTGGATTTCAGTTTCAGTTCATCACTATCTTTATGAGTTCTTCATAGTTCCACCTAGAAGAGAACACATTTCAGCCCAACTTACTTGTCCTGCTCCGTATATCACCAAATCTTCGGAATCTCCATAGTATCATATATGGACACACAATATTCCTTCCGAAGTCATCAATACCAACGCATCTTAGGAACGCTGATGATAGCTTAAATCGAACATCCTTCCTAACAAATACAGGAGTTCCTTGCAGTTGATCCAACAAATCAACACTCTTGTGTAGAGGTACCTGCACTTGATAGTAACCCCTCGACCATGGAGATAGTTGATGCTTCCAATTGAGGAACTTGAATGCAGGAGACCTTCATCGTGTAACTTCTTTAACTTGGCTACCCCCCTTAAGAAAAGATAAGGTAGGGGACACCAAGGGTAGCTTGCAGCTTCTTCCAGTAAGCTAACTATCATGAAGACCTTCTCTATCTAACAGAAACGCATGTGCATAGATAGCAACAAAAAATCTAGATTCTGTTGCAAGATGAAAAACAACAGCTCAGTAAAACAGCTATAGCTCTTGTTCTATTAATCCAATAAAATTGTAGTGTATACCGTTGGACAGATTATGAAATCCTCTACAACTTTTGTATAGAACACTTTTCCAGAATCTGCAGTTAAGTTGGTCAAAAACTGTACACAACAGAAACCGTTCCATATTGCTGACATCACAGTTGTATCACTTTGTGATTTTTATATCTCCCAAACCGAAACAGATATGAAGATGATTCTTGTGCCCAAAGAAAGATATCGAAGTCTACTTTTCTCCAGAATTTTTCCATGATTTTTGGTTGCACGAAAACAGAGATAAAAGCCGAGGAAAGCAGGTTGCTCTGAAAAGGGCAGAATAAAGGAGACAGAAGAAAAGGATAACCCAACTATGTATTTCATTAAATCCTTATACCTTAAGCCTATAAACTAAATGAAATTGTGGACAAACTCCACATGATCATTGCAATCATTACAAAAATCCAAAACAATCATAATCATAAACACAACCAAGTAATCATTAAAAGTTCACAAGGAACATAAACTTGACTCGACTCGACGACTCAACTATCGCCACTAGCGTTTTTATTACATAGGGGACATAAACTCCTAATTCTTAAACACGGTGCGACTGCAGTAGCATTCGGGGTAGCACTTCTTGCGTGAAGATGAACGTGGCACGTCTTCCACTTCATTAAGCTTGAACAGTCCAGCACGACTCGCTCCTCCATTCATCAATCTCATCCAGAGCTTCTTTATAGTGTTGCCTTACTTCTGTCAACTCCAATTGACTGTCTTCCAACTTCTGATGTAGAGCTTGGATGGTATATGCCATCTCCCTTAGTTGTTCATTCTGCTCTGAATGAGGATCAGCCATCACACATTGCAAACTTCCCGGTGGACATCGAGGAAGATACTTTTGTTTGTCATTCTGCATCTCTTCGTAATGTTTTCCATGATATTGCAACAACGCCCGGTGAGCAAAGATCGATATACTAGCATGCATGTCATAGCGATCAACAGGAGACAGTGAATGGATTCCACCACATGTGAACTAGTAAACTCATTCCGTCTTATGACATGTGCTTCTGTGCTCCAGTGGTTCTCATACCTAGGATGAGTCCACCTAGTGCACTTATACTCCACCCTAGCTTCTTGATCAGGGTAGCACTCAAGCAATATCTGCGTAAGTCAAGGGTGAAAGAATGCTTCACCACTAAAGGTCGTGGTAAGGTACTCATTGCGCCAACCAGTGTGTTGAGTTGCGATAGGATGAGCTTGTCCATAGAATCCTCTAGTCAGGCATGGTTTTTTAGAGTTGATGCGGACAATCTTCTCGTTACGAACCATCTATTTAGAGAGATCAGAAAGAATCAAGATAGAGTCAAGCTTTTATAATAGAGTAGAAACCAGAACAAGCATATCTTTTAGAAAATAACAAGGGGAAAGCGAGAAAGAAGTAAGCGAGGATAAAAGCAGGCTAAAACGATCAGTTCTAACTAGGCTTGAGTCCTACAGTCAACATTGCTCTGATACCACTTTGTAGCACCTGATTTTAAGAACAAAACCAGATACACGCTAAATGTGAGCCCAGGAAGTCAAATCTCACATATAGCCACAAATAGAGGCAATATCAAAAGACAATGCTTAATTATAATAGCGTATTAATAAAGAATATAACCTTTAGATAGCGCATAAATGGAACACACACTCGATCTTCAAAGCGAAGACTCCACACCATAGGGACAAATGACCGGTTGATCACAAGCCTATGCTCCTCTAGACTCTAGCAATCTGGTACCCATCCGGATTTTCCAAAATATTGAAAAGTAAAGGCAAGCCGTAAGTACATATCGTACTTAACAAATATAACATAGGGTTCATGAGGCTCAAAAGGCTGACACTGGTTTACTGCATTTAGCTTTTACATGATTAACATTTATGGCATTAATAGCAATAAGGTAGTAGCGATTCCCATAACCACATGATCAAGTGAACAAGAATAAAGAATATTACATTACAATTCAAAATATGATTAAGCAACATAATTAAACATCATCCATCAATGATCAGCTATTCCGTAAGAATCCCCAAGGCCGCCCGTGTCCGTGGGGCACGGCTAGTATACCAGTTTTATTAAACTCTGCAGCAGGGTGTACACTTTCACCGTGAGTCGTGATTTACCCTTTCGCCCGAGGTGATCGACCTCTTGACCCACTTACAAGGAAGATCGGCAGGGTTCACTATAAAGCCTTTCAAAGGTTCGTCTAACAAGTTAGGGCCGCTAGGTTTCCTTGACAAGCAGACATAGAATCCCCCTTCCAAATGGTTCACACCGCAGCAGCAACACATGAGGACAGAAGCCACGCTATGCCCATCGTGTAAAGCCCCTCTTGCGCCTTTCGGTAACCTTTAACAAGCTAGAAAAGGTCCTCATACTTGACTAAAGCCGTAGCCATATAGCCCTCACAAATCTTTATCAGAAATCCCGGTGACCACTTACGATAAGTCCTTATGGAGAGAAACTAGAGCAACAAAATATCAAGCTCTAGATCTCTATGACAATAATAAAATCATCTTTTAATGTTAATGCATATTCCATTATTCATGTTACGAGATCATGGTTATATATATCCAAAGACTAGCAAGTACTACCCATATGCAAATATCCCATGGTCATCAAGGTGTAAGATAATCAACTCTAAGTCATCCTTAATAAGGAATCAAAGACACATGCATATGAAATATGGTGGATATTGTGAATAGGTAATTAAGGAGGTCCCAAGCTATACTTGCCTTTTACATTTGCTTTCCACTCAAGACATCTTTAGTCTTATCTTCTCGATCTTCCTGGTCTCAACCGCTTATAGACAGCTCTTCTAATCGCAGATCGTAGCTACCACACATGGCAACACAAATACAAGCAAACAAATAGACAACTAAAAACAATACACCACACGAGAGAAAAACAATCGTACTAAAAAAGAGAGATAGCTGCTATGGTTACAGGAAATATCGAAAACAAAGCTACCGTCGAGAAAAGAAACAGCTATCAAAAAGTTTATATTTTAAAAAGAAAAATAAAGACTACATGGTTGATTTCCTTTTTCGTTAAATAAAACCATACTGAAAGGTCATTAACTCGGATTAGTTAAATTATATCTTAGTTCAAAAGCTAAGCTAAATTAATCAAGTTTTATTAATTTAAAATTATTGTTATTTAGAGATTAAGCAAGTTAAACTTTACTTTGCAAAAAGAATTAAACATTAAAGATAGTCTGGACAAGCTATATAGGATGCGTATTGTAAGCTAAGAAAAGTAATTATTAGAAATCATATTGTTATTGACAAATAATTATATCAACGTTTATTTGCAAAACATCGAAGATAACCAACCTATATTTATTTTAATTATAGAACTAGTTACAAGCATATTAATAAATTTAATTTAATATTTAAATTGTGAAATCCACATACATTACGTCCCTACAAATCTAGCATGCAAAGAAGTTGAAAGAGCTTACAGCGTGAACATGTTAGCTTTAGAGAATTATCAGCAAGGAAATACTAATTTGAACAACGATTCATTTGACGGGACTGATCAAGCAATTAATTAAACTTTCTATGGGCTTTAGACATTACCATCGTATACGGAGCGAAGTACTGAGCTGATAGATAATGCATGGTGGCGTTGCTTGCTTGGTATACTTGATAGAGAAGCCGGCCTGGTTTTGCAGGTTCCGTTGGTCAGCGTACGTGATCAAGAAGATAGTAAATAGCTTCAATGATGGCAAGGCGAAGGAGCACCTTATTAGGGAACAATTAGCAGGCATGGCTTGTGGCATGATGTAAATAATAGATGAATTAGGGACGAAGACATGAGGTGCTCACCAGTGGTAAACTAGGATCGACGGCCAGAGGCGTTTGAAGGGATGGTGGATCACGGACAGGATGGACAGTGGCTGTACATGCGGATGGTGAATGGCCAACAGTGTGTTTCCTGGAGACGTAGATGATCAGACCATGGGACAATGTCGATAAGGCCTCAACACAGTTTTCATGGAACCTGGTGATGCTCCCCGGTGGCCGGGCGGCGGACTGCAGTGCTAGCTTAGCCAGCAAATCGGTATGGTGCCGACCAGCCTCGGACGCAGGGTTAACGAACTGGGCGCCGGTGGCCTGGTTAGGCCGGGCAGGCTCAGCGCAGCGCTTGGTCTGGAACTCGGAGGAGATGACCAGAACGTGACGCTTGTCCGGAGGTGACGACGGCAAGGCAGCAGACGAGCAGATCAAAAAGCGGCGGCTTGCTGTCTAGGGTTTCGGTGGGCTGTGCTTTGGCCAAGGGATTGCTACGTATAAATAGGGAGAAAAAAACTCCTTACATTGACATCAACTAGTGATATGGTACTAATTGATGTTGCATCCTCCAACATTACTAATGGGCCTAAATAACCATTAAAACCCATTAGTAAACAAATGCGAGAGCTTTTAGGATTTATTAGGATTATTGTTCATGGGCTTTGAGGGCTGGTGGAGGAATAGAGATTTTATTATTTTCGGAATTAATTAATTTCAGGATTAAAATAATTCTAGAAAAGTCTAGAATTACTATTTAACCCGTGAGAAATACTCCGAAGACTCCCAAAATTCAGGAAAAATTTCCAGAGATGTTTTGGGACATGATGAACCCAAATAAAGTATTTAAAGCTCATGGAAAGATATTTTAAATAAATGTGAACATGAGTCAAAACCACTCAAAGATAAAAAAGGCAATGCACCGACATGTATGCACAACAATGTTGCTACACTCTATGATGAACTTTAATTTAATGAAAATCTTTATTTCCCTATATTTTCATGAGCATAAAAATACAAAATTAACTCAATTTACATCTATTTAAAAAAGAAGCAAATTTTAGGGTGTTACAAGATTCATCCAACATGGCGACACCTCAGTATCCCATAATATTCTCATTTCCTGCATTAATGGCTTCAAGAATACATCCATGTCAACACCAGGTTGTGTAGGTCTAGAAATAAGAATGGTTAGCAAAAGATATTTTCGCTTTTGTAGCAAGTGTGGAGGCAGATTGTAGATGGTGAGGATCACCGGGCCATGTGTTGTGCTTACTTGCTCCCTTTCAAAAGGGATTTATTCCATCTGGTACACGTCTGCGAACCCGACATTTCTTGTCTCCTTAGCAAATTCTCGGTGGTCCTCATTGAATTTTTGCCATTGCTTGCCATCCGCAGGATGTCGAAAGCTTTCTATCTACTTTGTGCTTATCGAAAGCATGCCAAGTCATAAGCTCAAGGTCCTCGGGGTTTACGAATAAACACCTCAACCGATCTACTACTAGAAGGTACCACATGACCATAGCAGAACCCCTTCTCTCGTGCGTAGTAGTCTTCTTCTTCATTTTTTTCTTTAGTGCGGGGTTTTGAACTCTGTTGAGTCTTCTTTCTCTTTTTCCCTTTAGAAATGGAGGCTGCATTCTCTTCTTGTAGATAGTCTTTTTTTCGCCTTGTACCGACTTGCACCACAATTTGGACAGTTGTCCAAGTCTTTGTAATCACCTCGATATAGGATACAGTGATTTCGACAAGCGTGGATCTTCTGGACACTCATAGTAAGTGGACTGATTAGCTTCTTTGCATAGTACATGTTAGCAGGCACTTTGTTCTCCTTTGGAAGCATATCTCTGAGAGTACTCAATAATGCATCGAAGGCGGCATCGGACCATCCATATCTTGCTTTTCAACGGCTTCAAAGACGCCATCGTAAAGTTGTGAACTCTTTGGTACAACCTTTAGTCTCATCGTACAATGGCTCTGCTTTGCCTTCTCCAAGGCCTCCATACCTTTCATAAAGAACATTGATGGATCCGTATGACGACGCAATAGTGCAGCCATCGGTTCCGCATCTTCATCCATCATTTCAGTTCTGTTGTCCTCGGTTCCTCCAACGTTCGCATCATCATGAACATCGGGCACAACATGTTCACTCTCTGCTGGGGACAATGGTGATGAGTCTCATGTAGGAACCGACTAATATCATCAACAAACATATCCGGGCCATTCGCCTCGAGGTTCGCGGGGGTCTCCAACCGTATACACGGCGTAGACCTACCCTATCCATGCTTTGTCCAAATCAAGTAATCTTCCATAAATCCTCGGCGCACCAAATGACTTAAGATTGGTTTTGTGTCTTCATAAACAACAATATTCCCCGCAATCCGAGCAAGGGCAATATATGTGTTTCTTCCGTGTTCTCAAAGCATGGTTTTTCGCAAAGATCGATAAACTTCGAATCTCGGTATGTATGATGGATCTACTCTATCTAAGTTATACATCTAGAAGGCTCTATCCATCGTTACCTGTTAAAAAGTTTAGTGATTTATATATTGTAAACACTACAAAGTAGACATAGATGTTTATTTATATTAATTATTAACTAACCTTTGTATGATCAATATACTGCTTCAAAGAGTATATATAGATGAAAATGACTCCTCACTTGTATATAGTAAAAATAGACAAATTAATGAAACCCTAATTAAAGCAAGCCTAGTTACTATAAACCATAATAAAAGCCTCACCACTACTTAATTCAACAAAACATATCTAAATAATTAAACAAAAACTAATTCAAAGCATCAATATTTAGAAAAATAATAAATAACTAAAACTAGATTAATTAATGATAATCTAGCTACAAGCATCACTACTAGCTAATTAAACTAAACATAACTAAATAATTAAATAAACCATAGCTATAAAAGTGAACCCCTAGATAAAAGTGAGTAGAAATACTGAAAAAACAAAAACCTAGCTACTCTTCTCTCACCTATGCTTCATTAAACAAAAATAAAAAAATCATTAAAGCATCAATTAATTAGATGAAACCCAAAAAATTAAAAGCAACTATAGTTACTAAAAACCTATTTGAAGTCTCACCACTACTCAATTTAACAAAACATAACTAAATAATTAAACAAAAACTAATTTAATGCACCAATATCTAGAAAAATTCCAAATAACTCAAACTAGATTCATTAATGACAACCTAGCAAGCATCACTACAAGCTAATTAAGTAAACATAACTAAATATTTTTTAAGAGTAACTAATAAAACTTAAAAATTTAAACCGTGGCTAAAAAAAGTGAAACCCTATATAAGAAGTGACTAGAATTATTAAAAAATTAAAAACCTAGCTACTCTTCTCTCTCTTGAGGTGAAACCCTAGATCTCAAGAGTGGTGGGGATTGAGGAAAAAAAAGAAGGAAATGAGGCAAGAAACACATAAACTAACCTTTTTAGCTACCTCCTCCAAAGAAATCAGGATCAAACCCCCCCTTGTATTGGGTCAAATTGACCTCCAAAGCTCCTCCCATGGCACACCGCTTTCGGGCTTCAGCTTCTGTTCATTCCGGTGGGGAAGAAGAAGGGGTGTATATATAGGGCAAAGTCACCACAGACGGTTTACATAACGAAACCGCCTGTGAAAATTGTGTCACTTTTCACAAAGTACCGGTTACTTAAACCGCCTGTGGTGACTTGCATTAACATCGGGCGGTTCCTAAAAAGTGAACCGCCAATTAATAAATGTGACAATTTACACCGGGCGGTTCACTTTAGAAACCGCCAGTTGTTGATCCTTTTCCACCGGGCGGATATAAAGATGGGGACCCCGTCCTCGATTTTCAAGATGGCGTGTCTAAACTACAACCGCTGCATAAATGGATACGCACCGTCCAACACAAATGCTCGTGGTACTAGTGTCATAATTCTCATGCAATTGTACATGACCACATATATATATTCTGGAACAAACTCATGCATAACAAGGCATAATAAAGCGATGTCTCAGTATTACAAATAATTTCTGATTAGGACAGCTTTCCTAACATCACGAGCCATAGTCCTTGTGGCATGATGGATGAGCTCAGAGTAGCTAGAATAATAGGGAAGCAAATCACAGACATACAAATGCACGTGTCTCAAGAACACTAAACATTTGACGACTTTTGATAATTCCTAGCAACTATTTCAGTCTTCAAAATAGTCCATTTAGGATCATGAAGCATAATTTTGAATCGTCGTTACTGGAGTGTTCCGTTGTAGCCTCGAAATTGCTTTTTGATGATAGACGACACAACTTTCTGCCTAGTGATTTGCAGAAGAAAAAAAATCAACATTGTGAAGCTGAAAATGACTAATACACCATTGGCAAGTGCTTAAAGGCAATGTATGAATCACAAGACTCTATGAAACATTTTCTCTAAAAAAAGGAAAGACACGAAACACTTAATTAAGATCATAGCTCTCAGCAGTGCTCCCCGGCTAATGTTTTTCTAGTATAGCTCTTATAGGAAAAAAAACGATGCTAGGTTTACCTCAATGTAGCCAATCCCTTCAGATCAAGTTCCGCCATGATCAAGGCTGCTCAACTTGCTCCATGATAATGGCATTATAGCACTTTAGAAAATAGAAAGCTTTGTTGTGTACAGAGGAAGGTTGTGTACCAAGGCTTGTAGATCTGAATATCAGGGGTTGGTGTTGGTGTTTTACGCTCACGAAAGCAAATGCAAGTTGTATGATAAACAGAGGAAGGTTCTGCGGTACATGCAAAGTCTATTGCGAAATGTACATCCGTTAAAATATATACGGCGGCAAAGCACCGACAATCGAAGCAGCTTTTACACGTTTTTAGCAACAATGCAATCATGAGGCAGCACATATTCGGTTAACGCTTAACAAATGCTATGTAGAAAATTGAGAAACACATTTCATCTGTATGAAATTACAAAGAATTATCACGTAATTTTTAGAACCGGATGGGACTGCTCGAAGGTATTTAGTTTATTTTAGAAACCAAGGTTATGCAAGCAACACTTTGCATCTCAATAATTTGCTTACACATTTCGGTAGAGAAAACATAATTTCTTAGAGTAGCCCTCACCTGTTGACCATTTGATGAGAAAATGCAGACCTTAAGCTCGGTCGGGCTTAGGTGCAGTCCTCCTAGAGTTGTAGATCATAACATGAAGCCAAATTTCTTACGCATTCCACTCTCGCCATCTCCTACAAGTAGTTGGAGAAACCAAACTAAATTAAGCCCATAGTTCATATTTGATAGACACAAGGAAAACTGAGATCTGATGTAGCACTTGGGTAGTCAAATCCGTGGGTCGGGGAGAGCGTTGCTAATTGCTCTTCCTTGCTCAACCTAAACCAGAAAATGAAAGCTATGGGACATGTTAAATCCAAAGTTAATTCTATCAAATTTGAAGTACTTCAACACATATTTATGTGGCTCCAAATAAACTGTAGCGATGCAGGTTGAATAAGAAAATTATAGTGATGCGCGTTCAAAAAGCATATATGTACCTTTGTCTCAAAATATAGTTTTTGACTTCTCATGGTTTGCACAACATATTCCCTCTGCTCTTTCTTCATGATCACTGCAGTTCACCTGATCTGCTGGGTTCAAATTACCTGAACCACGAGATAGCACCACTAACAGAAATGATAGATATGTTGATGAGAAAAGCAACTCTAAGGGCAAATGCAGTTTCAATCTGTTGGCTTCCCGAAAGAGAGTGAATTGTTGGAAGTAAAGAGATGTTTAATCATCTCAAAATAGGAATAACACTTTTCTAAATGTTCTTATGGCATTGAAACTCTTAGCAAAGAGTAACTGATCCAGCATATTTGGAAATGTAATATGAAATTGTCTTACCCCATATTGTTGTAGTAATAAGAGCATCGAGTGCTTGAGTCTAGCTATTAGAACACCACACCATACCGGGGATTCTCGAATAGCATGTTCAGAGTAAAAGCAATTCCAATTACTACACAGAGTAAACAACCACCTTAGTTGATAAGAAATTCCAGGAGAGTTCAAAATAAAGCTAAAAGAATCAGTTGTTTGATCTGCCAGTTTGACAGACAATTTCCCATAGAAAACTATATTTTTCCAATTTGCAGTATTTCCAATTTATTGTTTTGCATCATAAGTTTGACCGGGCATCTATCTAAAGAATTTAACTCCATCTATCTAAAGAGGAAGAGGAGGTAAATTCCGTGTGTTCATAAGTAGCCTTCATGAGACCCATAATGAAATTATCACCATTAGAAAATAAAAGGCTGCTCTTGTTTGAAAAAGAAAAACATTGTAGCAAGTAAGAAGCAGCTAAACTAAATTCAGGCTTGAAAATATAATAATCTATAGTATAAATATAAACTTGCACTTGCATGGATTGGGGTCATCAACATATGCAAACAGAACCATATATAAATTACTCCAGAGGGGAAAAAATATAATAACCAGATAGCTTGAATCACTTATGTTAGGAAGTGCCATGGGCAATCTAGCGCAGCCACCGTCGATCAAATTGGAGTAAATTGAATGAAACAGTTTTGCTTCCACAAACAAATAGAAAAAAAAAAACTCAAGCTTACGGATGGACCGTAGTTCACAATGGTTCAACTTTTGCCCGAAGCTTGGATGGCGCAGACGGGCGAGCTTGATCTCTGGCGACGGTTCGGAGAGCGCCAAATGCCATGCCATGCTCTACGGCTTCATGGCGAGATCGCGAACTTCGACGGGCTGGGTCTCGGATCCACGGCGGGTCCTCGCCAACAAATGAGACGGCGGGCGGCCGTTGTTCAAGAAGATCAAATCAAACTCGGGATAGAGAGAGCGAGGGCACGGCGTAGCTTTGGGCATGGATCCTCACCTCCCGTGCGGCTTCGGCGCCTCGGTCCTCGTCGGGCCGAAAGGCGGTGTCGGAAAATCGACGGCGGATCGGCGAACTCCGCGGCGGCCGAGCGCATAAACGAAGAGGAAGGGCACGGCTCGCAGATGCGTGCGCCCCGCCGTATCCGCCGACGGCCCAGCCTAAGGGCCGCCACCCCGGCTTCGGGCGTGGCGGCTGCCATCGCCCGCTGCGTGGGGGAGTCGGCGCGCGTGGGGAAGAGCCGAAGAGGGAGCGGGAGAATCGGCGTCGCGGCGCGTGAGGGTTAGGGAGGAGGGCCACCGGGCTCACTCGCGCCACAACAAGCTTCAGCGTGGGCGTCGCCGGCTGCACCGTGTCGCCCGCTCGGTGACGACAAGGCCAAGGCACCACGAAGGAAGGCGTTTCTCAAGATTGAAGACGTATTTCATTTCTATGCTGTAATAGTTAAGAGTATGACAGGTGGGCCATAGGCCGAGAGAGAGTATAAACTTGCTGTAACCGAATCTGAGAACTATTCCATTTCTGATAATAGAAAACTATCGGCAGAGGAGGAAGCTTTCCTCTCTCGCCTTCGTTCCTGATTTCCTCTGCTTCTTCCTCACGTCGGCGGCGATTGCCGGCGGCTACGGGGTCTGACAGTGGTATCAGAGACGGCGTTCCTCGGCATGCGCGGCGGATCTCCTCGATCTCGTCCCACCGCTAGTTATCCAGACCATCAGGTGGTGGCGCTGCGGATTCAGCCACTACTCGACTTCAACAACCCTACCTCCACTTCAACAACCGGTGGTGTATCCTTTTCCGTTCGCCTTGATCTACAGCTCGTAATTCCGGCGGGCAGATCGACTTTCGCTTGACACCCACAAGGTGTTCGATCGAAGGTCTCATAGGTCCTTCCTTGGTTGAGCTGGGTCGGCGACGGCGAGTGAGATCACTACTTCCACCCACCCACACCCACTTCATCTACGGCTACGCACTCGACTGGGGTTCGGCATCAACTTGTGGATCGGCGGCGGATCTGGTGAGCTGTTCCTAGTACGCTCCCACCATTCAGTTTCAGTATTTAGGCGGATCTGGTGAGCTGTTCCTAGTACGCTCCCACCATTCAGTTTCAGTATTTAGTCGAGGGGTACGAGGGTTGCGAGACTGGTTCTCGTGTAAAATTCCGTAGTATTCCATATCGATTGGTACTGAGGAGGTGAAGGCGGGGACGTGCTCATACACTCGGGTTGCGGAACGAGTTTCCGTGTAAAATTCCTTGGTGGTGCCGCACGTCAGGAGTAGTCGGCGCATCGGTGTAGCAGGTTGACGGGGAGGCTTTGCCAAACCAGCTGCTACACTTCTCTGTTCAGCAGTTCTCTTAGTAATCCAAGACGGCGCCTCCAAAGCCCTCGGCATAGACCCAATTCATTTTGACGGCCATGTCGGACCGAAGTGAGGAGGACAAGGTTCACTGGAATCAGATGATGAAGCAGTTTGACCTGCTTTTCTCCCAAGTCACCACCATCAGTCTGGTTCAACAGGAACTGAAGGAGTTACTGGAAACCAAGCAAGAGCAGAAGCTTATATCCCAGCAAGTACAAGCAAATGGTCAGGCTATTGCTTCCCTGACACTGCGTCAAATGGACAAGGAGAAGGACATCCTATCTGACAAATTTGATGTGATCTCGGTTCAGACAGCAGAGGAACCAGCCTTTGAAAACTTGTTTGCTTCCAAGGAACCTGCAGATCAGGCTGGCACTTCCAAGGGACCACACACATATCATCAGAAGGATAATCTGCCTCATTCACACCACCATAGAGACAATCTACCTCATCACACCTTACCCAAAATGTACTTTCCCAAGTTTGATGGATCAAACCCTAGGGTCTGGATTGATCAGTGCCAGGATTATTTCAACATATACAGTGTCCCTGCTCATTTGCATGTGTCTGCAGCAGCCATGCATCTAGACGGAAATGTTGCCAAGTGGTGGCAAGCCTACAAACAGAAAACCAGATTCCTACATGGGACATTTTGTGAGAAGGTTCAAGCTAAGTTTGGAGCTGATGATTTCAGGATAGCTATTAATGAGTTGCTGTCACTAAGGCAGGTTGGATTAGTAGAGGACTACACACTGGCCTTTCAAGCCCTCCAATTTGACATTACCATGCATAACAGTGGCTATGATGAGTTATTCTTTGCCTCCAAGTATGTGCAGGGGTTGAAGGATGAAATCAGAATCCAAGTAGAACCTCATGTACCTCTCACAGTCGACAGGGCAGCTGTTGTTGCTAAAATTCAGCAGAGGGCTATAGAGAGAAACAAATCTAAGTTCAACAGAACTCTACACAATCCTAGACCCCCTCAGGGCAGACAAGATACAAACCCACCACCCAACAATCTCCAGAGAATGAGAGTGCTCAGGGATTTTAGAAGGCAAAATAATCTGTGTTATGGGTGTGGTGAGAAATATGAACCAGGCCATCAGGAGGTGTGTCCCAAAAGGCAGAAACCTCAAGTCACTGCATTGGCTATAAATGACTTGGACAAGGAGGAGATTACAGAAGACATCCTTAACCAGCTAGCTATTGAGGATGCTATGACAGCATATTTCTATCAACTCTCATTGAATGCTCTCACTAGTGCTGATACAGAAAACTCCATGAAACTGAAAACCTTAGTTGGGGACAAGGTCATGCTCATACTGGTGGACTCAGGAAGTTCCCACAGCTTCATCAGTCAACAATTTGTGGACTTAGCAAAGCTTCCCACCCAACCCATGCCAGCTAAGAAAGTTAAATTGGCCAATGGGGCATAGATCACTACTGCAGCTAGGATACCCAATTTGCAATGGTATATCCAAGGGCACACTCTTTCTAGTGACATGGTAGTGTTGGATATGGTCCTTATGATGCCATCCTAGGTTATGACTGGCTCAAGCAGCATAGTCCCATGCAACTGGACTGGAACAACAAAACTATCCATTTTACCATACACAACAGACCCATAACCCTCAAAGGCCTCAAACCCCCACCCTTACAAGCCACACCCATATCTGCCACCAAACTATACAATGCTGCCAAGGGAAATGACACTTGGGCATTTGTCCTTATGGATTCTGTAACTCCCACACCTCAGCCCACAGCTACCTCAACACCACCACAAATCCAGCAAGTCCTAGATAAACACAGCAGTGTTTTTCAGGACCCCAAAACCCTACCCCCATCTCGAAGCTATGATCATGCCATACCCCTCATTCTTGGAGCCATCCCAGTCAATGCACGACCCTACCACTACTCTCCCCACCATAAAACTGAGGTTGAAAATCAAGTTAAAACCCTCCTCCAAAATGGTCTTATTGTGCATAGTCATAGCCCCTTTGCTTCACCTGTCTTACTAGTCAAAAAAAAGGATGGCACTTGGAGATTTTGCGTGGATTACAGGAAATTGAATGATCTTACAGTCAAAAACAGATTCCCTATGCCAGTCATTGAGGAGATTTTGGATGAATTGCAAGGGGCCAAATATTTCACCAAGCTGGATATGAGATCAGGGTATCATCAAGTCAGGATGCTACCTGCGGATGAATACAAAACGGCCTTCAAAACACATCAAGGTCACTACCAGTTTAAGGTAATGCCCTTTGGCCTGACCAATGCCCCAGCTACTTTTCAGTGCATCATGAATTAGGTGCTCCAGCCATATTTGAGGAAATTTGTTCTTGTCTTCCTCGATGATATACTCATATATAGCCAGTCTCTAGAACAACACCAGCAGCACCTTGATCTTGTATTGCAAACTCTTAGAGACAACAATCTGTACTTGAAGCATTCCAAATGCAGTTTTGCTCAACATCAGCTTGAATATCTGGGTCATGTTATCTCTTCTGAAGGGGTAGCAACTGACCCTGAGAAGACCAGGGCCATGCTGCATTGGCCCAAACCAACCACAGTAACAGAGCTTAGAGCATTTTTGGGGCTTACAGGGTATTATAGGAGATTTGTGAAGAACTATGGGTTAATGGCAAGACCTCTTACCAATGTCCTCAGACACAAGAATTTCCAATGGAATGCCCAAGCTCAAACAACTTTTGATGAGCTCAAAGTGGCAATGACTCAGACACCAGTCCTCACCTTGCCAAATTTTGATGAAACATTCACAGTTGAAACAGATGCTTGTGCTAATGGGATTGGGGCAGTGTTGATGCAACAAGGCAGACCTCTTGCTTTCCTTAGCAAAGCTTTAGGTGACAAACACAAGAATATGTCCATTTATGAAAAAGAGTTCTTGGCACTCAGTATGGCAGTAGAGAGATGGAGGCACTATCTCCAGAGGCAGGAATTTGTCATACTAACTGATGACAAGTCACTAGCCTACTTGCAGGAGCAGAATCTCCACTCAGACATGCAAAGGAAAGCTATGACTCGATTAATGGGTCTGCAGTTTAGAATTGTTTACAAGAAAGGCAAGGAAAATCTGGCTGCAGATGCACTTTCTAGGATAAGCCACCTCAACACCATCCAAGCAGTTTCCATGGTCAAACCTGATTGGGTTCAAGAAGTCCTTAACTCATATGTGACTGATAGCAAAGCTCAACAGCTGCTGGAGCAGTTAGCTGTCCATAGCCCCAATGCAGCAGGGTATACACTGGACAATGGGCTGATCAGACTCAACAATCAGTTATGGATTGGGCACAATTCAGCCTTACAGACCAAGATCATTTCAGCCTTCCATTCTAGTGCCATAGGAGGGCACTCAGGCACCAAAGCCACATATCAAAGGCTGAAGAATCATTTCACTTGGGCAGGAATGAAATAGGCAGTTGAAAACTTCATGAAGCAATGTCCTATATGTCAGCACGCCAAGCATGTGAATCACAGACCAGCTGGTATGCTGCAACCATTACCAATACCTGAGGGTGTTTGGATGGATCTCTCCATGGACTTCATCGAAGGATTGCCTAAATCCCATGGCTATAGTGTGATCATGGTGGTGGTGGCTCGCCTTACCAAGTTTGCTCATTTCGTGGCAGTGAAGCATCCTTACACAGCAGCTAGCATAGCCCAACTTATGGATAATGTGGTTCGTTTGCATGGTATCCCACATTCCATTGTCAGTGACAGGGACAAAGTGTTTGTCAGCACGTTCTGGAAAGAGTTGTTCAAGCTGTATAAGGTGAAGTTACAACTCAGCACCGCATACCACCCTCAGACTGATGGCCAAACTGAGCGGGTTAATCAGTGTTTGGAGATGTATCTTCGCTGCGCTGTCCAGGATGCTCCAAAAACGTGGTCCTCTTGGCTTTCCTTGGCTGAGCTCTGGTATAATTCCTTGTACCATACCTCCATTGGCTGTTCCCCTTTCAAGGCTTTATATGGGTATGAACCCAATGTGGGAGCCATACCAGTCGTCCCTTCAGCTACTCCATCCACAGTTGCAGATATAGTGGAGAACAGAGAATTGCACCTGCAATCTATTAAGCAGCACCTGGCCAATGCTCAGAATCGAATGAAAGTAATGGCAGATCGTCAGCGCACTGATGCTCAGTACAAGGTGGGAGATCAGGTCCTTTTGAAGCTGCAACCTTACACACAGTCCTCCGTGGCTAATCGACCATATCCTAAGCTAGCTTTCAAATACTTCGGCCCATACACTGTTACTGAGAAGATTGGGCAAGTTTCTTATCGCCTGGCTCTACCACCGGATAGCAGCATCCATGATGTGTTTCACGTTTCACAATTGAACCGTTTCTCGCTGATTACTCTCCAGTGTTTTCCTAGCTCCCAGTCACAACAGATCTCGAAGCCGCTGTAGCTGTACCGGGCAAGATAATCGAGCGTCGCTTGGTGAAACGAGGTAACGCAGCTATTCCTCAAGTGCTGGTACAGTGGACAGGACTGCCACAAGATTCAGCTACCTAGGAGGATTACAACGTGATTCGGCAACGCTATCCACATGCACCTGCTTGGGGTCAAGCATCCTCTGAAGGGGGGGAGATGTCAGGCCTGCTCAGGCTAACGACAAGGCCAAGGCACCCTGAAGGAAGGCGTTTATCAAGATCGAAGACGTATTTCATTTCTATGCTGTAATAGTTAAGAGTATGATAGGTGGGCCATAGGCCGAGAGAGAGTATAAACTTGCTGTAACCGAATCTGAGAACTATTCCATTTCTGATAATAGAAAACTATCGGCAGAGGAGGAAGCTTTCCTCTCTCGCCTTCATTCCTGATTTCCTCTGCTTCTTCCTCACGTCGGCGGCGATTGCCGGCGGCCACGGGGTCTGACAACCCGCCGCCACGACGCGATGGGGAAGGGGGAGAAGAGGAGTTAGAGTCGCGCGTGGGGGAGAGAGTCGCGCACGCGTGGGGGAGAGATCGAGGAGGTGGCGGCGGAGAGGGAGAGTCGCGTGCGGCTTGCGGGTGGGCGAGGGATGAGTGATGAGCGTTGGATCCGAGCCATCTCCTCCGTTGGATGTGAGTGAGTAAGAGAAAGTTGAGTTCAGGATAAATCTGAGCCTTTAATTTTGAATGATTAGGTGGTATTGTGTACAATTTTGATGGTACATTTAGAAGAGATTAGGATAGAGAATGACTGTGATGGATAGTTTATGTGTGGACTTAGGATAATATTATTGGTGTTTTATATGTGGTAGAGATTTGGTTGTGTTTGATAATAATAATAATTATTATTTTAATCATGTGGTGATATGATTATTATAAAATTATTTACTCAGGGCACATTGTGCAAAGGCCCTTTATTAACCGTGGAAGAGCTTATGACGTTTGAGCCCCACTTCTTATATATTTTTATACAAGATTAAATTAGGTCGAATATTTTGTCTTGAGTTGTTGTTTGCCTGATGAAAGCGTCAGAGCATGGATTGATGATTTTTTAGAAGGGACGGCAAAAGCTTTGCCGTTATTTTTATTAGACGAAGAAAATAAAAGACAAGTGCCAACCCAATTTTTTAGTGGAAACCTGCTTAGAAATACCACAGAACTAGGGAGGGTGCAACACTCAGCCCGAAACAACTTTGACCACTTTGGTACAACGACCGACAACTAAACAACTACTTGCTCGTACTAAGCCAACTTGGATGAGAAGCGACCCAACTAGCAACTAACAACCACCTGCTCACACTGAGCCAACTTGGTCGCACAACGACCCAACTAGTAGATCCACAACTAAAACAACTCTGGACGCCACAAATTCTGGCAATAACAACTAAAACAAACATGCAACCCAGCGCGTTGAATCGAATGCCAAGCGGCAACTTGAAGCCCCACCATCGCCAGAGTGAAACAACCGGCCACACCGGGCCCAACTAACCTGACCACAATGGACCCCCTTCTGAGAGGAGTGTCTGTCATTTGTTGATCGAAGGCACATGGAGCGTGAAGCCCCAATTAGGCTTTTGCACCTGCTTTCTCCGTCATCACTGCCATGCCGCTGATCTTCTACTGCTTGATCAAGGCTTCCAGTGCCTCCATCGTGGTCTGGTTGAGAGGCCGCTCAAAGTGTTGCCCATAAAAATTAAGGTCATAGCCTGTGTGGAATATTCAACAGCCTTGGATTTTTTACCGCAATACTCCAGATAGGAGCGGCAAACTAATAGATATCGCCCCTGGAAAGATGCGTATCTTGTTTGAGTATTCCATCATCCCCCTCGCCGCTGCTAGGCGGCCCTGCTGCTGTGCTTCCTCGCCGAGTTCTCAACTCTGATCATGTTTTCTGTATCGGCTGTTACGTTTCCCGGTGAGCGTCCAATCTGATGCATTAACATGTTCAGATGAGCACGAGCAACTACTCGTGATATTCATGTACTGTGAGCTAGTCATTAGCTCTTATTTTCTTAAGATGGCTGAGATGCCACGTTGGCCCGATCATGTTACTTTCTGGACCTGGGATGCTCATAACTACAGTGAGGGGTTGCCCTCACCGATTTCGATGATTGATGAGGTGTTTACCTCCGTGGGCTCTCGAATTGTTTCATTCTCCTTCTGCTTACAGCATCGAAGCTCATTACGAGTGCTAGGCCGAGTGGTGAACCCTGCAAAATTCTCTACGAACAGCTTGTAGAGTTGAGCCCAGGAATCGATGGATTCTGGCTGAATCATATCAAACCAAGCAAGAGGCAATGGTTCCAGAGCCGTTGCCAAGAACAAAGCTTTGGTGTCATCATCCTCGCCGGCTAGCCCTATTGCTTGAGAGCAGATACGAAGCCATTGTTTGGGTTCTGTCTTACCATCGTACTTGGTGTGATTTGTCGGCTTGAATTTCTATGGAAAGGGATCCTTGGTCTCCCCCTCCCCCGGTCGTCCGTACAGGCAACTCGGGGGCGAGAAAGCCACCACCACCGGGACCCCGCCTCTACGTTGGCTTCCCGGCCGCCGCCGCCGCCCCAAACCTTGCGGTGGCGGTGGCCCGCTGCGGCGCTCAAAAAGGCACCCCGCAGCCGAGCCATCTTCTCCCTCTCTCTTCTCCCCTCCACTTCTTCCTCCAAGCTTGAAATCCTTGGCTGCAAGGATGGCCGCCGGTGGGTATGGAGCCTGATCCATGCCCCCGGGCACGGATTCGGTGACCCCACCCAAGATCTGGTGTGTTGCAAAGCAGCGGGCGGGCCGGTGGGCCGACAGTGACCGCCACGCATGCCGCGACCAGCAGGCATCCGTGCCGGGCCGGCAGCCGGGTTGGCGCCGGCCCGGCCGTAGCGGGCTGCGGGCGTGGCCGATTGGCGGCCGGAAAGCACGAAGTTCGGGCAAGAAATTGGTCGGGCGAGGTTTTATCGGGCCAAAGAACCGGCCGGGCGAAGTTCGGCGCGCGGGTCGTTGAAAAAAGTCCGTCCCTTGTCCTGGCCGACCCGATGGAGGCTCTAGCCGGCCGCGAGCCCTAGCTGCGCCTTCTATAGATCTAGGCCCTTGGCCGGGCCGTGGCTGGCCGGGCCGGGCCGGGTACGCCGGATTTGGCTCGACCGCTGCGGTGGCCGGATCGCCGGCCATGGCTGGCGGGGGGCTCGCCGGCTCGCTTTCTTGCGGTGGTTGCGCAGGCGCTTGCTGCCGGTGTAGCCATCCCGGATGAGCGAGGCCGGCAGCGGGTTGGCTTCTTCTGGTCGTTGCCAAGCCCAGTTTGCAGCAGCCCTGCGTGAGGCATCGGTGTAGCCTCCTCACCCAACGGTTGCACGTTGATCTCCTCTTGGTGAAAACCTTGCTCTGGTCTCTGGAGCCGGTGGTGGTGGCCTCAACAACGCCGCGTCCCTCTTGAGGGCGCCATCGTGGAGGGGACAACCCAGGTCGTTGATGGTGGCGTCTGCGGGCATCACTTCCCTTCATGAAGGCATCGATACAAGCAAGCATGCTCCAGTCCACGCACGGCATCGTCTGTGTCCTTATGTGCCTCCTTGCTCCTTGCTCCTTGCCCTTGCTTCCCTCTTGGGTGAGACTGGCCTGGTTGTTAGTCGTTGCCGATGTTTCGACGAGTGTCCTCTTCTAGCGTCTCTGCTCCGTCGGCGCTCTCCTTGATGG
This sequence comes from Chrysopogon serrulatus, assembly GCA_015844335.1. Classification (NCBI taxonomy): domain Eukaryota; kingdom Viridiplantae; phylum Streptophyta; class Magnoliopsida; order Poales; family Poaceae; genus Chrysopogon; species Chrysopogon serrulatus. The sequence continues at coordinate 117,260 of JADLZL010005065.1, read as the reverse complement.
TGCCAGAAAATCTTATGGTGGGTGGTGTTTCCACCGCTGCCGCCATTCCCCTCTAAGGTTTCCTCCCCATGGACGGCATTGAATGGTGGTACGTGGACCTGGATGTGCTGGAGGTGTCACCATCAGTTTCATAGGAGGTCGTCGTGTCCGGTGATCCGGGGCTTACGTGTCTGTCACCTCTCCTCGATGGTGCTAGAATATCAAATGTCGGGTGGTGTTTCCACCGCTGTCGCCATTCCCCTCCAAGGCTTCCTCCCCATGGACGGCGGTGGATGGTGATATGTGGGCTCAGATGTGCTGGAGGATGTCACCATCAATACGTGAAATGGTCGAGGGCGCAAAGGTCACGGTGAAACCGGCGAGTATGCTGTTTGGCAGGGGCGCAAATCGGCGCTCAGTTGGCGCCTTTAAGCTTGGGTCTTGGCTTATCCTTGAGTCTGTTTAAGTGTTGTTCTTGTTGCTGGTGTTGTAATCTCTCTTTCCTCTGCTTTTTTCTCTTTTACCTCATTTGTACTGAACTTTTAACCCGAGGTCCAGCGCCCTCCATGCACCGGCTTGCCAGAATCAATGGAAATTTATTCAGGTGGGGGCTCTCAACCCTCCGGTGATGTCTTCAAAAAAAATCTATGGAAAGGGACCGCCTTCAGCCGATTGGAATAAGAGAATCAATCGATGGAGTTGACCCCCTTGAGGAATGCTGCCCTGTAGGCGGACTAGGCTCCCCCTTCCCGGTGACTTATTCGATGGCGTAGATCACTTCTCCGAAGATGCTGATTGGCTCATAGCTGGTTGGTGTCTCCCTAGCCCCCGAGTTGCTCGTGAACAGAGCGACGCTGATCCAGGCAACATGACCCTACTCGAGATTGTGTAGGATTGGCGAGGTATCCTGGATTTCTCCCTTGCAAATGCAAAGCAGTAGATTGAAGCATGACCTTGCAGCTCCTCCAGCGTGAGATTAGGTGTGACAGAACCGACCAATTTAAACTCGATCAAGTATGAACGTCCCTATTGATCACAGTGGCACGCACATACCATCACGTATATAAACCCGGTAGTCTGCCGAGTGTCACGAATGACCTCGGTAAATCAACTTTACAACCAGAATCGTACTCGATTAAGCAAATACACATCATATACTCAGAGTTTGTAGCAGAAAGATTATTACAATAGAATTATAAATAACGAAATAAAAGTTTAGTTTCAAATCATTTTACAATAAAAAAAGGTTCAGAATAATTACCAAATCAAATCTTGAGTGATATGGCTAGCTTAATTGATATTCTCCAATGAAGTATAGATGAGAAACATATACGGAGTAGCCGTGCCCGTCGGCTTTTAGTTATCAATATCTGCAAACAAGTAATTCACCTGCAACATGGTGGGATAAAACCCTGAGTACTCAATTGTACTCCGCAAGACTTACCCGTCAGAGAAAAAAAATAAAAAGACTCCAAGGATAATGATAAGCCATATGTGTGGAGTTTGATGGCTAGCGCCATTTACGGAAAAGCTTACTAAAGTAATCCTTACTTTAAGTTTTAGTAGCGTAATTAATCTTGATCCACTTAGAACTACATTAGCACCTTTCTATGTCATATTATTTAAATCATAGAAACAATCAATTATAGATGGGATACCAACATAATCCTTCCATCATCATTTAATGTTCCATTTCTTACTACGTCTCTGCGGTCAGGTATGAGTTTCTCACTATCCGGGAGAGACGGCGATTCGAATCGATTACACCAGCTGGGTAGAGCCCATATCACACACCTGCACAGGTTTGTACATCGCCCGCGTGAGTCACCGTTCACTCTATTCGAAAGATAAGATTGAACCGTTTTGCAAAACTCATGGTCCTCGAGCCTCACCAATCAGTACCCCAACGACCCGTGGCCTGTAGTTGCTGCTGGATCTTGGATCAGTCCCCTCACACCATTTGCTCTCCTCCTAGTAATGCTAAAGGTTCAATACCTACCTCGAACAAGCTAATCGGTTTCACAGTCGAAACGAGTTATTCGGCTGTTATGTGAAGGTACGTTCAATCTCACACCTAGATCCAGAATACGGTACGGTCCTTAATCGATACAGACGGGAAAAATATAAGCATACAAGACTTCCATGTCTTGTAGCACCACTATCGCCAAGTCCTGTCCGGTCTCCTATTATCGTCATTCTCATGATTCAGGATAGCATATACATCCCATTGTAACAAGTATCCATCCTATATCTCGCGGGAGACAGGAAATCACCCGACTTCTACCGGACTAAGCATGGCTAAGCATTTTAGGAGAACGCCCTACACATACTAGTGGGATAATATCCGGAGATAGTCGTAGATCAAGGTAATCATACGGCAACGGTTTCACCCAAATTCCATTTATGTAATGCACATCACACTAGACTTAAGGTGTAATAAAGCATTTATAAAATAGGGAGAGTGGGTTATGCTCCGGGGGCTTGCCTCGTGTTGCGGGAAGGTTAGCGGTTAATCTTGACATCGGCATCTTCCGTGGAAGCATCTCGTTAGGATTGGATCATCACGAATTTCCTTCTAACTTGACCATCGTGATTCTTTTTCTCTCACGTACTACACGAAAAGAAATGATGCATGCTTAATGCTATGCGTGACATGATGCATGATGAAATGATTTACTTAGGTAACAACAAAGGAAAACTACATAAGGCTCCATGTGTGCAATTCTCTTTCTCTGATGACAACACTGTATTATCAAGTTTATTTTTAATCTTTACAGAGTAGGTGCATATCTCCAGAAAATATCATTTTAAACATGCAAACACTTATTAAACAAAATCTGTACAGGCTGCCATTTTCAGCAAACATGTGTGATCTACTTTATCATTTGATCATAACCAAAGGCAAGCATGGGAAAACATAAATATGGATTCTGGACTATTAGTAACTTAGCTATTTATATCATGTACTTAGTCACAAGCCATGACACACCAGATAGCAAGCACAACAACATACATACATAGACTCACATGCATACATGATTTAATGAAATACTTAAGTTCCTTTTTATTATTAAACCTTCAAGTAAATTATGGAAAGATCAACAATCAAAGCAATCAATCAAGGCAGTCAAATTGCCTAGGAACAACAGAGGTGTGATATTACAAGGTTATCAATCAAAGTATAAAATATATTTAAATTATTCTAGCATTTATATGAATCACTTTAGCTTTTCTAAGTATAGAGAGAAAAATATATCCTTTCTTTAATCTAACATGTGTGATTACTAAACACACCAGGGAGGGCATGCCATTGCCATGAAACATCAGTAGTTGAGTGTTTCAAGTTGAGTGTTTCATGGTTTCCCATTAAATTCCAAAAATTCACTCAAAGTATTACATGGTTGCTTTACTTAAAAAGGGGAAACCATATAAACATGTGTGCCATTGAACTTTAGCAACCATGACATGAAGTCACAAGTCATTAACTAACCAGTTAAGGTATTTTGAAGACAAACAGTACCTATTTATACCAAACAATTTGGTGATCCAAAAACATTAAATAAAAGCCTACATATGTATAGTCAAATTGCCTCTTTTCTATTTATGAATAAATGTAGAAATAAGGATTGTATTAAATATTATCAAAATCACCTCACACTTTTTTGTGCAGATTGGAAATGTCATGAAATAAATGCGGAACAATTTTTATAATTTTTGGATCATTATTTAATTCTATAAAAATCAAGGAAATTTGCATTTCTTAATTAAAAGGTGTAATTTTTAACACGTGCCAAAATCATCCAACATGGTAAACTATTATTTTTCTATAACAGATCATCCCACAAGGAACACATAAATATTTATTTCATATTTTTATGAGCTCTAAATAATTAGATATGAAATAACCAAATTCCAGCACAAATCAAATATTTCTGGAAAACAGAAAAAGACGAAAAAGCACTAGGGCCCAAAGAGGCCCAGCTCGGCCCATCCACGCGAACAGGCCAGCCCGGTGCGGCCCTGTCCAGGCGTGGCCTGGCAACTTTGCAAAAGAACACTGGTACTTTTACAAAATCACAAACAGGTTCAAACCACTATTTGATTCTATTCACATGAGTCATTGACGTTACATCTAGGCCCCCAGACTTATTTCTATTTTTGGTTTCCCAAGCCCCTGGGTGGCTCTAGAGCAGAGCACACCCGACGGAGTGCTCGGCCGACGAGCTTTCGCCGGCGGCGACCTTACCGGCGATGGAGAAAGCATCCATGGGCTCGGGGTGATGCAGTGCATCGATTTATGGAGTCAGTCATACGGATTAGGGTTTGGGTCTCGTGCAGCCGCGACTATGGCAGCACGGTGGTGCAGATCACGGCGGCTTGGCGGCGAATCCACTGTCCCGGTGCATGAGCGACTTGGATGAAACTAAAGGGAGAATGGAGAAGCTCACCACGACCTGCTCCGGGAGATGGTTGAAGCGAGGATGGCTCGAGAGTGGCTGCCGGCGTGGATGGCGGAAGCGGCGGCGCGAACCGGCAGTCGAGGTGGCGTTCCAGCGAATCCTAAGGGAAAACGGATAAACCGTCGAGCATATGAGAACCACGGCGTCAAGGTGAGGCTAAAACAAGGAAGAGGGAAAAGAAAAGGTAACTGGTGGGAGTGGGGCACAGCGAGACGGGCTCGGCGGCCATAGCGGTCCGACGCTACGGAAACGGCGCGCGTGGCCACGTTAGGCGAAAAGAGGCGAGACGCGCGGATGCAGAAGATGTGCAAGGTCGTGGCGCAGTTGCTGGCATGGGCTATTGGATGGAGGAGCAGCGGTTGCGGCCAATTTGCTAAGCGGCCGAGCTCAACGGTGGCGGTGAGGCAGAGGAGGAAGAAAAAGAAGAAAGACAATGACGGTGGCGGCTCTTATAGGCGTGGCAATGCCGGAGAGGGCGCGGGCGACTTCTGGAGCGCAGCCACGCAGGTGCTTGCGCGAGAATGGTCGCGGAAAACGCGGACAAACCACGCACGGCGTCGACGCGGCGGCCAAGCAGAGGTGACGCCCGGTGACGTACTGTAGCAGTCTGAAACTTCTCTGTCTCCCCCCCTATTTCTCACTGTTCCAAAGGCCAAATCGGAAACCAACTGCGCCGTGGTGTTCTCCTATAGGTGAGCTTCAATTTTGATGTAAGGATCAAGAGCTAATTCACAGTAGTTTGCAAACTACATGCTCCTAAACATAGTTAAAAAGAAACTGAAAACCAGTTTCAGTTAAGGCTGAACCTTGATTACATTGATTAGCTAACTTGGTTGATTAATTAAGGACTAACCATTACACATAAAGCTCAACCAATTCCAGGGTGTCAAAGTATAAACTTTAGTTTATACTAACAAGCAGTGAATTGGTTTCCAAAATTTTATTCATGAAAAACAAACTTAATCAGCCTTGAAAACTGAATTAAAACACCGAAATCCATGACTTAGAATTTTTCTAGGTCACATTATAATTTTATACCGAAGTCAGTTTTTAATGCACTTTTTGAGCAATTTAAAAAGAGATTCAGCCCTGGACCCTTAAACAAAATTTGTAGCATAAAACTTGTAATACAACTTTTATTTAGGGTCTCATACCAAAAACTGAATAAAACATGCACTTGTACTTTAAGCCATTTACTAACTTGATAAAAGCAATTAAGACATGTAGATCATCATGGAAGCATATTTGGACAACTGTTTGAATACAAACCCTAGTCTATATCAAATTCTAAACCAATTTAAATCATTTTTAAGATCATTTAACAACATGTGCATTGCAAACCTAAAACATCGCTTTCCTTCACATATTGCAAAGCATAGGTTCCTAGAACTTAAAAGCAACATGCATGGTCATATTTCAAATTTTGGGCTATTAATTAAATACTAGACATTAATCAAACAACTCAACCAATTTTACAGTTGCATAAAATAAACATCCCTCCAATCAATAACACACCAGTTGAATAAATTTTATTCGTGGAAAGTGATTTATCAAATCACCAAGTTCCTTAATTGGTATCTATTGACAATATTTCTTGTGGCACACTACCCATACATGTGCAACATATGTATGCCATAATTAAAACATGAAATGCACTTATGTCACAATGCATAATGATTATGCCAAATGGCTACTTAATTAAGTTTTAATCATCACCATAACACCGGGGTGTTACATTAGGCTTGCGTGCGAGCTCCACTTTGCTATCTTGAATACATTTTCATAGGGAATTTTATAGACCTTCTGGCCAGCAATCTCTATGAACTCAGGCTCGAGGTTGCGAGAAATAGTCATCGCTGACGGTGCGCCCTGTTATCAGCATCCCTTTTCCTTTGTTCATTTGCACGATCACGATTGGCTTCGCTGGCAAGTTGCCTTCATTCAACTTCTTGATTGTAGTCTATGAGAGCGGCTTGATAGCGCTACAAAGCTTCCTAGCGATGTTAATCCCTTCTTCATGACCTAGCCTTTTCTTATTCCTTTTCAGTCGAGCAGCTTGATCTTCAGGTGGCTCGTTGGGTGGAGCTTGGGTCTTCATCATAAACTTGACTCGGAGTTTCATCGTCAGAGCCAACATCTGGCGGTTGGGGTGGCTGCAATGGCTGTTGAGGGTGTCCCATCATAAAGAGTTCTTGGGAGTGACTTCCCCGGATAATAGTACTGTCGGTACCAGACTCAGCAGTCGAAGCGCTTGATAGAATCTCAATAGAGCCGTCCATACTGACGGAGGGGAGTCCAACGCCAGCTTGAAAAGGAAGATGAGACATTGTCCCAACTACTCTGGATAAGCAAGGTGAGTCCTAGAGCGACCAGTGCACAATTTTGCCGTCTGGAGTAGCAGAGAAGACCAGGCCTTGCTAAGCACCGGATAAAGGTATCTGCTGGCCTTGGTTGACTGCTTTAAACATCAACTCCTGGTAGACAGAAGCTGAATTCCTTAGTCCAAGTGGGAATCGAACTGAACATGGAAAGTTTGACTCAGACATGACGGAGATGTCTGAGTGCGTCTTGTATTGCTGAAGTTGTTTCCGACTCCGAGTAGAATCAGAGATCAAAAAATTGGTGAATTTCTCGACGAGATCCTTCATTGCCTTCTGAAATATCACTAGAGATGCTTGATCGGCAAGTGTCTCCATGAGGCAGGCCTAGAGCTAGCCGCCGTAGTCTACCACACAGATATAGGAACCAAAGACAAACATTGATCCTGCCAGAAAGTTCATGTTGATGTCGAGGTCCGTCGAGCTCTTTATCTTGATTGCGCCGAAAACCCCTACCTCGCGGGCCAGCTCTCGGTGTTTGCACACCGGCAACATGTCAAGGGGTTACTCAGGACAATGTTTGATGGGCTTCGGTGGGTGCTAAACTTGACGATGAACGTGAAAGACAGCGATTTATACTAGTTTAGGCCACTCAGAAGCATAATACCCTAAGGCCGCTCAGAAGGGTAATACCCTAGTCTAGTCAGGCGTGTGCCTTTGTTTTGGGTGCATGTATGATGTTGATGTGTGTACAAGGGGTGCGAGCCTGCCTCTCTTTATATAGTCCAGAGGGCAGGGCATACTAATCTAGTGTTCTAGTATTATTACATAGAGTAACTTTCCTAGTACTCCGACTAAGTTGGTCTTGAATCCATGAGGATCACGCCACCTTGCCTCTTGTCCTTTGAGTAAATCGTCAACCGCCCCAAGCCCATGGCAATCAGTTGGCCCTGTAGGGAATCCCGTGGATCCTGGTCCGTCACCAACCCCGTAGGGTGCTCAGCCGATCGAGCGACTGAACCCACAAAAGTCCTGATCAATCGAGCAGATGGGTTGCCCAGCCTACAAAACATGGAGACAATTGCCGACCAGGATTAGATCACTCCTTCCCTCAACTACCTCAATCAGGGAATCCTCCCTGAGAATTCCACCAAGATACGGCTCCTGATCTACCGGGCCTTCCGCTATAGGATCATTGAATTACAATTGTACAGGCAAAGTGCCTCGGGAGTCCTCCTCAAGTGTGTCCCTACCAGCAAAGGGAAAGCCTAGCCCCTCAACAACCACATCGGCATCTACGACCACCATGTAGCCTCAACAACACAGCCTCTACTGGTCGACTGCGCTCACCGAGGCCAAGGACATCGTGAGGGCATGCTTGGGTTGCCAGTACTTTATTCGTAAGCACTCCATACCATCCCTACCACCTGGCCCTTCGTAGTCTAGGCCTCGACATAGTTGGTGAGTTCAGGAAGGCACCCAGAAGCTCCGATCACCTCCGGGTAGCCATTAACAAGTTAAAAGCCCTAGTTTGGTTTTGGATAGTTGATGAAACTATTTGGACTAATCTTATGCCTAAGCATGTGTGTAGAAAAGGATAAAATAGTCCAAGTTAAGTGATGGAGCTAGATGATAATCATGGAGATGGAAAGTGTCGTCCAAAAGATGGTGATCAAGTGTTCCAATATGAAAAAGAAGAAAGAGAAAAACAAAATAGGCTTAAGACAAAGATATATTTAATAGGACCATTTTCTTTTGGCACTTAAAACACCATAGAGGGTATGAGTATGTTTAGAATAGATAGCCGAACTATGAAGAGGGGACTTTCATAGTAATTGCGATTATCAAGTGCCACTAGGTGTTGTTGATCATGCATATGCATTAGGACATAGTGTGTGACTAACTTAACCCTTGAAAAATGCTTTGAAAAAATGCTAACACACATGCACAAGTGTTTGGGACACTTTGGCGTTGGCAGATGAGTGAAATAGTTTGAGAGAAGTGAACAAAGAAGTGCGACGGTCCCACCACATGGTGATTCAGCGAAGTTTTAAGCGACTGGACGCTGGCCCCGAAGGGACCGGACGGGTCCGGTGGCTTGACCATGGCTCGGCCTGCTCTGGAGGTGCACCGAATGTGGGGGTCAGCGGTGCACTTGACAAGACTGGCAAACTCCTTAGGCGCTCTGTCGGCTCTGCTTTGCAGCATCGGACGCGTCCAGTGCGATGGATAGGCGTGTCCGGTGCCCAGTGGCTGACTAAAGAGGGCAACAACTCTACTTGGTTTTGGGGGTCTATAAATAGACCTTGGCCGGCTTGGGCTCACTGAACTCTTGGACACTTTCAGTTGTGATACATCCTAGTGAGCTAAGTCAAACCTCTCCCACTCATTTTCTTCATAGATTGACAATCTTTGTGAGATTGTGAGTGATCCAAGTGTATTTGCTTGAGTGATTGCATCTAGTGGCACTTGTTGATCATTGTTACTATGGATTTTTTGTTACTCTTGGTGGTTGCCGCCACCTAGACAGCTTGGAGCAGTGGAGAAGTGTGGCACGCCTTGCACCTTCCTCGGTGAAGACCATAAGGTAGCTCTAGTAAATGGCTCGTGTAATTGAATTACCTCACTTGTGGGTAGTTGCTTGTAGCGCCCAGTGGAAAGGCTAGGCATTGGAAGCCTATTAGCTCATGCAACACCAAGTGATGGTCAACACAACGGGGACTAGCGTGCTAGCAAGCACGTGAACCTTGAAAGAAAAATCATTGTGTCAACTTGTCTTCCTTGGTATTCTGGGCTTTCATATTGTTATTGATATATTGAAATCCATTGTCTCCAGTCCAAAGCCAATTGAAGTGCAATCCAAACTATTTAATCTATTTCGGCCCAATCCATTAGCAGGGTGAGCCGCCCATGCCCTCTGTCTGGCAAAGTAGCAGCCACCCTCCTTGAGACCACATCATCAATGCCGTCCCCAGTATACCGCACTCGCTGCTGGTACGCTGCCCATCTCCACGACGCATGCAGGCCGGGGACTGCAAACAGCGACCATGGCAACTGGAGCATGCAGTGTATTCCACGGCTTCTGCCTCCTCTCCTGTTCTGGCAATCGACGTCGGCAAGGGTGTCACGTCCCTCATTGTTGGTTTACAAAACCATGTTTTACGATACCGTGGGAACCATAGGATCAATAGAGTCGTGTAGGTACTATTGCTGTCAAGTTTATATCGGCTTTCACAATCAAAGTTCAGCTAGACGCTAGGCGGATTCTAGGCGCTGACCCTCCGCCTAGCGCCTAGGCGGGAGTAATCGCGCCTAGGCATTCCTAGGCGTTTTTCTAGGCAATGAATGATACATATATAAATACTTAAAAAAAAGAAAAAAAAGGAGATGAGTGAGTATTCTTGAGCCAAACCCTTGAAGGCCCATTTTTGAGTGAGTAAATTGATGCAATATTGAAGCTCATGAAAAGGGAGAAAGAAAAAGGCCCATTTGAAGGCCCAACTCTCTCCTCAAACCCTCTCCCGCATCCTTCTGCTTCTCTCGCATCTCTCCCCTCTCCCACACGCGCCCGCCGCCGCTGCTGTCGCGCCTGCGCCTGCCGCCGCCCGCGCCTACTCCCCGCCGCCCCAGCGCTGCGCCGCCGCCGCCCGTGCCTGCCCGCGGGCCGCCGCCGCCCACAACTCCTCCTCCCCACCGGCGACCTCCGCCGGACGCCTCCTCCACCCCTACCGGGCCGCCGGCGAGGCTGCGCCGCCTAGGGGTCCGCCTACCCCCCCTAGGCGAGGCGACGGGCCTCGCCTCGCGAGTAATCGCGCCTAGTCGCCGCCTAGTCGCCGCATAGCCGAACTATGTTCACAATACATGCAGAGAGTTGACTGGTTACAAAAGTTGCAACTAGGGGAGGTCAGGACGCACAAGTCAGATTTGCTTCATTGGTGTACTTCCTGCACATTGAACTGGTTTTGTCTGGCTGAGTTGGGGACAATATACTAAACAGGCACAGCCTTAAGGTGCTGGAGAACCTCCGTTTCTTCTCAGAGCGAAATGAGATTGCTGCGTGTACAGCGGTGTCCCGCATGAGGTGCGTTGAGAGATTGGACAACTTGCACACCAGCTGTTCCTGACGGAGGATATGGAAGGTGTCTCCTCATCACTGTGGCTTCCTGGGCTCCAAGAGCAGCACCCACAGCTGCACGGAGAAGTCATGGAATGTACGATGACTGGATAATACTGTGCCTCTGTTTTCTATGTTAGTTGCTATTAGCCACTAACTGCATGTTGTGCCTCTTTTAGTTTATCAACTTGTAATCGAAATAACTCCACGTGACACGTCTGTAACAACTGAAAACTATGAAGACAGTGCAGCCTGCAGAGTGCTTCTTCACAGAGTTGAAAGCGCATTAGCGCTTGGACACAGCCAGGCATGACATGATGAATCTCCGGCGGTTGGTCACACTGATGCAACGTCTGCTGACAAGGCTCTCAGCTATATATTACTTGGCTGTGGGTTGCCCTCCTGCGCCGAGACTGCCGGCGCTCTCGTGCAGCGATGCAATCTCCACGTTGGCCCTCGAGCTCCACGGTGTCGACATGGTCGTGTTGATTTGCCAATGTGATTGTAGTAAGGAGGTCTGATTCAGAGATTTGGGGACCAACAATCGGCTAGAGAGGATTCGCTGGGAATAGTAGGTACGAACCTGGCTGGACAGGAGATTGCATCAAGGTTCGTGGCAGGACGATCAATCGATCTGTGCCCTTCCGTGAGTCGCCCGCTGGCCGCCGCCAGGTCGTAACTCGATCGTACACAGAAAAAGAAGGGTGCGGCTGTGTCCACGAACAAGGAATGGGACGCATACACACCTTTTTGTCCGTCTCTGATGATGACGAGATTTGATTTTTTTTTTTTTTTTTTTCGCTCACCGGCTACGTGGATGGGCCTGCCCTGATAATCTACATTATGCAACTTGCTAGGGCTTTGTTTGGCTGCAAACACTACATCTCAATCCACACGTTTTGGTAGGGAAAAAGAAAGGTGATGCTTACGCCTCTGCAAAAGAGACCACCACCAGACATTAAGATTTCAAGTTTATTAACATAGTCAAAATTTTAAGTGGAAATAGTCACATTTTTAGTCTCTCTACAGTAACAAATTTTGTCAGTTTTTGCAATATTTCGGACATTTTAACAATTGTTTTCATTAACTGCCAGGCTACACCCAGGCTACACCTCTGCAAGTTTTCCATTCTCCAATAAGTTCCTCTGGGTGCATCTCAATCACTCATTTTGTCTGATGGAAACCATACTTGGTCCTATTGTTGGATCATGTGCCAAGAAGTTGCTGGATATAATAACAGAGAAGGCTGTTATGATTCTAGGGGTAAAGGAAGAGCTCAGACAAATGCAGAGAACAATCAAACAAATACAATGCTTTCTTCATGATGCTGAGCAAAGAAGGACAGAAGAGTCTGCAGTTAATAACTGGCTTGAGATCTGAAAGATGCAATGTATGAAGCCGATGATATAATTGACGTGGCTAGATTAGAAGGAAGCAAGCTGCTAGCAGACCGTCCTTCATCATCTAAAAACACTGCTTCATGTACAGGCCTCTCATTTCTATCTTGCATTCCTAATATTCAAAGACGTCATGCAATTGCCGTTCGAATAAAAAGTTTCAATGTTGAACTTGAGAAGATTTCAAAGCTAGGTGAAAGATTTTTAATGCTGAAGAATATGCAACCTAAAGAAGAGAATTCAGTAGTGAGGCAGAAAAAAACTTGTGAGCTTGTGGAGCCTAACCTCGTGGGAAAGGAAACTTTTGTTGCTTGCACAAAATTGGTGGAACTGATTCTGGCACATAAAGAAAATAAGTCATACAAGATTGGCATTGTTGGAACAGGAGGTGTTGGAAAAACAACTTTGGCTCAAAAAGTGTACAATCACCAAAAATAAAAGGGACTTTCAGCATGCAAGCATGGATTTGTGTTTCTAAAGAGTACTCTGAAGACACTCTTTTGAAAGACGTTCTTCGGAACATTGGTGTAGACTATAAGCAAGACGAAACTGCTGGAGAACTTAGCATAAATCTTGCTAAAGCAGTTCAAAATAGAAGTGTATTTCTTGTGCTAGATGACATTTGGAAACAAGAGGCATGGACTAATCTACTAAGAACTCCATTAAATACTTCATCTACAGCAATGATCCTTGTGACTACTTGTAATGATATAGTGGCACGGGCAATTGGTGTGCAAGATGTTCATCGAGTAGAATTGATGTCTGATGACACAGGATGGGAGTTGTTGTGGAAAAGTATCTTACTATTACTAATTAGAGGCTCCAACGGAAGCTCCACGTTAATTCTCACCAGATGCGCTAGGAAAAAAGATAAATATTAGAAATTCTCACGTTAATTAGAAATATCTAGCCATCAAATCTACATACTCAAGCAATTGATAACCGTTAGATCTATTTTATTTTTCTAAAAAATTACCCACCTTTACCATTATAAAACTAAAAAGAGAAAAAAATAACTCCGTTATTCTAAAATCTACGTATAGCAAAAGAAAAACAAGAAAAAGATAAATAGAGTATTTTCCCTACCACGAGCCGAAAGGGATCGTCGTGGTGTATTCCATTCACCTGCCCCAGGAGACGTTCCAACAGATCGAGGAGGAAAAAAGGCCGCCGCCGCCGCAAAACGTATCCACACAGCGCCGGCCGCCGGGCAGAGCAAGCAAGGAGGGGAAGCCAACGCAGACGCAGCACCAGCATGCACATCTACACCAGTGCCCTTGCTCTGATCGACAGCACGCAATACCAGTTGGTGTGCCATCTGCAGGAGATCTGAAGGTGGAGCTTCTCGCACATACACACCTTGGAGGAGCAGGACCCGGGTGAAGGATCGATCAGCAGCAGTGCTGCAGAACATGTGCTGCACTTCCGACGATGAAGCTGCACGAGGAGATACGGGCTGCAGCGTTCATGTTGTGCCATCGTCTAGAAGGACACCAGCAACCATCTTGGATTCCATGCAGCCACCGGTCCCATGACCTAGAGGAGACGGATGCCTCGGCGTTGGCTAGCTCCAGGGCCTTCCTCATATGGACATAGGAGTAGGGCACCGAGAGGCTGTCGTCAACGCATCGGCACCAAAGTGATCTCAACCCCTGGAGCAGGAGAAAGGCAGGCAGGCTCTTCCTCGACAAGTTCCTCATCTAACGCTGGCGTACAAAAGGACTCATGACTGATCACATCTTTTTTTCGCCACGGATGCACACAAGCCGAGCTGCACGGGAACGTCGGGCCTCGGCTCTACGTCAATGGTGTACAGAGCCTGCTGGTCGGCTATTCTCGATTGGAGAAGACGCCAGACACATTTGGATCATCCACAATATGCGCAGTCTTGGTGGCCAGGAGATCGAAGGCGGCACTTTTCAGAAGCAAGGTGGGTGATGGCATGCACGTAGTCCTCTATTGTTGAGAAACTAATATGATTTTCCCCTATTACTAGTTGTGATGCACGTGCGACACGCACGTGTCTAAAATATCTTTTAAAATAGAATTATTAAATTTATGAGTCTACGTTTTGTAGTCTCATACCAAAAAATTACTTCCTAAGGCACAGTCTATAAAACTATCCTTCATAAGTAAAAATAATAATTAAAAATCATAGTCACACAAAAAGAAGATGATTTTCTAAATGCATAGACCATAACCATAAATTTTGAATTTTCTAATGTATAGAAGCAGCTTAAAACTCATATCACCATTGGCCTAGTCATAAATTCATAAAAAATAACGCCATGTCATATGGAATGAAAATGTGGATTCCAAATTTATAATCTGTGCATCCTTTGTACTATCCGCCAGGGTGACATAATATAGTTTGAATCAAGATCTAATAATTGCTAAATGAAAAAAATAATAGCTATAATTTATTTTCGTCACTCACATTGATTTGAAGCCTCAAATGCATTGCTCTTGGCCTTTAGCTTTTCCTCCCTTTTTTTTTTTTTTTTTTTTTTGACAAAGAGGCTAAGGAACTCATCACTCAAGCAGATGGTGCTACTCAGGCCTGGAGGCTGGAACTTTGCATTGCCATTGGAACTTTAATTGGTTGTGGACACCTTGATTGTTATAATATCATCAGATTAAAATGTCCTCAGTATTAGCATACCACTAATCAGTTTCTGATGAACTTCTAAGATATAAACCACAGTAGAATTTAAGAGGAAAATAGCCCATAGATGCCTTAATAGTCTTCCAATTGAACCTATCTACACACAAGATCAACATTGAGAGGGAGAGATGGAGCTTATATACAAGGCAAAAATAAATATGAATTTAATGAAGTCTGATTACATCTTAACATACTATCTTTTACCAAACAAGGTAACTCTGCTATGACTACTCTTCCCAAGGACCCACAAAAAGGTAACATTAGCCTTCTTGTGCAGGCTGTAAAAGATTCAGGCAAAAATCCTAGGTCAAAAGTTATGACATAACTCAGTTTATACCACAGCACTCTAAACTGACAAAGGAAAATATTATAGTTTGTTGTTATGGTTTTAGCTCAAGTATTGACAACATTTAGCAATACTCATCCAATTAACTGAATGTGGCACTTTAGGTTCTCTAAATTTTACAGCAAACGAAGTCCGAAATTATTTCTGTGACTTTTTTAAGCATGATATTACAGAAACCATGCTATGAAACCATGATACTTCACCCTGGTCTGAAAAAATTTGTGCTTTGGCTTGAACTTATAATTTCATCAGTACAGAACACCAGAGCTATGGAAAACAATCGATGATCAAAACTAACATTTTTAGAATAAAATACAAGATTTGTAACTAACAATTTCAGAATAAAACAAATAGTCTGAAACAAGCTCAAGGAATAGCCTGCTGCATGTTGCGTGCATGGAGTAGGAGCTTGGAAGAGTACCCCTTTTGCTGGGCGCGTGTGGGTGATCTAAGCATGTGCCTGAGCCTCGAAGACAGGTGACATTGTGCAAGGAGACAACGCTTGAGCTTGAAGACAGGCCGGTGATGTCATGATGACATCCTCATGACATATTTTCAAGTACAAAAATAAATGGTGAAATATATATCATATACATACCTGAACACTGCATGTTAGAAAGGCGGCGATGAGCCAAGGAGAAGAATAGGAATCAGTAGGGGATGATATGGAGGAGTAAATGATAGATGGTAGGATAGGATAGGAGGACACCTGTATCTAGCGTTTGCCACAGCAGTGGTGCGCGCACAGCACGAGCGACCGGACCAGCAGGGCGCGGCCGTGGGCAGTGAAGCGACTACCGGCGGAGCTACCGGTGGCGGTCGGCCCTCTTCCCCTCCAACGGCGTCACGGTCGGTCGCAACTCCTCTACCGGCTGCCATGATTGAAATAATATGAAAATGTTGATGGCTCGGTAGAAGCAGAGCCAAGTGCGACAGAGGAATCGAAGGGAGTGGGCACGGAGTGCCTTGTTTCTCACCGCGGCGGTTATTCTGACCGGCGCAGTTCTTGGTTGGACGTTCAATCGGCTAGCACTCCCCGGACGGCGGAGAGGCGACGGTGGCTCCACGAATCAAGATTTCAAGATGGGCGTTGGATGAAGAAGCCCCTGTCGGACGTGATGCTGAAGGAGAGGATCGGAGAATATCCTCATCAATTCATCATAGCAACGACCCGAGCTCCAAATCCACTGCGATCCCTTGAGCAAAAAACCCGAGCGCCGAACGTCCGGCCTCTCGTACGCGTCACGGGGGCCGCCACGGCGCGTCCTCCCAGTCGCACTCGCACCGACGGCGGCCGGTTCACCAGCCTGATGTTCCAGACACTGCCGCAGAGCACGGCGGTCACAGACTGTACCGGCTCGGATCAGAGTGTCGGCAACCGGAACGACGCCCTCCACATGGCTGCTCGCGAGACGACCTTCAGCGGGCTCGCCGGGAACTTCACCCTCGTCCGCCCAGTTGCACCAACGCTGTGCAGGAGAAGATGAAGGACGGGCGGGTCTGCACTCTGCAGCGGTTTCCCGAAGTGCCGCGGCTGGCAAGGACGAAGAAGGGGCCGGTGCAGCGGCCGTGTTTGGAAATGGGGATTGAAGAACCGCCGTGAAGGGAAGGAAGCGAAGAAAGAAGTAACTGCGCGGGTACATGCGGGTGGGTTAGCAGACGCTCGGTGAAAAAAACGATAGGGAGCACGGCGCGCTAGAGGGGAACGCGAGTGTTTCATATGTCAGGAACATGTCTTCCTGTTGTTCTTCTCCCGTGGGACCACCTGTCAGTCTAAGGTGGGTAGAAAGATTTTCGGTACTA
The DNA here is from genome assembly GCA_015844335.1 of Chrysopogon serrulatus. NCBI lineage: Eukaryota > Viridiplantae > Streptophyta > Magnoliopsida > Poales > Poaceae > Chrysopogon > Chrysopogon serrulatus. The sequence continues at coordinate 100,178 of JADLZL010005065.1, read as the reverse complement.
ATGGATTTCCAATTCCTTCGCTCCTTTATAGTATAGATTAGACAGCTCCATGTAAGATGGATGGTGGTCAGGATCGGCGACAAACCCGTAGAGATGACGCTTGGCTGCCAGATGGATCCCGTTAGTGTCTGGATGCACGAAATTCGACAAGGGCCTTGTTCTCTTTGCATGCAAGTTGCAAGTTTTTGCACTCTCTCTCCATCACATCAATTTCTACTCGCATATATGGAGCATTAAATGTAAGTAAAAAAAATAACTAAGTATACAGTTTTGTTGTAAATCACGAGACGAATTTTTTGAGTCTAGTTGGGCCACGATTGGACAATATTTATCAAATACAAACGAAACACTACAGTACAGGGAATGCAACTTATTTGCGAACTGAACAAGGGCAAGGATGCCATCGAGAATGGCTTCATGTCTACATTACTAACACCACCACCCAAGCAACCTCGAGAAGAATATGGACGCCATCTACAATAGCTCCTACCCCAACGATGCTGCCGCACCAAGAAGGCGATGCTACACTAACTAACTTTGTCACCGATAACAATGAGGTAGGCTGCATACACTATCTACCGGTGAACACCAATGAGGAAGGGGATGCTACACAGACTACCGGCAAACAACGATGAGGAAGGCAACGCTTCGCCTACTACCTACCAGTGAATATTGATGAGGAAGGTGATGCTACACCCTATGTGTGGTGGACACCAACGAGATAGGCGACCCTATATTGCATTGACTCATCTACTTCAACACTATACCAGCGGGTGGGCAGGCTGATATTCCATCTACGTCAGTCTAACTTAACCTACTTCGACAAACACACACTATTTGATGCTGACGAGGTGAATGACATCTGTGCCCTAGCTGCTAACATCATCGAGAAAATTTATCAAATAATGCCAAATGAGGTGACAATTTCCTTCCATCACTTGAGTGTAGGCGTAGAGGAAGGCGGCATCCGGCCTTGCACTAAGCACCAACATCCTCCCGTGGCACTGACGTTCGATCTAGCCAGATCAAGGGGACCGAAGGATGGGGTGTGTACGAGCATTATGGAGATGATGAGGAGATCTATATCCAATGATGACGAGTTCTACGTCAAGAAAGGGACGGCGGGAACATGCATGCCACTGGTGCCATGACGCCCGGCATCCACGACATCTACATCATCGTTGGCACAAATAAGTTTTGATATAATCCATACTGATCATTAGGTATATCTTGCATTTTAATTTCAGTGTCCTTGAATTACTTTGCAAGTTCTGATATAATCCTTTTTGATCGTTAGGTTCAATTGTTTTATTAACTTAATAATAATGTCACCGAATTACTTTGAATCACATACTAACGATGCTAAAAAATTTAGGGACCATGATCCGTGGAGTTATCAATAAAGGCTATATAGAAAAATTCAAATCACCACAATTATAAAAGATAATTAAAATAATCCAATAATATTTTTTATAAATTGTTCATCTCTATCATTATGAAAGCATGCTACTTTGAACCCCTGAGTTTGCATTCAAATTATTTGCCCATACTTGGCATTATGAAAGATATTGTAAAGTATTATATATCTATATTATTTGTACCTAAATTATCCAACTCAACCATTATAGAAAAATAACAAAAGTCTCAAAATCTACACATAAATGCTAATAAATCTATTGCAAACAATAATTCAACATCCTTAAGTTAAAAACGTACATTAGTATTATTTTTTATAAGCTTATCAAGCGTGCAAAGATATCCTTAACAAATCATGTATAATGAGACTTATATTTCACTTTGTTATATTAACACTCCAGATAATAAATTTTGTAAGTAGTTGTCTTCAAAAGTTTAAACATTTTGATTGAAAAATTATATCATATGAATATTAGTAACTTAATTTTAAGAATTATTTGTTTATAAAATAATACTAATATGATATAACAAATTTAACCTCTTGAGTGTCATGGTGCATGCAGAAACAACTATTTATGACATTGTAAAGACTAATTTGATAGCCTAGGATCTAGAATATTCTTTTAATAAAATAAAATATAATTTTGAATAAATGATACAGTAAGCATTAGAATTTAAAATTAATACAAATAAAAAATGTTACATCAGAAAGCTACAAGTTAAGTATGGATCTTCATGATATCACATAAAGGGATGAAATAAGAGTTTATGCACTTTAAGTTTATTTATGTTCCAACTAAATTCATATGGTGCTAAAAAGGACTAATCATAGAAATTATTACTCACAAAATTGGTAGAAACAAAAAAGATAGATCCCAAAATTTTAATAAAAATCTAGAACAGGAAAATAATCAAAATTCAGGTTCATATCATGAAAATATAGAACTGCAACTAAAACTATTATAATTTAAGCAATGTTTCAACTAAATGTATATTAAAGATGCACAGAGGTGCTATGTAAACAAAAACCTATAGATAAGGATGAAAAGATCATAGAGATCAATATTTAATAGATTATCACAATTGAATATCGGCTATAGAGTAAATATTATAGCTATTGTTTTAGACCATTAGTGAAGAGAAAAGATATTTAATATAATTAATTTTTATTAGTTTGTGTCCCATAAGATGTTAACCCGTGCGAGAGCACGGGTTGGTGAACTAGTGAACATTAATGAAGAAACCGAAGTGGCAAATCTAAGGGGTATGGGGAATGAGATTATCCGTATGTGTGGTGGCCTTCCCCTAGCAATCAAGGTTACTGCTAGTGTTCTAGCAACCAAAGATAAAACCGAGAACCAGTGGAGGCAGCTTATAAATAGAAGTGTATGGTCCATGAGCAAAGTTCCCATTGAGCTAAAGGGAGCATTGTATTTGAGTTATGATGATCTTCCATGGCATTTGAAGCAATGCTTTCTATTTTGTTCCTTATATCCAGAAGATAGAGATATGCATCGTCATGATCTTATAAGGTATTGGGTTGCTGAAGGTTTTGTAGAGGAGGAAGAACCGCAACTTCTTGAGGATGCAGCCAACGAATATTACAATGAATTGATATATAGGAATCTCCTTCAACCAGACCCACAATATCCTACCCATATTTTTTGTAAAATGCATGATCTTTTAAGGCAGCTCGGCCAATATTTGTCACAAGATGAATATTTTTTTGGTGATTCACAATCATTGGAGGCTAAAAGTTTATCCAAATTACGGCACATTTCAATTTTTACAGATAATGATTCTATAACTCTCCCCAATGGGAACAAAGAGCATATTAGAGCCCGAACATTGCTTATTGGTTGGAACAAATCAGCAAGAGTTGAAAGTATAATATTCAAAAGACTTCCATGCATTCGAGTTTTGGATCTAACTGGTTCAATCATACAAAAAGTTCCAGATTCTATTGGGACTTTAATCCACCTTCGGCCACTTGATTTTGATGGGACTGACATATCTTATCTCCCTGAGTCAATTGGTTGTCTCACATATCTTCAAATACTGAACTTACAGAGGTGTCCAAATTTGCACAGGCTTCCTTTGGCAATCTCTAAATTAAGTAATTTAAGACGCCTAGGCCTTGGTGAGACACCAATAAACCAGGTTCCAAAAGGGATAAGTGAATTAAAGTCTCTCAATGATTTAGAGGGATTTCCAGTTGGTGGTAGCAGTGTTAATAGTGATAGAATGCAGGATGGATGGAACCTAGAAGAATTGGATCCCCTTTGGTGGTTGAGAAGGCTTGATATGATCAAACTGGAAAAAGCAGTTCCTCCTCCTAGTAAAGATACATTGCTAGTAAACAAAAAACATCTCAGAGATTTATTTCTATGTTGCACTGAATGCATACATGAGCCATATTCTGAGGGTGATGTAATCAATATTGAGAAGACTTTTGACTTGTTAATCCCTGCACCTAACCTGGAGGATCTCTTTCTTCAAAATTTCTTTGGCCAGAGGTTTCCCATCTGGCTAGGTACCGCTGCCCATTTACCTTCACTAAAACATTTGAAGCTCATAGGTTGCAAATCATGTGTGCATCTTCCACCAATCGGTCAGCTCCCCAACTTGGAATATGTACATATCATGGGAGCCACTGCAGTCACCAAGATTGGACCCGAATTTGTTGGCTCTGGGGTGGGCAATCTCAGATCTACAGATGCAGTAGCTTTCCCCAAGCTTGAAACATTGGTCATCTGGGATATGCCCAACTGGGAGGAGTGGTCCTTTGTTCCTGAAGAAGAACAAGAAGCATCAACAGCAGAGGATGAGGCTGCTGCAAATCAAAAGGGGAATGCCCCACCTCCAAGGATGCAGTTGCTGCCACGATTGAAGAAGTTGAACCTTGACCGCTGCCCCAAGCTGAGAGCTCTCCCACCACAGCTTGGACAGGAGGCCACCAGCTTGAAGGAGCTCCAATTAAGAAATCTGCACAGCCTTAAGGTGGTGGAGAACATCTGTTTTCTCTCAGAGGACCTTGTAATCACAGATTGTGAATGTCTAGAGAGGATCTCAAATCTTCCCCAAGTGAGAGAGCTGCGTGTGCAGCTGTGTCCCAACCTGAGGTGGGTTGAGAGATTGGACAACTTGCACCAGCTGTTTCTGACAAAGGATATGGAAGGTGCCTCCTCATCACCGTGGCTGCCTGGGCTCCAAGAGCAGCACCGACACCTGTACGATGGAGAAGACATGGATGTCTACACCTGGATATAGTCGACATACAGAGATGCCCAATGAGATGCCTACCAAGATGTAAGCTATGACCTTTGGCTAGATTTCTAATCTGGTTAGATGTTTATCTTCTCTGCTTTAATTATCTGTGTCCGTTTCCTTTTATTTACAGGTCCTCGGGCGTGAAGGACGCAAGGGACTAGAGTAGAGTATAGAATTTGTCTCATTATTATTATCCAACATCAGGTGCCTTACACATGGACGTGGATCATGCTGGGGCCGGGATGGATAGTGCAGACGCGTGTCTCGTATCAAGCTGATGCAAGTGAGTTGCAGAATTTGGTATTCTGCTTATCGACGAAAAGAGACGGCCTTCCTGATCAAGAGGCGCAATAGTTCAACTTCAACCAGTGTTTTTTATGTGCGCGTATCTGAATAAGGTCATGATATATGCTCGTGTTTTTTTCAGTTTTGTTTTTTCAAGTTGCGCGAAACAATACATCTGTTGTTTGGAGTCCCAGCGTGTGCTTTTGCATTTTTTTTGACGCCTCTCATCTGGGTACAGCTGTAGTATCTGCTCATATACAACTCACACCAACCCTACCCACGGTACACAAGCAAACCTACAGCTACACTCAGATCACTAGATCGCGTCCTTCGTGAGATCACCGGATCCATCCGTGGCTCCATAGACGACGGACGCGTCGCATTCACTTTATGGCTCCACGCGCGAGAGGCAACGAAATTTTATTCGGAGAAAACCCGGGTGAGCACCAGGTCGAGCTACGACTCGAACGCTGGCGGGCAGCATCGCAACCGGCGGTGCTTGCCATCGGAGCTACGGCTTTTGCTGCTACGTGAAGCGTGCACGTGAATACTGGGTAGGAGCCTTTCTGCAGGACAGCTGCTGTTACTTTGCGCTATGGTTTGAAAAAACAGCTGTTTGTATGAGTAATGCTGAGTGGATATGTTTGTTTAAATATATGGTCTTTTTTTTTTTTTTTTTTTTTTTTTTTTTTTTTGCGGGTAGACCAAACATCCAATTAAAGTTTGGATTGTTGAATTAAATAAAAGAAACTCCTGTTCTGCTCCATGCGGCGATGGTCCGTCGCTCGTTCTATGGAGCGCGCCCAGACAAAGGTCCAAGTCAGGCGTCGTGTGTATAGCTGCAGTTCGTGACACAGAGAGTAACACTCCCCTGTTCAGTGCAAGGGTTGCTCTGTTTTCCACTAGCAACTCTGCAGCTGACTGTAGACAAAACTTCAGAGAGGTGTTGCAAGTGCTACTCTATAATGGTAGTGAGATGCTTTCTTTACACAAATAAGTACAGTCACATTCAATGGATTGAAATGAATCAGTAGTACTGCTGTAACGGAATACTACTATGTCGTGGCAACCTTGGGTGTCTGGTCACTGGGCAAAGCCCGTTGTTTACTGATCTGCATTGCATGTAACGGAAAACCTCTGATTTGCTAATCCCTCCGCACAACCTGGAGGATCTCCGTTTTGGGAATTTCTTTGGTCCGAGGTTTTGCACCTGGTTAGATATTGCTACCTATTTTCCTTCACTGAAATACTTGAAGCTCATAGGTTTAAAATCATGCGTGTGCCTTCCACCAACTTGCAATACCTGAGAATCATGGGAGCCACTGCAACTCACATAAGCTTCTCGTGTGTACACCACCGCCACGAAGACCGTGTTACTGTGTATGAAGCGAGGCAGCGAGCAATGTCTACCTCACTCACCATATACGCCCATGGCCTGGACATGTCTACAGAGGGTACCGCCGTCTTTTTTCACGCACCTTCTCGGCACGCCTCCTCGCCATGGGTATTATCTTGAATCTCTTGCTTGCTTTGCGCTACCCTGCCGTCATGCTTTCCTGGCAGGCATACTAGTCTCGGGCCGCCAGATCCAGGAAAGGCATGCAGGCGTACCAGCTGCTGGTGATTTCCCCAGCAATGGCGGCCGGCGGTACCAGCGGTAACACGAAAGGCGCCCAGTCCTCATCACGCTTCCTGGACTCCAAACGCATCACCTGGATGTCTGCACATGGTAATCATGTTACAATCCACTGGAAGGATTTTCTAATCATGTTACATGTTTATCTAGTCTGCTTACGATGATCGGTGCTTTGTTTCTCTTTTGCTTTTTCTTTTCAGGTCATCAAGCGTTGGACAGAGCGTTGGACAGAAGTGACTGGAGCCTTGTGCTAATAACATTGTGGTGGGCGAAATTATTCAATCTGGGCAAGATAACAAGGCAAACTACAGACCTACCGTACTATGTTCTTGAAATTGTGTTGAACGGGCCTGCCTAAGGAAGAGCTGCAATGGCCAGACAATGAGTCTTTCGGGGTGTCTTTCTTTTTTTTGGTAAACTAATCATGGGAAGAGCTGCATCTGTTGTGTGGATGGCAGCACAGCAATTCCTGCATGGCAGCAACTGTTGCACGCATGTCTGAATAAAGTTCACGCCGCTCGAGCTGAGCTGGAAACAGAGCGGCCTTGGAAATACTCTATGGATATATATATTCTTCAAAGAAAAAGAAATATTCTATGGATAAGCTACTAGTTTCCCATACTAAGGCTATCCGCACTCATCGTCCTCTATTTTCATACTCTATACATCCTGGTCATCAAGATTCTCTCCTTTACAATGCTTTCTTCCGCACTCATTCGTACTCTATATCATCTCCTATCTACTGTGGGACCCACGTGTCAGGTTTTTTATTAAAAAACCCACCGGCCTCCCTCTCTCCCATTCTCTCTCCCCCACCATCCACTGCGAGCGCTGCGGGCACACACGGCGGGCGAGCAGGCGCGCCGCCGTCGACCCAGCGGGCGAGCCGGCGCGCCCCCCCTGGCGGCGCCGGGCGGTACCCATGCTGCAAGCAGGCGGCGCCTCGCTGGCGAAGCGGCGGCGCCCCACGCCACAGCGCGGCGCCTCCCCGGCGGCGGGCGGGCGCCCCCACGCGCCCCAGCGGCGCCTCGGCGGGCGGGGCGGGCGGGGCGCCCACCATCCCGCCTCGCCATGGCGGGCCATAGCGCCCGCCTCGGGCGCTGGGCCGGCGAAGCCGGGCGAAGATGCGGCGCCGCCGAAGCGAAAGCCGGGGCTTTGCGGTGGGCGGCGGCGAACGACGGCGCTCGCTGGGCGCGGCGGCGCGACCGGCCAGGGAGAGGCGGCGCTACTCGCGGAGCTTCGCGTGCGTCCCGGGCGCAGCCCCACCACGGCCGCCTCCTCCTCCTCTCCTCCTCCTCCTCGTCCTCCCCAACCACGGCGACGGCGACGGCGACGGCGCCGCACGGACTCCTCCCTCCCTCTCTCTCCTCTCTCGCTAGCGGTGGTGGTTGGCGGGCCCCACGCCACGCCACGTCCAGCGTCCCGGACGTCCGGAAGACGCCGATTTGGCGTTCGGCCCGGTCGTCCCCCGCACGGCTTCCCCGACGCTGCTGCACGCCGCCCGTCCGAGCTGGCGTCCGGAAAACCCCGCTCCGATGACTTCCCCGGACGCGCCGGACAGCCTAAACCCTTTGGAAACAGAGCAACCTGAGTTGGGTCACGTTTTGTTTAAGGAAAAAGTCTTAAAAGCCCCCCCATCTATTAACGTTGGTGCACTTTATACTCTGAACTATAAAACCGGTTATTATACACCCCGAACTTTCGAAACCGGTGGAAATAACACCCTGGGGCGGTTTTTTAGGGTGGTTTTGCTACAGTAACATGGTTTTATCTTTTTCTTTTTTTTATTTCGGCTGAATCTTTGAAAAATCATAGTAAATCACAGAAAAATTATAAAATAGAAAATCTAATTTTGTTGGACTCCACATCAGTAGATCTACATAGTGAATATATAATATAGTATATTTTAGTATAAAGCTTTTGCTGTAATTTTAGACATATATTTTTTTTGTAATTAAATAGAATAATTCATAACCATAATTTCTATGGTTGAATTATGGTAAAATTTTTATGGTGAGCTTATTATGATATGCTTGAACTGTAGTAAAAATTTTATAATTATTAGATCATTTATAGATTTATTTATATTTAACAAGCATAAACCTAAGTATAAACCTAAATAAATCTATAACTAAGTCCCGAATATTAACATTTGGATTGTTGAATTAAATCAAAGAAACTCTGTCCTGCTCCAGGCGGAGATGGTCCGTCGCTCGTTCTGTGGAGCTCAGAACGTTGTGTGCATAGCTACAGTTCGTGACAGACAGAGTAACAACACTCCTGTTCAGTGCAAGCGCTGCTCTGTTTTCCACTAGCAACTCTGCAGCTGTCGGTAGACAAACTTCAGTAAGGTGTTGCAAGTGCTGCTCGGTAGTAAGATACTTTCTGTACAAAAATAAGTACAGTCACATTCAATAGATTGAAATGAATCGGTACTACTGCTACAAAGGAATACACTATGTCGTGGCAACCTTGGGTGTCTGGTCACTGGGCAAGCCCTTGGTGTACTGATCTGATCTGCATTGCATGTACGTTAGATGTAACGGAAAGCCTTTGATTTGCTAATCCCTCCGCACAACCTGGAGGATCTCCGTTTTGGGAATTTCTTTGGTCGAAGGTTTCCCACTTGGCTAGATACTGCTGCCTGTTTACCTTCACTGAAATACTTGAAGCTCGTAGGTTTAAAATCATGTGTATATCTTCCACCATTTGGTCAACTCCCCAATTTTTAATATCTGATAATCGTGGGAGCCACTGCAACCCACATAAGCTTCGTGTGTACACCGCCGCCGCGAAGACCAGGTGAGCGAGGTCTGGGACCTGCCCATCGAAGGACCACCGCGAAGAAGCTGCCGGGCCCGTCGCTCGACGGGGAAGAGGCGGACGGCCATTGCGCTTCTCCATGAAGCGAGGCAGCGAGCAATGTGTACATCATCACTCACCGTGCCCATGGCCTGGACATGTCTACGCGCACCAGGCTGAGGTATCAGAGGCTACCGCCACCGTCTTTTTTCACGCACCTTCGTCTCAGCACGCCTGCGCGAATCGGGCCTTCTGGCCCTATTGGCTCCTCGCCATGGGCATTATGTTGATGAATCTCTTGCTTGCTTTGCGCTACCGGGCCGTCATGCTTTCCTGACAGGCATACTAGTCTCGGGCCACCAGATCCGGTTCTGAGCACAATGATTTCTGCTGAACAAAGCTGGCGCTGCTTGAGTGTTTTGATTTTTGTGAAGATGTCACGCAGAAAAGGACATGCAAAACAGAGCTGCCCTTCAAATACTCTGTGGATAAGCTTGAGCCAGTTTCCCATGCTAAGGCTATCCGCACTCGTCGTCCTCTAAATCTACCCTCTAAAAGGAATATTATGTCCTAGTCATTCAGATTCTCTCCTCTATATCACTTTCTCCCGCACTCATCCATCCTTTATATCTCTACTCTATAGCAGTGGACCCCACACGTCAGTTTTTTTTATTTTGCCCCCACCGCACGCCTCCCTCCCCATTCTCTCTCTCCTCCCTCTTATCTCTCCTCTATCCTTTCCCCTTCTCCCCAACAGCGCTCGCGCGTCCTCGTCGTCACCGCCTCCTCCTCCTCGCTCTCTTTCTGCATGCTGCTGCCTGGCGAAAGGACGGCAAGGAGCGGCCGCGAAGCGGCCCGCGTGCCTCACCGGCCCGGGCGCGGCCGAGAGGAGCGCCTTTAAGCGTCGTCGAGCGCCGCCTCGCGCCAGCCCCTCCCGCCCGGGCGGCCATCCACGCCCGGCCGCCCCTCCCGCTCCCTCCCTCTCCCCTCGGACGGGACTGGGCCGTAGCGGCGCCGCTGAGCGTGCGCGGGCGCAGCGGAAGCGCTGGCGGCGACGGCGGCGGCGCAAGCCGCTGCGTCAGCGGCGGCGTGGTGACGCAAGCGGCGAGCTGCAATGCGGCGCTCCCGCGACGCCCGGTGCGTGGGCGGCGCCGTAGCGAGCGGCGCAAGCGGCCACATCCAGCTGAGCCGCGCTACCCAGCCGTGGCAGCGCTTCGCTGAGACGGCGGCCGCTGGCAGACCGCGAGGCCGACCATGGACGGCGGCGACCACGCGGTCCACGGTCGCCTAGCCATGGCATGCGGGCTTCACCGGCCAGAGCCCACGTCCGGCCGCGGGCGCGTGCAGGGCTCGGTATCGGGCGGGCGCTCTGTAGGGGCGGGCGAAGCGGCTTAAGCTGGGCGACGAGCGGCGGACGGACCCGTCGCGGCCAGGGCTCCCCGGGCGGCTGAGTCCACGAAGCGCCGCCCAGGAGCAGACGGCCTCCACCGCCTGGGCGAGCAGACGGCGAGCAGGGCGCTTCCACCGCCTCGCTGACGAGCGGGCCGCCTCCTCCCGCCGCTGCCCCCCAGCGAGGAGGCGCCTCCCCGGCGAGCAGGCGCTTCCACGGCCTTCTCTCTCCTTCCCCGGCCCTCTCCTCTCTCCTCTCTGCTCGCTCACCTGGGCCCACGTGCGGCGATACCGCACGCCCGGTACCACGCCAGGTTTGGCGTCCCGAGCGGAAGATTCCGGATGACCTGGCCTCTTACCGTTCCCCGCTGCAGGCCGTTTTTACGGTAAAGGTGCGTCCCAGACGGACCATTCCGGACCCGGTGCGGATGGTCTAAGCCCTTGGAAATAGAGCGGCCTAAGCCATATGACACTTTAATACTGAAATCAAACGAAACAACCTGCTGCCTGTTGGTGTTACCGACAAAACTTTCCTGTTTGGCTTTGGCACCCACCGAAGGCTTTCTTTCCTTTGGGACCCACCTCCTCCAAAGCAAAGGCCAAATGGGAAAAAAGAAAACATGGTTCTATGCTTGTTTGCCATGCCAGTTGTACGGATATGGATTATTGCTGATTCCATCATTGTTTCATACATACTCCAAAGTTTCGTCAAAGCTGCATGCATCTCTGGGAGAATCTTTCGCTGGAGCGGCATTGGCTTTGCGTGTCATGCAGGGATTCTTTGCCCGCCGAGACGCATGAAACTTTCTGCTTCTCAGAAGACATAGAGGATGCACGCCCTTCTTTTTCTTGTCCCCTACCCGCGAAATCCATCACAAACAGAGGAGAGAGAGGGAGCAAATCTCGCTTGGACCGTCTTAGCTGAGTGCCAAGAGGTGCGTTGCTTCGACCATTGAGTTTGTTGCTATTGTTATTACAAAGGATGCAGCTCATGCTTGCGTTCCTTCGAGTCTTAGTACCATCGTGGCTAATTCAGTTGTGTCACTTATTTATGCACCATCGCATTTGTAGGATTTCTGGGGAATGTTTTCGTGGTGATTGCAGTTGGGATTGTTTCTCATCTATTGGCTTTAACTACTACTGCTACTGCAAGTAATTTTCTACTCCCCATTCAAGGAAGAACATGGTTATTTGATTAGTGGTGATGGACTCATCATAATTCTCTCTCCTTCCGGTTCATTACGGTAAATTGCTTGTCTTGCCCTGTTTCTGTATTGGGTGGGGTGTGGTTTTACTATCTTAAATGCAAGTGTTCCATTCATAGAGCTTGGGCTCCGTACAGAACTTTTTTACTCCTCCATTTTTCTGCTAAAGCTGCATCCAACTGTTCGTACATTTTACAGAGGAATTGATTAGTACAAAGAACTGTTATTCTTGGGCCATCAAAGCTGCATCGGAAGAAGGGTGCTCTGTCAGGAACCTTTGCATGCCAGCCTAACAGCACCAGCAGGTAATGGTGTCTCTTCCAAGTTCCACCTTCTAAAAATAGGTGCATTCCCTTTGTTCTATGTTTGCTACTACTAATTGAAGGCTTTTCACTTTAGTTCTCATCGAAAAATCTTGAAAGATCTCACAATAGTTAGAAATAGATGACCTTTAATTTTGTAGACTCTAATAATAACCGCTAAAATAGTAATTGAACCTACTCTGTTATATAAAAGTACTCACCCCTACCAGTATAACAAATGCGTAATCCTTTGATTTTACATCTAAATTAAAAACCACTGTCATTCTAAAATATAATTAAAATAACTCCCTAAATTGTACATAAATAACCCACATATATCATTATGAAAGATAATTGCAATAGCTTGATTAAAATATAAAAGCTAAACTATAGATTGATGATATCATGGTTAGGTATGCAACAAGAGTTTATAAAACTTAAGGTTAGATTTCAAATAAAATACATATAGTTCTAGTAAAAATGGGTAATCTTAGAAATTCTATCAAGAGGTCTGCAATGGAGGCTCCATATTAGTCCTGACTGCTATTAACATTAATATATTAAGATTTGATTAAAATAAACATAATTGTTGTGTTATTAAGAAGAACAGGCACACATGTATTGCATGAGTGTAAAATATACATATTAAGTCTATGAAATAATGAAAATATTTCAATAACTTCCCACATACTTGTGATATATTAATCATGGGAAGAGCTGCAATGGCCAGACAATGAGTCTTTCATTTTTTTTTTGGTAAACTAATCATGGGAATATACATATTAAGTCTACGAAATGATGGCAGCAGCTGTTGCATGCATGTCTGAATAAAGTTCATGCTGCTCGAGTGGGTTTTTTTGAAGTTGTCACGCCTAACGAACATGGAAACAGAGCGGCCATGTAAATACTCTACGGAGGCCCAGGGAAAGACCCACACATGCCAGAATTTAAATTGATGTTGGCAACATCAATTTTTCAGGCGTGGAAGACCTACCCATACATATATCATTAGAATATTAGTACAAATCTCCACTGCATGGACCTGCATGCCATAATCATAATTACCCAAAACATCAGCTCAGCATCAATCATTTGATGATGGGAAGGATGACACGGCCACGTGAAGACACTGTAGCCAGGAATTCCAGCTGTCCAGGCAACAGTTGAAGACTCTGCCAGAAGATAGTCCACCTATCTTCCTTAATCACGAAAGACGTCTAAAGCGATAAGCATGAAGGACACCCTTCAGGCTCCAGAAGATAAACACGAAGGACGCCCCAAAAGGCTCCCCCAGTCCTATAAAAGGAGAAGCCCGGCGCTTCAACTCGGCACGAACGGACGGATCAAGGAAATCAGCCAGCAATCGCACACCGATCGAAGGCATACCAAACTCCATACCGTTGTACTACTCCACCACTCTTGTAAATTAGAGAATAAAGGAAGTCCTCGCGGCCTTCCAGCGCTTGTAAGGTAATACCCTAAGGTTTGTACTAGGTACTTGGGGTTTCCCGAAAGGGAAAGCCGTATGTAAGCTTGCTCTGTAAAAATGAACTGAGCTTCTCTGTTTTAATCCCTGCCTTCCCTTAAGCTCGTTCATATGGGACGACGTCTCTATGCTAGGAACCGTATAGGAGAAACCTCTGCGTGTCTTGTTCTCGTTCTAGCCCAGGTAGCGGCGTTTGTAGAGAATCCTGTTGGCGCGGAGAAGTGTTCTCTTCGGGTGGAACTGCCTGGGGAGACGATAGAGCCTGAACCCTGTATGAGTGTTGCTGGAGATAGCTTGGGAGAGGAGCGGTTAGCCTGGTTCTTTAGCAAAGCCAGTGATGCATACGGTGAGTACCGAATAGGACGTACACAAGCAGAAGCCACACGACCGGCAGAAATATTGGTCTCGCCAGCCTCGCCAAGATCCTGAGAAGAGTCACACGCATATTATATTCCGCATATAATCACGCACGCACATTACTTTTATCCGTCAATATTATATTTAATCACACACACGTCGCTATCACTCGTGAATATTTTAGACTTCATAGTTGCTAATCACGAGCGAGTCGCTTTCGCTCAGAATATTTTAATCTAATTGTGCACACATCCCGCACATATTTAATCATCCTCCAACAACCCTATAGGCTAGTCTTTTAATAATCAAAGGTGTCGGTGCCTGAGCCAAGCACGCTCGTATACTATTTATATTCCGAATTTAAATAGTAACCGCAGACTTTGAATAGTAAAGAATATTTTTAAAAAATTAAAATTTTCCCAATCCTGTTATATTTCAAATAATATACCAGATATTTACCTTATTGTTTAGTGGTATCCTAGCCAGGTTGGGCTATATTTAAATTTGAATCCAAAAGTTTTACTAAAATTTGGTGAAAATTGAAAAGTTACATTATTTGAATTTAGAAGTCAATACAGAAAGACTGTTGTTACCAAAGAAAATTTAAATATCAGGTGCAGAATAAATAACTCAAGATCATACTTGGCATACTTCTCACGGTCAAATAAATTTAATAGTTGACTTGATACATAATTTCTATATATCTTGGGGTAGGAGACAGGACGAACTTGAATTAAAATTTGAACGGGTGCAAAAGGTACATAAGCATTTAGAAGAACAATATTTAGTTACGAATACTAAATAAGATTTAATTCTAAATATTTTGGAAGATAATAAAATTTGCTTAGGAAAGATTAGTCAAAACAGTGACTATATTAAAAAAGATATATCATTGCATAAAAAAGTTGACAATAATCTTGGACATAGCAAAGAATTAGTGCTAGCATCAACTGAAAAAATAGAGGTTAATAAACCTTTAAATTCAGGTAAATGGAAGTACCTGAAAGTCTCTCTAGAAGAGACAAGTCCCTCCAAGTAGTAAATAAAGATACAAGACCTCTAAGTTTCATAAACAGAATAAAAGGAGGATGTGATGATATTGAAACATTAGAAGAATTGGTAGACATAGATAAAGATCTAGAAAAATATCAGAAAAGATACTTTAAGAAAAATAAAACCACAACAATTATATCAATTGGGCTGGTTTGAAAATAGGAATGGATTATACAGAATATCAAGAGAAGTAGAATTAAGTGTTTTAACAGAACCTGTTCAGTTAAAAATTGTTAGTAAACAAATAGAGAATGCTCTAAAATATTCTAGATATAAATATATACATCAAGGTATGTATATTATAGGAATCAAAGGCATGACAAGAAAGAAATTAGGAACAAAGGTTTTAGTAACTCTACTAGATAAAAGATGGGATTCAAGAAATAAAGCAAAGCATTAGGATTTTTAGAAGGTGATATGAATGAAAATATGTTGATATCATATATAGCCCCAGATATAATAATACCAATTAAAGAATTTACAGACAAAATGGTTTTTGGTTTTCAAACCAAAGGCTATGAAGATTTTAAAGGAACAAACTTGATAGTAAGTATAGAATTTATAGGAAGATTAACCAATAGAAGTGGAACTAATTATAAGATAAATGTAAATAGTGTAATAGAAAATATGCAATCCAAAGGCATAAAATTTATGAGCCCTCTTAAAATAAGTTCTGAAGAAAGAGCAGGAGAAGAATGGAATATTAGTAAATTAATAGAACCAAAGATACTAAAACAACCTAATGATTATATAAGTTATGAAAGTAAAATAGGTTCAACCAGTATTAGATTTACAAATTATAAAGAAAGAAGTTTTGATGATTTAGAAACATCTAGCTCCGAAGCAAACCTACAAGAAAATAGAAGACATAGTGTTTATGAATTTATGAAAAAATTAGATATAGATCAAGAAATAAAATATTATGAACATAAACTAAATAACATATCCGATGAATATAACACCTCTATGATATGTGAATGGCCTGCAATAAGAGAAAAAGAAATATATTTCAGGCATGAAATATATAGGCTTAATAAAATTAAGAAGGATAGAGAATTAAATAATAAAAAACTTAGTGTTCCACCAAAGAAAACTGAAGCTATAGAAAATAAGGAGATTAAAAAAGAACCAGATAATAGCAACATAGAAAAGAATGATAATAAAGAAGCCTTACAAAGCAAAGAATATTGATAACGATATAAGTGAAGAAGAGCAATGGGAAATTAATAACAAGATTTTATTAGATAGCTATGAAGAAGAAGATGAAGAAATATATAAGGTTGGCAGTAGCACAGAAATCCCTAGAAATATCTTAGAAAGTATTGAGCTATATAAAAAAGACTATGCTATAGAAGCAATGGAAATAGACCCAAGCTCATCAAAAAGAAGAAGAGAAATAAAGGTTGAAAAAGAAGAAAGAGCACGACCATTTAGAGCTCCAGAAAAATGGCCGCCAGAAAAAGATGAGCCTTCATATTGTTATATACCCCGACAATATAAATATATGGGTTCAAAAAGAAGAGAATTTGAAAAGACAGTCCAATTCCAGAACTATAGAAGTGAAGGTGCTATATTAAACCTAGCAGCACATGATCCTATAGATTGGCCAAATATAATTAGCATATGGAAAGGGCTGATAGTCCAAAAATATATGCAAAATCAGCATAATATTGGAAATAAAGTAAAAGATATGATTTCATATTTAGAAACATTTTTAAGTAAATCTGCCAAAGTTTTATGGGAACAATGGGTAGAAGGTTTTCCTATGTATTATGAAGATCTAAAAAGAGCCGGTAATAACCCATATAACTTTGCAAATATCATATCGAGCATTATAATAGGTGAAGATCCTGATTTAGGATATACTATTCTACAAAATGAAAGATTAAGGGAAATAGAAAACTTTCTTTAGCAAGCTGGAAATATATAAAAGAATTTTCCTAGCACTATTTATATAATGCTTCAACCGCCAAAACAGGGATACAACAAAGGCATTGTTGCAAGATATTTTAATAAACTATCAGACCCTTTGGGTTCTATGATATTTGAAGAATAATAAAAAAGGAAACTGAGAGAAGAGAATATAATATCTCTCAAGCTATAACATTTGTTTTTAAACAATTAAAGAAAATATGTACTAATATACAAGCTCATAGATCAATGAAGCAAATCGGACTACAATTTCTGTAATAAGATAGTTCAAATACCATTAACATATGAAGAAGAAAGATATAAGCAGAGGAAATATCCTAAAAATTATAAGAATTATAAAAGAGGAAATGTAAGGACAAAGAAAAGATATTTTCTAAGAAGATCTGATAATAGAGCTCCTTTTCTACATAAAAGAAATGTAAGAAGATATAATCCTAGGAAAAATTATGATAGCACATGTAGATGTTTTATCTGTAACTCACCAGACCATCTAAGTAAAACTTGTCCTAATAAAGATAAAAAGAGATACTATAATAAACAGGAAGAACAAGAAAAGGTTTTAATAATAGATAGTGTAAATGAAAATATTCTAGTATGCGACGATGATATAATGGATGATGAATCAATATATTCAATTATAGAAATAGATGAAGTAGAGTATGATGAAGAAAATGAATCCAGTGAAGAAGAATCAAGTTTAATTGATGAACTATCCGGTTTTAAAAATAGAAATGATGGATATTCTTCCCGACGATTTTACAACCAACTGTTTTGCAGGAATGAAGAAAGGGTTAAGCTCTAATGAAAAGAATAATTTTAATATAAGATGTGTATTCTGCATATACTATCAAGATCCAGGAGAAAGAGCTATATGCAGTCAATGCTCAAAGCAAGCATGCATCTTATGTTTAGAGCAGCAGAATAATAAGGAAAATAATAATTTAAAGAAAGAAGGCAAGCTAGAGATAGATAAAGAGATGAGCAAACATTTAAATAATATTCCACAAGAATTTCTCATTCCTAGATTAAGTTTTAAGACTGACTATGTTTTGTCATTCTTCACTCAAGATATTATAGACTTAATCTGAAGAAATATGCTTGAAAGACATTACAAGACCTTTTATGATATACAAAGTTACTTTATGAAGATATACCAAGGAAAGGAAAATATTCAGGGAATAACTGTTAAATCAAATATTTTCTCTTTACTTCAGATTGATGACAAGGTTATTGTCAAGCTTCATCAAAAATTCATAATATTTATGGTCGACGTAAACCTAAAATATTTCAAAAAATATACAAAGAAATACTGAAGATAATATATCATTACAAACCATGATAGATCATGGGATAATCCATGATATCTATGGATCATTAAAAGAAATTCTCCAATCTGATCTTGGAAAGGCTATTAAAGAAGCATGCAAGAAATTAGCCACGCTTAAAGGTACTTATAAAATCAAATTTTGCTCCAATCCTCCAAAATTTACCCACCAATAAGACCAGCATATCATGATATATATATATATATATATATTACAAAAGGTCAATATAAATTCCTAAATGTATAGAGAATTGTTAAAGAATATGAAGATTTATTTGCCAAAGACGAAAACCATGATAATCGGAGGATATTTAGCGAAGCAAAGGAACTAGAAGGAAATACCATATTCGATCCACAATACTATATGATGTATCAAAATAAAATAACAAAAGTGTTCTTACGAGAATATTATGGAAGACACAGTATAGTACAAAGAGAAGTTAGAAGACTAATTAAGCCTAGCTATGGCGAAGAATCTCAATTAAGAAAAGAATATCGTCAATTGTTGAGTGCGTATGAAATATATCAACCTGATGAGCCAGACTATGAAGAAGATATTGATTAATAAAAATATAGTCCCTATGTTGATAAAGTGTTATCAACAATTCGCCCAGGGAAAGACTCACATATGCCAGAATTTAAATTGATGTTGGCAACATCAATTTTTCGGTCGCGGAAGACCTATCCATACATATATCATTAGAATATTAGTACAAATCTCCACTGCATGGGCCTGCATGCCATAATCATAATTACCCAAAACATCAGCTCAGCATCAATCATTTGATGATGGGAAGGATGACACGGCCACGTGAAGACACTGTAGCCAGGAATTCCAGCTGTCTAGGCAACAGTTGAAGACTCTGCCAGAAGATAGTCCACCAGTCTTCCTTAATCACGAAAGACGTCTAAAGCGATAAGCATGAAGGACACCCTTCAGGCTCCAGAAGATAAACACGAAGGACGCCCCAGAAAGCTCCCCCAGTCCTATAAAAGGAGAAGCCCAGCGCTTCAACTCGGCACGGACGGACGGACGGACGGACGGACGGACGGATCAAGGAAATCAGCCAGCAATCACACACCGATCGAAGGCATACCAAACTCCATACCACTGTACTACTCCACCACTCTTGTAAATTAGATAATAAAGGAAGCCCTCGCGGCCTTCCAGCGCTTGTAAGGTAATACCCTAAGGTTTGTACTAGGTGCTTGGGGTTTTCCAAAAGGGAAAGCCGTATGTAAGCTTGCTCTGTAAAAATAAACTGAGCTTCTCTGTTTTAATCCCTGCTTTCCCTTAAGCTCGTTCATATGGGACGACGTCTCTATACTAGGGACCCCATAGGAGAAAGCTCTGCGTGTCTTGTTCTGGTTCTAGCCCAGGTAGCGGCGTTTGTAGATAACTCTATTGGCGCGGAGAAGTGTTCCCTTCGGGTGGAACTGCCCCTGTACGAGTGTTGCTGGGGATAGCTTGGGAGAGGAGCGGTTAGCCTAGTTCTCTAGCGAAGCCAGTGATACATACGGTGAGTACCGAGTAGGACGTACACAAGCAGAAGCCACACGACCGGCAGAAACCTTGGTCTCGCCAGCCTCACCAAGATCCTGAGAAGAGTCACACGCATATTATCATAATCCGCATACTCTCTGATAATCACGCACATATTTTATCCAGCATATTACTAATCACACGCACGTCGCTATCACTCGTGAATATTTTAGACTTCATAGCTGCTAATCACGAGCGAGTCGCTTTCGCTCGGAATATTTTAATCTAATTGTGCACACATCCCGCACATATTTAATCATCCGCCAACAACCCTATAGGCTAGTCTTTTAATAATCAAAGGTGCCGGTGCCTGAGCCGCGCGCTCGTATACTATTCATATCCTGAATTTAAATAGTAACCGCAGACTATGAATAGTAAAGAATATTTTAGAAATTAAATTGTTCCAATCCTGTTATATTTCAAATAATATACCAGATTTTTACCTTATTTTTCCATAAATGATCTATTTTCTTGTAGGTTTGCTTCTGAGCTAGATGTTTCTAAATCATCAAAACTTCTTTCTTTATAATTTGTAAATCTAATACTGGTTGAGCCTGTTTTACTTTCATAACTTATATAATCATTAGGTTGTTTTATTATCTTTGGTTCTATTAATTTACTAATATTCCATTCTTCTCCTGCTCTTTCTTCAGAACTTATTTTAAGAAGGCTCATAAATTTTATGTCTTTGGATTGTATATTTTCTATTACACTATTTACATTTATCTTATAATTAGTTCCACTTTTATTGGTTAATCTTCCAATAAAATCTATACTTACTATCAAGTTTGTTCCTTTAAAATCTTCATAGCCTTTGGTTTGAAAACCAAAAACCATTTTGTCTGTAAATTCTTTAATTGGCATTATTATATCTGGGGCTATATATGATATCAACATATTTTCATTCATATCACCTTCTAAGAATCCTAATGCTGCTTTATTTACTGAATCCCATCTTTTATCTAGTAGAGTTACTAAAACCTTTATTCCTAATTTCTTTCTTGTCATGCCTTTGATTCCTATAATATACATACCTTGATGTATATATTTATATCCAGAATATTTTAGAGCATTCTCTATTTGTTTACTAACAATTTTTAACTGAACAGGTTCTGTTAAAACACTTAATTCTACTTCTCTTGATATTCTGCATAATCCATTCCTATTTTCAAACCAGCCCAATTGATATAATATATATATATATATATATTCTTTTTAAAAAAGAAATATTCTATGGATAAGCTAGTAGTTTCCCTTGCTAAACCCTTTGGAAACAGAACAACCTGAGTTGGGTCACGTTTAGTGAAATGAAATGAAATAACATTTTTCTGCCTGTTGGTCACCGACAAAACTTCATGTTTGGCTTAGGGACCCATCTAGGCTTCCTTTCCTCCTACTCGATAGCAATGGCCAAAGGGGAAGAAGAAAGCAAAGGTTCTTTGCTTGTTTGGATGACAGCCTGACTCCATCATCGTTTCGTACTCCAAAGTTTCATCAAAGCTGCATGCATCTTTGGGAGAATCTTTGGCTGGAGCGGCTTTGGGCGTCATCCGGGGATTCTTTGCTCTGCCGAAACACATGAGAGCTTTTGCTTTTCAGAAGACATATAGATGCACGCCCTTCTTTTTTCATCTCCCCAGCTCCCCTACCCATGAAATCCAGCAGAAACAGAGGAGAGAGAGGCCACGCAGTTTAGGAAACAGACTGCAAATCTCGCTTGGACCAGCCTGGCTGAGTCCCTAGAGGTGCGTTCCTTCCACCATTGAGTTTGTTGCGTGTCATCGTCTCATGCATGCTTTCCTTCAAGTCTTCGACCATCGTGGCTAATTCAGCTGTGTTGCTTCAATTCATCCTGCATCGCATTTGCAGGATATCAATTCAGGGCAAAGTTTTCCTCATCTACTGGCTTCAACTGTTACTGCTACTACAAGTAATTTCCTACTCCCCATTCAAGGAAGAACATGGTCAGCTTCATAGTTCCATTGATGCAAGAGCTATCCAAAGTTGCTTATTGAGTAAGGTGGTGTTTTCCTGGTGAAGGACTCATCATAACTCTCTCCTTCCAGTTCATTACGGTAAATTGCTTGTCGTGATTAAAGTTAAACTCCATTTGCCGTGTTTCTGTATTGGGTAGGGTGTGTTTGTACTATCTTAAATACAAGTGTTCCATTCATAGAGCTTGGGCTCCATACAGAACTACTCTTACTGCTCCATTTCTGCCAAAGCTGCATCTAGCTGTTCCTACATTTTACAGAGGAATTGATCAGTGCAAAGAACGGTTATTCTTGGGCCATCAAAGCTGCATCGGAAGAAGGGTGCTCTGTCAGGAACCTTTGCGTGCCTGCCTAACAGCACCAGCAGGTAATGGTGTCTCTTCCAAGTTCCACCCTTCCAAAAATAGGTGCATTCCCTTGGTTCCATGTTTGCTATTACTAATTGAAGGCTTTTCACTTTAGTTCTCATCGAAAAATCTTAGATCTCAAAATAGTTAGAAATAGCCGACATTTATTTTTTGTAGGCTCTAATAATAACTGCTAAAAATAGTAATTGAACCTACTCTGTTATATAAAAAACTAGAAGTATATCCTGCCTGTTGTCACAGGATTTTCTTAAAAATAAATCTGTTATATACGTAGCATTACTATATAAGTATTTTGTATGTTGTGTATATATAGGTATTTTATTATATTAGATCCAGTAAAAAATCGGTAAGCCAATTGAAAAGATCCAATAGAATATTTGATTTTATTAGAGAGGAATATGTGATGAAACAAATAGTGTAAGTAGATAACTTGTATGTTACTCGCTTTGATCCATTTTATATGGCGCACACGTATATCAAGATTCAAACTTCAAAAACTCTAACCAATAATTAGGCTAATAATTTTTATATATTATAATACAAACTTAATATGATTAGATTTGTAACGAGGTATACTATCCAATGATTATAAGTTTATAAAAATAAATAATATAATATAAAGCAAATGAATGGTCAAAGTGTAATGTAGAAGACCGTACTATTCTAATCTACACCAGATAAAATGGACTGGAGGGAGTAATAGATTAAAAATTTAAAGTATTTCACATGATAGAGATGATATGGATATTTTTTTAATTAATAAAAGATGACATAAATTTAATGGAGAATGATGTAGACATCTTGCATGAAAGGATAGAACATTTAGTGAGGTCATTTAGTGAGGAATGATGTGGACACCCTGCATGAAGATAAATTAATAGTATAACTGTTATTGCAAATATAATTCATGATAATAAAAATCAAACATCTTGACAAGTGGGGGAAGGTTAGAGCAGAATACATTTGACAATATCCTGATCAATCTTTGAGACTCCTTTGCAGTAAACATTCATTATAAGACTAGTTTTTAGTTCCTATCCCATCGAATATTTAGATACATACAATTAAATATAGTCTAAAAAATACCTAATTGCACAGATTACGAATATTTTACGAGATGAATTTTTAAGCCCAATTACTCTATAATTTGACAATGTTATGCTACAGTAAATATGTGCTAAGGATAGTTTAATTATGCTTAATTAATTTATCTCATGGAGTACAGACGGAATTTGCAATTAGTTTTTTATCGGTATCAGAACTCCCTCCGATATTCCTCCGGCATTCCAATGTGACACCTACTAAACTTTAGTCCCTCCATACAAACACCCCCTAAACACTGCTATGCCATCCTAGATCTCGCTTCGAGCTCTACGACTAATCTTAAGCAACATGGTGCATTTTTAAATGACTGTTTATTCTATGGTAGTAGCTAATAGTGTAGTCTACAACATAAAATCCCTTTTTTGGAAAAAAAGAGAGTTGATAAAGTATACATAGGAACAACATTTTCAACTTAATGAGAGGATGAAAAAAAGGTCTGTAGCAATCAATTAGGATAAATTTTGAAATTTAAATTTATATTCATTGTGTCATAAGACGTGGCCTATAACAAGAGCCACGCCTTATGGCGCAATGAATATAAATTTTCAATAATGTGGCTCTATGTACACTTTGTGGACAGTTCACGCTAAGATTTCAACTTATGGAAAGGAAACAATATTGTATATGTATGAAAAATTAATTAGTAATTATTGATGAGTTTATCATAGCTAGTTGTGTCTTCAGAATATCTATTGTGCCAATTGTGTTTGAAAGTGAATAATGAGAATGCTTATATGTCAAATATATTAAACAATAGTTACAACGTATTAAACATAAATGTTTATGGCTCTTACTTCAGATTGTAGCCCGTGCAAGAGCCTATGCTGAATGTTGATGCACATGTGTTCCATTCAGATCAATTCTCAAATACTAATTGCATTGCATCTGCAGGCCTGTTGAAATAATTTTACGATGGATATCGCAGTACCGATTCTATCTTATTTACCGCCTCATCAGACTGCTGCTTAAAGTAATCCTCATTGTGGTGTCTTCTGGCCAAGTATAAACATGGAAGGTCATCTAAAAGATTCTGGATCACGGTACATAGAGTAGCAAACTGGTGTGTTCTGAAACTCTTGTATGTGTATAGAGCGTCTTGCGTACACATAAGATTGAATTGACCGTCTGAGTTTTATGTATTTTCCCCTTTGTGGCAGATCGAATAAACATGCTTGCAGGTCGCAAAAGCATATTGGCTATCTCTATTCAGTTCATTGCGGGATATTTATTGATTCATTCATCTTGGTCCCCTTCCTCGCATAATTGGTTAATTTGCTGATGCAAACTGTTTCAACTGATAGCAGATGATCTAGTTCTTTGATTTCTATTATTCAAGGTTAGCTTCACCCCTTGTGCACAGTGGAATGTTCTTATTAAATTCTTCTGAGTGTTGTTAAACTCAAGGTACAAAATAGCGGTTGTAGCGGCCGCCATAACTTATCTTACGACATAGCAGATTGGATTTAGCAAGTTAGAACTTAGTGGCCGTAATTTGAGTTAGTAGGCCACTATATCGGTCCTCTATTCTTTGTAGCGACGCCAATAGCGTGGTATTGTATATATGTAATAAATTAATAATCATAACCCACTTGAGTTACATATACTAGTTCATCAACCCGTGCGAGCACGGGTTATAATATTATGAGACTAACTAATAAAAATACTTTTACTAAATATCTTTTCCCTTCACTGATATTCTAAAATAATATGTACTCTCGTCTATATTCAATCTTTATTCTTAACATAGCACCTCTATGTATCTTTAATATGCATTTTGCTGAAACATTTGCTAAACTATATATATTATGGTTTTAGCTGCAGTCTATTGACAACATGTAATAGAACCGTCCCGAATTATTGGGCCCACGTACACCCGCCATTACCTCTAAAGCCTCCGACGGCTATGCACGGGAACCCGATAACTCCGGCGTTCTGCCGGATGACTTCGGAAACCCCGAATCCCCCTTTCTCAAGGATCCTTTCCCCAGGATCAATACAGGAGGAACCACAACATTACAACAGTTTATACAAAACATTTACATCAGAGTGTGGGAACTTTGCAATAATAGTTTACAACATGATTAGAATTTACTTAAGAAATACTTAACCTAGATTTCGGAAGCGAGAAGAATTCAGAACGCTTGCGGGGACAACCAGATCATGTCGAGTCCACGGACATGACCCAGTACTGCATCTCATGTGAATACCTGCAACAGGGGTTTAACAAGAGTACTTGAGGGTACTCAGCAAGACTTACCTGTCTAAATAAAAAGACACTAAGGGCATGCTGGCTGAGGGGGTTTTCTGGGCCAGAAACCAGAGATACTTTTGCGGAAAAGCTTTCTACAGTTCATCCTTATTTTCAGGTTTCAATTTAGAGGTTACCATCAGGGGTCTTTATTAGCACCTAATCTACACCAATCACTTATTATTAAAATATACAACATATTTCATATCATTTTCGAGAACCATCATCTTCCATTGATTACACTACTATGAGTGGTCAGCGAGTCAAGTCTCCATAACCGAGGAGCAACGACGATTCGAACCGATTCAAATCCAGCTGGGGATTCCCAACCACACGACATATGTAGGTTTGAGCCTTGCATATGTCAATCCTTTCTTCTGGATCCTCCAAATGGGACTGGGTCTGCGCTACCCGAGAGTACAGTACTCCACCGCCGTATGCCATCCCCTCCTGGACTCATGTGCCATCCCTTTAGGACTCATGTGCCATCCCTACCTTTGGACTCATAGGGTGGGTACACACTACTCCCGCCATCTCTCCACTCCCAGTGCGCAGGGGTCCATTCCCAAACTAGAATAGCTAGAGTACACATGCTTCTCGGAGTATGTGGCCAGTACTGCAAAGTCTCGACCACGCAGGCCTACATCAGAACGGTCCTTAATCAACACAGGCGGAGCACTACACCAAGACTCCATTCTTGTGCAAGCTGACCGCGTGGTCTCGATTTATCACACCATCATCATTAGGGTTTTCACGATCCATGAACCAAACCGTGGAGAACAAAAGATAAACCTATTCTCGCGAACGATGAAATCATCGCTCGACTTCTACCGAACTAAGCATGGCTAAGCATTTAAGGAAAATGTCATACACGTAATAATAGGATAAGATCTGGATATAATTGGGGATCAAGGTAATCATGCAGCAACAGTATCAAACAAAGCCTATAACTTAATGCATATTACACTAGACGTAAAGTATTATAAAACTTTTGTAAAAACGAGAGAGTGGGTTATACTCTGGGGCTTGTCTGTGTTGCAGGGAAGGTCAGCGGTTAGTCTTTGACATTGACCTCTTCAGTTGAATCAACTTGACCTTCTCACAACACGAACCTTTTCTCAAGCTTGATCATCACGATCCATCGCTATCACGTGAACTATACGCAAAGGAAATGATGCATGCTTAATGACATGATTGACATGATGCATGAGAGATGCATGATAATGCATTAGTGAAAGCATAACAAGATTAATTATCTTAAGCACAACTTTCCTTCACGGTAAAATTGTAATAAGTCTCATAATTGAAGTTTAATTAGCACCAAGCGGATTAGTTGATTAACCGAAAGGTGGATGCACTCAAACATAGGCAAGACATTCATGCTTAAGCAAAGAAAACATCAAGATCATTTCATTTTATATAAGCTACTGGAGAAAACAACATTTAACAATGTTACACTAGTTATCATGGTAAGTGAACTTGTATTAAGATTATTTAATTAGTTACCTGGTGACCGGGATCACACTTAATAAATTATAAATTATGACCATGAGATAGTAGAGCCTACATGTCTCATAGAGTTCCACCAATTCCAAAAGTCATTATAAATTAAAGTAACTATACTCTTATTGTTAATTATCTACTCAATAATCACACATGTGGCTATCATAATTTGTAAGTAACATTAATTAATTATTAACATGGTGGATGAGATCATAACAAGATCAACATACTATTGCCATGGGGCAGCAAAGTTGATAAGCTCCATGGTCTTCAACAATTTCCAAAACCAAGCAAATTCTAAATTAATATTCTCTTTTTTTATTATTTGTTTTTATCACTACTATGAAGCAAGCAATATCATTAAGCAAACATATCAAGCCATGGATCAGTGGGGTGTGAAGTGATTCATGGTCTTCAATCAAAGCCACAAATCACACAACACTTAATTTGTCAACTAACTAATTAATTGGTTATTTTATTAACCATTTTTACAATTATTAAACAAGGTAAAAATTATTTTTCTAAAATGAACTTATTAAAAATAGTCCACAAATTTTAGTGGAGGTTAGTTTTAGCATGAAAAGATTAACCCCAAATTTTCATAATTTTTGGATCATTATTTTACTCTAGAAAAATCCAACACTTGCCATTTATTAATTAAAGCATGAAATTATTAAGCATGACAAAAGTAATTAGCATGCCAATCACATATTTTTCCATGAAACTACACATCATAAAGAACACAAAGAAATTTAGTTTGCATTTTTTTGAGCTATACTTATTTAGTTACGAAAAATAAATAAAATTAGCCTTTTAAGTATTTACGAAAAACAGAAAAGGGAAAAAAACTCGAAACGGACCTGGCCTGCTGAGCTTGGGCCACTGGCACAGCCCAAGCTGTCTAAGGGCTACTTTGGCAGCACGTCTCCCCCGCCGGGATCCCGGCCTTTTCCCCGTCGCGAAGCCCGCGCGAAAAATTGGCCACAGGGGCAGATTACGGCGCCCTTTGGAAGCCCACGCAGAGGGGGGAGAGCAACCCGACCCACGCGTTTTCCCTGCGACGCCGCCTCCCCGTCTCGAGACACCGGGCACGGTTCCCGTCCGCTCGCGGGTTGCTGCCCCCTTCGACTCGACAAGGCGCTGCGCTGCCGCCGCATGGTCATGTACTCATGTTGCATCAGTTCCAAACGAATTGCACAGTATGCCAAACAGCAGCTGGGAAGTTTCCTCAACGTGGTTTTCTACCCAGTGGAAGAGGCGGGAACCAGAGATCCAAGAAAAATCCATGTCGGGGGCAATCATCCCGGGGCTAATTGGCCCTTGCTGCCAAAGTAGCCCTAAGGGGCCCAAGACCGGCCCGACCTGCACCTCCCTCCCTCTCCTGTTCAAAACAGGGGGGGCGATGTGCTGGCGGTTAAGCCGCACCGCTCACCGGCGGTGAATCGGCCGGCGTTGGGGAGGGCACCATCGTGCTCATCACCCACCCACGCATTGATCTAGAGGGTTAAACAAGTGATTAGGGTTTCTGCTCGAGCTCAGCATCATCCATGGCGGTTCGGTGGTGCCCAACATGGCGGCGCAACGGCGAGCACACGGCTGCTAGCCTCGATTGGCTAAGCTAGGGCTCAGAGAATCACACGGGAGCTCACCATGAGTTTGCTCGACCTCCCGGTGGAAGCGGGGTCGCCTGGGTTAGGCTGATGGCGATGGGACGGGCGTGACGGCATGAACCGGGCGGCACGTCGGCGTTCCGGCACATCCCGTGGATGAGAGGAGAGTTAACCGGGCTGATGGCACTCACGGTGGCTAGGAGAAGCCAACGCACACACGTATTACCGGCGCGAGGCTTACCAGAGAGCACTGGCCATGGTGGGGGTGCTCCGGCAGCGCCCTGGCCGGAACCAAAGAAGAAGGCGGCGGTGTGGCTTGGTTTGGTGGCCAGAGGCGACGCGATCGGGCTCAGCCGACACGCATGGATGTTGCGGAGCTACGGATAAGAGGAATTGGACTTTGGCAAAGTAAAAGCGGCGAATTCCGCCGATGAGCGGTGGTTCCGGCGGCGGGACAGAAAAGAAAAAAAGGGAGAGGAGGCCGGCGGTTCGGACTTTTGAAGGCGGAGACGAAGCGCGAGGCTTGCCCGGCGCCTTCGCCATCCGCCACGCAGGCGGCCGCGCGTCCAAGCGCGAGGCGGCGCCAAGGCAGCCAAACGGCGCCGCGGCGGGGGCAGCGGCAAAGAGGGGAGTGGGTGCTACTACTGCGTAGACTACTGTTCACCACCTGAAACTTGATATTTCCCTCTCCTTTTCTCCTAATTTTACAAAGTAACTTGATGATTTCCTTTAACTGAAGTTGTTAACCTAAATGAGATCTCCAACTTTGATTTAAGCCACCACGTTTAAATGTCACTGGTATGAGAGAACAAGATTGACGAATTACCCTAAACCGAAACTGAAACCACCTAAGTTTAGTTACTGAACTTTACTGAACTCAGGGTTTTGAAATTCAGTTTTGGTTTAGCTTATTAGTGCAATTAATTAAAGTTTAGTTAGTGATTAAATATTATAAACAATTACACATTTGCAGAGCCCAATCATCCTACAAAACAATGAAACAAAGTTTGATCAACATTTATCTATGAAATTTGTTCTTATTAACTCCCAAAGATTGAAGTTCAGAATTGTTTTTCAAAGATAAAGCTGAAATTTTGCCAAGTCGAGAAACAGTCCCAAATTCAAACTTTGAGCCACCATTTAAACATGTTTAACATAGCAAGATGGTCGAACTTCAATTCCTTCATGAAGAACACACTTTATACTACCAAGTTTATATTAACAAAATTTTATTTGTTTAATAAAATTTCAAACCAAAAATTCACAAAGTAGCTCAAATGATATTGTTGCTTAACATTTCATTAAGTACTTAAGCATGACACATGCAGTATTTACATACCAAAAATAAACATGGAATGCTTTTATGTCTTAATGCTTGATGATCATGTATGATGATGACATGTTCAAAGTTATTAATCACAATAGTAACACTAGGGGTGTTACAATCCTCCCCCCTTACAGAAATCTCGTCCCAAGATTTTGAGGTGCTACAAAGGTAGGGTTTTTGTAAAATGGAAAAGAAAATGTGTCAAATATTTATTTGCAAAAAGTTCATAAAAGCAACAAGGGTGGGTTTAGGAATTTCAACCGAGATCAAGGGTGGTTATCTTTAGTGAAAATTAATACAATGAGTGGTATCAAGGGACAAAGGTGATAGAGCACAACAATGGCGGCAATACCAATTCAGGAACACCGACTATGATGCACCATAGTCACAGGTCAAGATACCAGTATACGACATCATTGTTGTACCCCACAAGTAAGGGTTAAAAGCGAGAGAACATACCAATTGTGACTATGATGGTTTAGGGCCTCAGGTCTCGGTATGGCGAACGACCAACAGGAACCCATGTGGCTGCAGTCCACAGGAGACCCTAGGTTTGGACGTCGTACCGTGATCATGGATCATTGCACCACACTGAACACAATTGTAGTATCTCTCACTTAAAACCCAATGCTTAGCAAAGTTGAAGAAATAGCATGTATCGGTTAAAAGAACCAAGGTATGACACATGCAAAGGTGGATAGATCAAGGATTAATCCTAGATTTCTGCATCAAATAGGTGACAGAAAACATGGATTTCTAGAAACTCAACAAAGCTTTAGAATTTCTAGAACAAGGATTATTTAAACCAAACCCGGGACAAGTTGAAATTTATTGTAATGTAATAACTATCAAGCAGTATAGCTATTACTGAATGGGGAGGAGAGGGGGGCTTTTATTATTTTATATAGATGATATGATGTATGCTCGTCCAATACGTCCTCACCACGTTAGTTAGTACACTACTAACTATATAGGGCCATACTTTATACATTAGTCTTGCAGAGTGAGATTAGCTGTTGGAAGACACTTGGTAGAGTGTTATCGATCAAAATGGTTCTTCACTTGACTTGTAGAGAAGGAATCAAAGGCTTTAAACATCGTCGTCTTGAGTTACTTGAAAATCCTCTCGAGAGCTTGCAGCAAACATTAGGGGGAGCAGAGGATCCATTTTTAAAGTTAGTTCTATAAAAACTTTTAGATTATAAATTCATTTTAAAATTTTCAAGAGTAATATTGTAGTTGATCTTTTGTATCGCTCTGATACCATTCTACAACAGAACCGCTCAAATTATTGGGCCCACGTACACCTGCCATTGCCTCCAAGGCCTTCGACGGCTATGCACGGGAACCCGATAACTCCAGTGTTTTGCCGGATGACTTCAGGAACCCCGAATCACCCTTTCTCCAGGATCCTTTCTCCAGGATCAATACAAGAGGAACCACAACATTACAACAGTTTATACAAAACATTTACATCAGGGTGCGGCAAATTTTGCAATAATAGTTTACAACATGATTAGAATTTACATAAGAAATACTTAACCTAGATTTCGGAAGCGAGAAGAATTCAGGACGCTTGCGGGGACAACAAGATCATGTCAAGCCCACTGACATGACCCAGTACTGCATCGCAAGTTAATACCTGCAACAGGGGTTTAACAAACCTTGAGTACTTGAGGGTACTTAGCAAGACTTACTCGTCTAAATCAAAAGACACCAAGGGCATGCTAGCTGAGGGGATTTTCTAGGCCAGAAACCAGAGATACTTTAATGAAAAAGCTTTCTACAGTTGATCCTCAATTTTAGGTTTCAATTTAGAGATTACCATCAGGGGTCTTTATTAGCACCTAATCTACGCCAAGCACTTATTATTAAAACATACAACATATTTTATATCATTTTTGAGAACCATCATCTTCCATTGATTACACTACGATGAGTGGTCAGCGAGTCGAGTCTCCATAACCAAGGAGCAACGCCGATTCGAATCGATTCAAACCCAGCTGGGGATTCCCAACCACACGACATATGTAGGTTTGAGCCTTACATATGTCAACCCTTTCTTCTGGATCCTTCAAATAGGACTGGGTCTGCGCTACCCGAGGGTACAGTACTCCACCGCCGTATGCCATCCCCTCCTGGACTCACATGCCATCCCTTCAGGACTCATGTGCCATCCCTACCTTTGGACTCATAGGGTGGGTACACGCTACTCCCGCCATCTCTCCACTCCCAGTGCGCAGGGGTCCATTCCTAAACTAGAATAGCCAGAGTACACAGGCTTTCCGGAGTATGTGGCCAGTACTGCAAAGTCTCGACCACACAAGCCTACATTGGAACGGTCCTTAATCAACACAGATGGAGCACTACACCAAGCACTACCGCAAGAGAAAACTTAAACCGAGGCGGTTATTTTCAGATTAACCGAGGCGGTTTTTGTAACCGCCTCGAAGATAAGGTCACGGTTAATCGTGGCCTTTAACCGAGGCGGTTTTCTAACCGCCTCGGTTAAACTATTAACCGAGGCGGTTTTATTATAAAAACCGCCTCGGTTAATGTCCAGATAACCGAGGCG
Organism: Chrysopogon serrulatus; assembly: GCA_015844335.1. Classification (NCBI taxonomy): domain Eukaryota; kingdom Viridiplantae; phylum Streptophyta; class Magnoliopsida; order Poales; family Poaceae; genus Chrysopogon; species Chrysopogon serrulatus. Next base: position 67,449 of record JADLZL010005065.1, on the reverse strand, counting down.
GTTTCCTTAAAAAAAACGCCTTGGTTAATAGTTTAACCGAGGCGGTTTCCTTCTAAAAACCGCCTCGGTTCACTTATTAACCAAGGCGGTTATTATAATATAACCGCCTCTGTTATGATTTTTAAATTAAAAAAAATTATTTTCCGGTAATTTATATTAATTATTTAATATTTTAAAATATAAACAGTATCAAATATAGCAAATACAGATTATATGGAACACATAGAATAAGCGTTTAAAGGCTAAACATATATTATAAGAGATCTGATGTCAAACATCATTTGAAGTTCCACCATGAAGTTTAAATTACATGCACACAAAAGTCACAAAGTCACACACGTACACCAAAGCGATATGAGAAGTTTATCACAAGCTAAACTAGTCGAAGATGTCCGGCAACACATAATCCCTCATATCTAGCATTGTTCTCCATTTGCGTAGCTTCTCATACTTGTCCTCCGTTGCTAGCTCGCTCTCTTCGTAGAAGAACTTGCCATCGACATGACAACATTGATCAGTTACAAACTTGCAAACGTCGGATATTGTTTGACCGATGATCATCTTATCGATCTTGCTCCTCTTCCACCATCCTGTTGATTTCTTCACCGCCGGTAGTCGTCATTGTACTTCCCGCACGCCCCTAAGGTACTCACAAGCATAGTATCCACATAGAAGCGACCCTTCGGGTTGTTTCGAAAGCACTTACATGAACGTTATATTCGTAATCCAAAATAGTTAGGTCATATAGAGAGCATGATGGACGATGTAGTAGCACATATGAGATTGATGATATATATAGTTACCGGGAATTGACGCCTCACTTTGAGTACATGTTTGTACTTCAACTTCTTTTTCTCGGACCTCCGATCCAAGCAGTTGGGGTCTTCAAGGTACTTTCTGTAAGCACTGTACGGAAACCACTCGTGTCAACATCAAAATTGATACAATTTATACGTGTAAATAAATGAATGTGATGTCACACTTACTATCGGACACAGAATTCAAAATCATTGTACGCTTTTTTGTCCGTTTTCCTCAGGGAGTCGAATACAACAGCCTTGCCATCTTGTGGGAAGATTATAAATACAATCCAGTGCCCCATGACGCCCAAGCTGCACCATCGAAATAATTTAAATCTCAACTCTTCAAATGTAAGAAGTGGAAACCCAATGGATGATACACGTATTAGAATAATCGTTTTCATGTACCCGAACTGATGGGCGGCAAGGATACACCCATATTCTTCGACCTTCTTCATGGCTTGGAGGATGTACTGTCCCTTTCTGTACCTTATCTCACTCCGTAGGCGTGTTCTGGTTTCTATCCGCTGCATGGGGGTCAAGTCAACCAACTGCGGATCTCAGATCCCAGATATCGTAGCCAATTATGGCCCTCTGGGTAATATGCATAGGAGAGAGGTAGATAACATTATCTCCAAGCTCCTGATTTATATATGATTGCATCCTGCAGGCACAAGTCTTGGTCACGGCATTGTTGTATTCATTCAAGAGGGCATAGGGACAACGGTGCAATGCTATAACAACTTACAATGCAAAAAGGGTGACTTGGGCGACATCGAGGTCCTTGCGCCCAGCAAAGATCCTATGCATGTCATGGAAGGTCACAGAGAAAAAGCAATCCTCTTCCAAGTGGAAGTACTCCTTGGGGACCCTCACAATGAATTCTTTCATTCCTAACTTGGCAGCATGCATGTACCATAGATGGAAGCGTCGAACCTCCCACGTCTCCTCGACTAGCTGGCCCAAGGGTAACATGAACTTGCCATGCTCGTAGTTGTCCGGGCAGTCTGGAGTTAGTGGCCAGATCGACGGTGGCGTTCGTGGCCTGCAATCATGACGAGTGCAAATGTTGTTAGCACCATCATCACAGGCAAATATACTCTATAATTGAGATAAGCTGGAAAGTGTGTTAGCAATAGTACCTATCGAATGCCGTTGAGAAAGGAAGACTGTTTGCAATTTTATACGCCCTCCAATTTGCGAGGGGTATATTCGGGGGCCTGTCGTCCTCCTCATCTATTGGGCACTCTTTGGGTTGGCTTGGAGGCGGCGAGTCGTGCCCCGATGCACCTCTATTGTCCTCCTCATCTGTTGGCTTCTTCGGGGCCGAAGGGCACTCTTTGGGATGACTTGGAGGCGGCGTGTTGTGCCCCGATGCAACCCCTGCATCTCCTTGTGGGTTGCCTTTGTCGGGAGATGGGCTCCGTCGGAGGATGCCCGACGCCATCGTGGTTGTTGCCATCGTCGCCGCCGCCGTCGTCGTCATCACTTGGCCCGCCGCCGGGGGGAGACGATGACGGCTGTGAGCACGATGTCTCCCTTTTCAAAGACGATATCGCCTTTGTTCCAAAGCACGATATCGCCCGAAGGCTTGGCCGATCGTTGTTGCACCGCTTTCAGTGGGAAACTCAAGTTCGTCTTGATCAAATTCATCTTTAGTGTACACCAAGAGCACTACGACGTAGTCGGGTAGGATCGGCTTGCCGTCGTACATTTGTCCATCTTTGGGCGGCTTAACCTCTCCTTCTCCCACTTCTTTCTTCGTCTTCCCCGTCCGGCCAAAGGGCACCGGGGAGCTTGCACGTTGTTGGTTTTTGATCTCATCGACCGGGTACCTTCGGTCTTTGTGAGGTACCGTGCATTCTTTATTCTTGCGGTAGCCGGACGCCACTGTCGAAGCATCTGCGACCGCAGTTCCACCATCTTGGGGTCGTTGCTCGTGAAAGCTTCCTGTATCGACCCCATAATCATTTCCTTCATGGCCGCATCATGGCCTTGCTGGATGAGCCGCTCCTTGTACGCCTGCCTCGTGCGGTACGAGGCAGCGTCGGATTGCCAGGAGTCCACGGTCTTCCAACTCGCCTGGAGGAGATGCCCCCGCACACGGCCGTGATGCTCCGGCCTTCCAAGCCCTTCTGGTCGGGGCGTCATGATCCCCAAGAGGTTCAAACAACCCTTCTTCCTTAGCCTTTTGTACCGCGAGCACCGCCTTCTCCGCCTCCTCGGTCTCTGGCTCGTTGTACTTGGTTCTTCCCTCTTTTAGCCTCTTCGGCCGACGGGCTTTGAAGTAGTCACGTGCCCTGGTGTCGAGGCCTGCTAACGGATCGTCTAGACCGGCAGCCAACCTGCCTCACCTTCTTCCCCTGCCGCCACTTGGGCCTCTTAGTGGCGTACCACATCATACCCAAGTGGTGGGGGGAGTGTATTCCTCTTTGCGAGGTCGAGAACTTTTGGCTCTTCTCCTTTGATCCTTCATCGACACCTTGTCCACAAATTCTTCCCAAACGTGACGCTTGATGAAGCCGTAGTCTTCAAAGGGTGTCTTTTCCCTCTTTACATACTCGTTGTTCGATTGTGGAGCGCAATTGGCGAAGCGCTTTTCCTGCAACCGCCAGAGCATGCTTCCTGCATAGATCTTCGTTGAACTGCTCCGGTGGATACTCGAACCGCTTCTTCACGTCTCCCCATACTTTGTCCTTGAGCTTTTCTGGGACTTTTCTCCAATCAAAGTAGGTGATAGGCACATGCTCCCTTAGCTATACAGAGCACCGGTTACTTGAATGTGCCTATCACACTTTCCGGTAGCAAGGGCTCTCCATGCGGGCCTATCTCGGTGTATGACATGCACCTTGGTCGACACTTGGTGCCTACCGTGTTGGCCCCTCTTCAAATCGACTTCTTGCCACTCTTGCCGCACTCTTGCCACTGCCTAGTGCGTCTGAAGAGCTAGGGGTGGGAACGGATCCATGCCCCTCTCCGCCATCCCCCTCTTCCTCATCGGGGAACTCCAAGCACAGAGGCACCTGTGGTATCTGTCGAGCATAACAAGGATTATTAGCATATACTTATGCAAGGGCCTTGATGCTATACTAGTAGTTTCATACGTACGTCGCGCCCGTTCAGTTTTCAGAGTATCATCTTCTGGATGATATCGTGCTTTCATGCGAGAACTTTGTGTTGAAGCCCTATGCGTGTAGTTCTGATCATCTTCTACATTATAGTTTGGGTCATCATCTTCCTCTGTTTTGCGCTTTTTTTCAGGCTGAGGTGTTGGCACCTCCTCCTCGTACTCGGTAGAGTTGCCTGATGACGATGACGTTTCATCGTTACTATCATAAGGACTAGGCTGGCGCCATTGTCCTTCGTCCTTATGCTCGTCGACCATTAGAAGCTATTAAGAAGAGATTGTCATATAGATGATGCATATCACACTATTATTCAACATCATATACAAAGGAAACATCACATTTATATAAACGAAACATCTCTTTATTTTTTATAATACAATATTACATCATTTTTCATTTACATTGATATGTGTATACAAAATTTGAATAAACATACAAAAATCGAAGAAAAGTACAAAATTTAAAGAAAAGTACAACATCGTTAGTAAATTTGGCTCGATTGGCCCCAATGTCATCACATTGTCGCTAACCGGTTGCTTGTATGTTATACAAGCCATCCTAGTTTAGCAACTTAATTACAAGTACGGGCCATTTGATCATCATAGCCGCCGCCTCAGCCCCAAAAATGGATTCACGTCAATGCATATGCCACTGCCTCGAAGAAATTTTTACAAGTTCAAACCTCATTTCTTCATTGCATTAGTAGAAAGCAAAAAAGACAGGAGCACTTCTCGACAAGAAAGTAGAATCAAGTGCAGCAAGCAAGGAGCACCAAAAATTAGTGGGATCAGAGTTTATAGGAGGAGTAGTAGTACTAAGTAGCTAGTACTACTAGTAAGTAGTAAAAGCAAGTGCACCAAAGGGAGCAAAAAAGACAAGTACCACAACTCAAAGACACTAAAGTAGAAGCAAGTGCAGCAGTAAGCAGGCAGCGAGTAGTTAGAAGAGTGCAAGTGCAGCAACAAGCAGCCCTCTTCTGTGTGTGTGTGTGTGTGTGCACACATATATCAGTGTGCAAGTATGCAACCAATGAACTAGCCAATGAAAAAGACAATATTCGGGTGGTCTGTGCAAAAAAAATAAACCCAAACCTGACAACACACTGAACATAAGGAGATGATGCAGAAAACTAAACCAAAACGGGGATCCGTTTAAAACAAAAAAATTATCCCCCTCCTATATCATAATGTTTTGATTCCCCTAGTTCTTTGTACTCAAAAAATTCTCCATATAAACCTGAAAAAACAACGGATCCCAGTTTGTTATTTGCTTGTGTGCATCAGTACTCGATTTTCATCACCGTTTTTCTCTCGATTTAGTGCAGAAACTCTTCCAGCTCCAATTGACAAAGTTGTTTATCTATAAACCAGCTCCGACTTTGCTTTAAGACTTGAACTCAGATTCTTGATGATTTAGGAGATGGGAATTAAGAAGGAGGAGAAGAAACAAACTGAAACTTCAGTTTCAGCTAACTGAAACTGAATTCGATTAAGAGGCTGAGTTAGGATTTGCAAAACATTTGAATTAGCAAATTTAGGCAATTAACTAGGGACTAAACCATGGTCAAGCAGATCAACCAATGAAACAAGATTTGCACAAAATTTATTCATGGAAAATGATATATAAATTCCCCAACACTGGTACTTGAATTGAAAACCGAGAATTCAGTTAAACAAAACTAGATCATGCAGATTAGCTCCTTTTGCAATTAATTAAGGATTAATCAACAATCTACAGGTTTAACCAATTGCATATCAGTCAAGTGCAAACTTTATATCAACAAGAGGGAGACTTGTTGTTAAGATTTTATTCATGAAAACCTATTTTGCACAGCCCCAAATTTTAATATTGTAACTGCATTTAAGGACTTAGAAAAATTTTTGAAGTTGTTTCCAAAACATATTGAATCCAAAGTTCGGATCACATTTTGAGCAAGATAAAATAAGATTTGGTCGTGGACCCTTAAACAAAATGGAGACCAAAACTAAAACCGACATAAACTGAAACTTGAAATTCAATTCACTGAACCAACATAGGTACTATAATTCTAGGAAAACAACATGGACTGAAGCTTGACTGAAACTTATCTGCAGCTGCTCCTAAACAAACCTAGACACAACTAAACAACATGGAGAGCAAACCTAAAATCATGTGAGCTATTTTAGATAGGATGCAGGATTTAGAAACTATAAAAGGTACTCTTAACTGAATATGTGAGCTATTTTAGACAGAATGCATTACCGAAAAATCAGAAACCGACATACAAATAGCATCATAGGCAGCAAAAGTGCTCGCCTGAGGCGCTTGGCAACATAGGCAGTGGCATAAGTGCTCGGTTCATCCCAAATAGCATCATAGGCAGCAAAATAGCAATCTAAACATAGGAACACAGGAAGTGCAGAGCATCATAGGCGCTTCATCCCAAATAAGTGCCACGGGGAACCTTTACGAGTGCAGAGATGTAGCCGGGGAAGAACGGGAAGAAGAACGGCGGCGGGCGGCGCCCCTGGAGCAGCTTCGTCGGGCGGTCACGCAGGGGGAGGAAGGCCGGGAGGCGACGCCGCCTCAAGTCGCCGGGCGCCCGGGGGACGAGGACGGAGGAGGCGGCGGCGCCACGGGCGGTCGCAGAAGGGGAGGAAGGCCGGGGAGGCGACGCCGCTCCTCAAATCGCCGGGCGCCAGGGGACGAGGATCGAGGAGGCGGCGGCACTCGCTCGTCGAGGCAGGCCCCGTGGGGGTCTCACCGAAGGAGACCAGAGAGTCGGGGAGCGGCCGAGCAGCTTGCCGACGGCGATGGCAGCCACTAGGGTTTCGCCTTGTCGGGGTTCGGGCAGCGGAGGACGACGCTGGTTCGCCGGAAGGAGGGGTACAGGTGCGCGGTCACCGAAGATGACCACGGAGCCGGGCAGCGGTCGGAGCAGCTCGTCGACGGCGATGGCGGCGCCGTGGAGAAATCGGGCAGCCTCTTCGGGGTCGATTTGAACCACCAAGGAGTTAGCCGATTTGGAGGAGAGGCACGGCGTTATATAGGCACTTATTTTCCAAGGCGGGCTTCTTACGATAACCGCCTCGGTAAATATTTACCGAGGCGGTTATTCTTGCTTAAACCGCCTCGGTTAATTGGTTTTAACCGAGGCGGTTATTCTTGTTTAACCGCCTCGGTTAATTGGGTCTAACTTATTATTTTTAATTAAGTGCCTTTGTTTGCTCTATTTAATGGCAATTATTAATATAAACATTAATCCATTATGTAAACTATGGTCGTTGTAGTAGAGTAGTTGTAGTAGTATAGTTGTAAGGGTACTTGTAGTAGTATAGTTGTAGGATAGTATTAGTGGTAGCATAGTTGTAATAGTATAGTTGTAGGGTAGTTGTAGTGTAGTTGTAGTAGTATAGTTGTAGGGTAGTTGTAGTGTAGTTGTAGTAGTATAGTTGTAGGGTAGTATTAGTGGTAGTATAGTTGTAAGATAGTATCATAGCAATATAAGTATGACAATAGTACTGTAGTAGTTGTAGTAGTAGTAAATAATAATATTTTTCACCAATGATGCTTACATCGAGATGTTAGTCATAAAAGTTCTATCATAATAAATGTTAAAGGCATTACATAAGTTATTACATAAATATGTGACATGATAGCATCATTTTGGTGCCGACGCTACCACAGTCCTCTTCTCGCCATCGGGACGGCACCAAGGCTTCATCTTCGTCTTGTTGACACGGGTCTCGATGAGCTTGATCTTGGATGGATGATCAGTAAAAGAGCGACATCTCCGAGTAATTGTTGTGTTCTTTGGGACTCAGACTCCATCCGCTCCCACGATCCTCTGTTTTCCCCGACACAACCACATGCTTCTTGGTGTCTTTGGGCTTTGCGAAGTAGGCTACTTGTGCAACGCGGTTTGCTACCACCCATTGGTCATCTTTGTACCCCACATTGCCGAGCTCCACCGTGGTGAGCCCAAAATCATCCACAACAACCGCCGTCGGCTTTACCCAATCGGCACCGGAATATAGGCACCTGTAAGTCACCACCATAGTCAAGTTCCCATATCTCTTCGATCCGGCCGTAGTAGCTCATGATCTTCTTCGCCTTGTCATCGATGCCCTCATATCGAACGCCACTATTCTCGTGACGCGCTCTTCTTGTCCTTCTCTTTAGTGTGGAACCTCAGAACCATTGATGTCATACCCTTGCCACGAGGTGACTTGTGTTCTAGGGCCCGACGCAAACCTCGCTTCATCAGTTTCTCCATATATGCCTTGCTCTTGGATCCACATCGTGAAATTGATGTTGTGTTGTTTCTGTACCCATGCCTCCCCGCATCCACCACTAGAAAGGCGGATCTCATCTAAGTGCTTCTGAACCCAGTCTTCCATGACCACTAACTGATTGAGCGCGCTATTGTGAGCTTGTTGTAGAGTGTCTTCATCTACATCAGTCCGGACTTTCCTTCCCTCGTACATCCCATCCCCGAGGTTTTACCCTCATGAAAAGGGACCGCAACCCAATCGCTCTTCCGTCCCTAATGTATTTGGTGCACCAATTCACGGCCTCCTCCGTTGTGTATGCCTCGATCATAGAGCCCTCCGGGTAAGCACGATTATGCACATATCTATTGAGGGTCGACATAAACCGCTCGTACGTCCACATCTGATGAAGGTACACGGGGCCTAGTTCCTGTATCTGATCAACCATGTGCATCATAAGGTGTGGCATAATATCAAAGAAAGATGGTGGGAAGCACATCTCAAGCTGACAAAGAGTTTCTGCGATGAATTGTTTCAGGCCAGGCAGCTCAGCTTCATCGATGACCTTCTGTGTAATTTGGTTAAAGAAGTAGCACATGCGTGTTATTACCATCTTAACGTACTCTGGACCGATGCATCTGATCACAATTGGAAGGAACACCGTAAGCATGACATGGCAGTCATGTGAGTTAAAGTTGGTTAAAGTGAGATCTTTCATGGAGACAAGGCTCTTGATGTTGGAAGAAAAACCGGTTGGCACCTTGACTGTCCTGAGCCACTAGCATATAGCCCTCCTCTCATCCAATGTCAGGTTGTAGCTCGCCCCTGGTAGGTCGACTTTCCCACTCTGCGCAGCAGGTGTCGGTTGAATTTCGGGCCTGATGCCCATGTTGACCAAATCCTGACGAGACTTGAGACCATCCTTTGTCTTTTTCTTGATGTCAAGAAGGATTCCTATCGTGCTCTCAAACACATTCTTCTCAAGATGCATGCAATCGATGGCATGGGGCGTATCTAGTTCCTTCCAAAGATGATAGGTACTTGAAGAAACAAGACTGCTTCTTGAAAGGAACGGGGGCTGTGATAGGCTCACCTACTTGTTCGTCCTCTACATCCCGCTTTCTCTTTTTCTTGGTTGGCTTTGGACCATCTTTTCCCTCTTTCTTTTTTTCTTCTTTCCGAACTCGATGTTTATGCCCTTGACCATGTCAAACACCTTTTGCCCGTACCTTGTTCTTTTTCTGGCTCGTCGGTTTGAGGTTCGGCCTTGTTGTCAAAGTATTGATTCATCATAGGTCTTCGATACACGTGCTTTTTACTGAGGAATCGCTCTGCTTTCTCATGTACACCATCTTCTTGGATGCAGCAAGGTAAGTGTAGCAGGTACCATCAATGCACACTACACAACCGGTCTTACCTTTAATCTGCCCAGATAGTGAAAAAAGACCAGGGTAGTCTGTGATGGTGACAAATATGATGGCCTTCAGAGTGAAATCCTTCTTTAGGAACGCATCCATCATTTTAACCCCCTTTTCCCATAGAAACGCATGTCCTCCATAAATGGCTCTAGAAAGACATCTATATCATTTCAGTCGCCGGTCCGGATATAAGCATGGTAAGTAAAAGATACCTGTTATAAAAGAGATTCGTAAGAGGGATGCTATTATATAATTAAATTGGTGAAAACAATTTTCACACACACCATCCCTGATCCAATAAATCCAAACAAGTACCTGCGCTTGTGACATAGATGGGGAGGTAAGTTGTAGATGGTGAGGATGACCGGCCAGGTGCTGTGGGTGCTACTTAGGTCACCGAACGGATTCATCCCATCAGTACTTAGCGCGAACCTGACGTTCCTGGCCTCGTCACCAAACTCTGGGAACTTGTCGTTGAAACGCTTCCATTGCTTGCCATCGGAGGGATGTCGAAGCTTGCCATCACCTGTCGTGCGTTCGGCTGATGCATGCCAAGACATGAGCTTCGCATCATCCGGGTTCCCGAATATCGCACGCAGGCGATCGATCACGGGCAAGTACCACACAGATAGGGCGGGACTTTTTCTACTCATATAACCCTCTTCTTCCCCGGTCCAGATCCGGAGGCGGGGCCTGCTTCTTTGTCGTCTTCACCTTCTTCTTTGGCACTCTTGAGGTGGGTCCATCGTCAGGCGGCGTCCGTTCGACAACCAAAGATTCCTCTTGTAACGGCTCGCTCCGCAAATGGTGACAGCTCCGCAAGTTCTCATACTGGCCTCGATATAAAATATACATGGTTTGGACAGGCATGAAACTTTTTAAGTTTCATCGCCACCGGCCTTTGATCGGCTTCTTTGCCCGATAGGTATTGGCGTGCACCTTGTTACCCTCCGGGAATGTGTCGGCGAGGATACGTAATGCATCGTTGAAGCTAGTGTCGGACCACCCATGGCGAGCCTTGAGCATCGACATCTCAAGATTGAACGTAACGCCGTCCCAATGCTTCGGACAACCATTGTACAGGGGGATCTATTGCCGCCGCTTTCATCTCTCTAAAGTTCTCTAGCCACTTAGGATTCCCAAACAAGACATCATCCTGGTCTTGGCAAGTTAGCGATTCTATCGAAGAGGTCCACATCTTCGGGGGTCCAACACCTCCGCCGGGATTACCACCATCGTCACCGCAGTGTCATCCTCCGCCTCGTAGCAGATCTTCAATCGTGATGTAATCACGACGATGCACATCATCATTGTCACCGGCGGCTAATGCTTGACTGGCCGATACTTCCGGTTGTTCTCCATTTCCTCCGTCAATCACCGCCTTTGTGTCGTTGTCGCCGACGACTTGTTTTCTCCGGATGAGCAAGTGGTGGCGGCACTCGGATCCGATTCACCATGATACTTCCGGACCTTATAATCTTTGACAAAACCAAACCGCACTAAGTGAGATTGCACCACGCTCTCACTATGTGCCAAAGAAATTTTTACAGCTATTGCACGGACAAATTATGAAATCTCGACCCACACTCGACGATGCTTTGTCGCCACAGCGAGGAATGAACTTTCTCTTCACATGATCCAAGAAAGATGGATCTAGCCTCGATCCCTTGTACATCCAATCCCTTGCCATCCGCAACCTTGCACACGTACCATAAACATATATAATAAGAATGAGAGCTAAAAAATACATGTATCTAAATCTAGATCTAAAGAAAAGAGAGAAAAAGAGAGGGAAAGAGAGAGATAATGCACAAAGAGAGAAAAAAAGAGAGGAAAATGTAGGTTTTAGAGAGTAAGAATCAACCTCTCGGTGCCACCTTTCACAAATCAAGGGTTAATCTCCCCTTAGGAGATAGTTCTATCTCCTCCACTTAGATCTAGATCTAGATGTAGGGGAAAGAAAGAGAGGAGAGGAGAGAGGGGGAGAAGAAAAGAAGGGTTGGAGGGTAAGAATTGAGCTCGTGCGGTGCCCCTTCCCCTATTCTAAGGGCAAAACTTCTCTCCCTAGAAAATAGATAATTTTTGCGGTTTTGCAGCTCAAAACCCGCAAAAATGGAGGAGAAGCCGCGGGGAAGAAGAAGGAGGCTGCTGGTTATATAGAGCAGAGTTAACCGAGGCGGTTTTTGTTAGAAAACCGCCTCGGTTAAAGGTGTATTAAGCAAGGCGGTTGGTGTTACAACAACCGCCTCGGTTAATGATTAACCGAGGCGGTTTTTATAACAAAACCGCCTCGGTTAATATACATTAAACGAGGCGGTTTTTAAACAACCGCCTCGGTTAATGAATTAACCGAGGCGGTTACTTTAACTTGACCGCCTCGGTTAATGTATATTAATGGAGGCGGTTTTAAAAAAAAACCGCCTCGGTTAATCATTAACCGAGGCGGTTGTTCGCGGCCGGCCATTGGCTGGATTGGGAATTATTAACCGAGGCGGTTTTTTTCAAAAACCGCCTCCGAGCTCATTTTTGAAGTGCCTTGCAAAATCTTTTGTGTAGTAGTGAAGACTCCATTCTTGTGCAAGCTGACCGCCCGGTCTCGATTTATCACACCATCATCATTAGGGTTCTCACGATCCATGAACCAAACCGTGGAGAACAAAAGATAAACCTATTCTCGCGAATGATAAAATCATCGCTCGACTTCTACCAGACTAAGCATGGCTAAGCATTTAAGGAAAACATCATACACGTAATAACAGGATAAGATCTGGATATAATTGTGGATCAAGGAGGTAATCATGCAGCAACGTATCAAACAAAGCCTATAACTTAATGTATATTACACAAGACGTAAAGTATTATAAAACTTTTATAAAAACGAGAGAGTGGGTTATGCTCCGGGGCTTGCCTGTGTTGCAGGGAAGGTCAGTGGTTAGTCTTTGACATTGACCTCTTCATTAGAATCAACTTGACCTTCTCCGAAGCTTGATCAACACGAACCTTTTCTGAAGCTTGATCATCACGATCCATCACTCTCACATGAACTATATGTAAAGGAAATGATGCATTCTTAATGACATGCTTGACATGATGCATGAGAGATGCATGATAATGCATTAGTGAAAGCATAACAAGATTAAGTGTCTTGAGTACAACTTTCCTTCACGGTAAAGTTGTAACAAGTCTCATAATTGAAGTTTAATTAGCACCAAGCAGGATTAGTTGATAAACTAAAAGGTGGATGCACTCAAACATAGGCAAGACATTCATGCTTAAGCAAAGAAAACATCAAGTTCATTTCATTTTATATAAGCTACTGGAGAAAACATCATTTAACAATGTTACACTAGTTATCATGATAAGTGAACTTGTATTAAGATTATTTAATTAGTTACCTGGTGACCAGGATCACACTTAATAAATTATAAATTATGACCATGAGATAGTAGAGACTACATGTCTCATGGAGTTCCATCAATTCCAAAAGTCATTATAAATTAAAGTAACTATACTCTTATTGTTAATTATCTACTCAATAATCACACATGTGGCTATCATAATTAGTAAGTAACATTAATTAATTATTAACATGGTGGATGAGATCATAACAAGATCAACATACTATTACCATGGGGCAGCAAAGTTGATAAGCTCCATGGTCTTCAACAATTTCCAAACCAAGCAAATTCTAAATTGATATTCTCTTTCTATTATTTGTTTTTATTACTACTATGAAGCAAGCACTATTATTAAGCAGAATATCAAGCCATGGATCAGTGGGGTGTGAAGTGATTCATGGTCTTCAATCAAAGCCACAAATCACACAACACTTAATTAGTCAACTAACTAATTAATTGGTTATTTTATTAACCATTTTTACAGTTATTAAACAAGGTAAAAATTATTTTCTAAAATGAACTTATTGAAAACAGTCCACAAATTTTAGTGGAGGTTAGTTTTAGCATGAAAATATTAACCCTAAACTTTCATAATTTTTGGATCATTATTTTACTCTAAAAAATCCAACACTTGCCATTTATTAATTAAAGCATAAAATTATTAAGCATGACAAAAGTAATTAGCATGCCAATCACATATTTTTCCGTAAAACTACACATCATAAAGAACACAAAGAAATTTAGTTTGTATTTTTCTGAGCTATACTTATTTAGTTATGAAAATAAACAAAATCAGCCTTTTTAAGTATTTCTGAAAAACTGGAAAAGGGAAAAAAACTCGAAACGGACCTGGCCTGCTGAACTCGGGCCACTGGCACGGCCCAAGCCGGCCCAAGGGGCCCAAGACCGGCCCGGCCTGCACCTCCCTCCCTCTCCCGTTCAAAACAGGCGGTTAAGCCGCACCGCTTACCGCGGTGAATCGGCTGACGATGGGGAGGGCACCATCATGCTCATCACCCACCCGTGCATCGATCTAGAGGGTTAAACAAGTGATTAGGGTTTCTACTCGAGCTCAGCATCATCCATGGCGGTTCGGTGGTGCCCAACATGGCGGCACAACGGCGAGCACACGGCTGCTGGCCTCGATTGGCTAAGCTAGGGCTCGAAGAATAACAAGGGAGCTCACCATGAGTTCGCTCGACCTCCCGGTGGAAGCAGGGTGGCCTGGGTCAGGCTAATGGCGATGGGACGGGCGCGGCGGCGCGAACCGGGCGGCACGTCTGTGTTCCGACGCGTCCCGTGGATGAGCAGAGAGTTAACCGGACCGATGGCGCTCACGGTGGCTAGGCGAAGCCAACGCACACACAGACACGGCACGAAGCTTACTAGAGAGCACTGGCCATGGTGGGGGTGCTCCGGCGGCGCCCTGGCCGGAACCGAAGAAGAAGGCGGCGCTGTGGCTTGGTTTGGTGGCCAAAGGCGGCACGATCGGGCTCAGCCAACGCGCACGGATGTTGCGGAGCCACGGACAAGAGGAATTGGACTTTGGCAACGTAAAAGCGGTGAATTCCGCCGGCGAGCGGTGGTTCCGGCGGCGGGACAGAGAAGAAAAAGGAAGAGGAGGCCAGCGGCTCGGACTTTTGAAGGCGGAGACGAAGCTGCGAGGCTTGCCGGCGCGCCTTGCGAATCCGCCACGCAGGCGGCCGCGCGTCCAAGCGCGAGAGGCGGCGCCAAAGCAGCCAAACGGCGCCGCGGCGGCGACGCGGCAGTGAGGGAGTGGGTGCTACTACTGTCGACTACTGTTCACCGCTTGAAACTTGATATTTCCCTCTCTTTTTCTCCTAATTTTACAAAGCAACTTGATGATTTCCTTTAACAGAAGTTGTTAACCTAAATGAGATCTCCAACTTTGATTTAAGCCACCACATCTAAATGTCACTGGTTTGAGAGAACAAGATTGACGAATTACCCTAAACCGAAACTGAAACCACCTAAGTTCAGTTACTGAACTTTGCTGAACTCAGGGTTTTGAAATTCAGTTTTGGATTAGCTTATTAGTGCAATTAATTAAAGTTTAGTTAGTGATTAAATATTACAAACAATTACACATTTGCAGAGCCCAATCATCCTACTAAACAATGAAACAAAGTTTGATCAACATTTATCTATGAAATTTGTTCTTATTAACTGCCAAAGATTGAAGTTCAGAATTATTTTTCAAAGACAAGCTGAAATTTTGCCAAGTCGAGAAACAGTCCCAAATTCAAACTTTGAGCCACCATTTAAACATGTTTAACATAGCAAGATGGTCAAACTTCAATTCCTTCATGAAGAACACACTTTATACTACCAAGTTTATATTAACAAAATTTTATTTGTTTAATAAAATTTCAAACCAAAAATTCACAAAGTAGCTCAAATGATATTGTTGCTTAACATTTCATTAAGTACTTAAGCATAACACATGCAATATTTACATACCAAAAATAAACATGGAATGCTTTTATGCCTTAATGCTTGATGATCATGTATGATGATGACATGTTCAGGTTATTAATCACAATAGTAACACCAGGGCTGACAACATGTTTTAGATTTTTATTTGTAGCGGTTTTGTGAGTAATAATTTCTAGGATTAATCATTTTGTACAACCATATATATGTGTTTAGTTGAGATATAACTGAACTTAAAGTATATAAACTCTTATTCCATCCCTTTATGTGATATCATCAAAATCTATAGTTTAACCTTCACCATTTGATCTAGTTGGTGTATTATTTTATACATGTGGTAATTTCAAATTCTAATGCTTGTTGTATCGCTGATTCAAGTTTTTCATGTTCTACTTTATTAAAATTATATTCTAGGTCCTAAGCTGCACTCTTAGTCTTACAATGGCATAAATAATTGTTTTAGTATGCACCATGCTACTCAAGATGTTGAATTTATTATAGTGTATTAGTATAGTTTCATTAAACAAATAATGTGGTTTGCTAATTAAGGATATTTTACCACGCTTGATAAGTTGATAAATAAATATTTGTAGTAATGTAAGTTTTGACTATTGGAGGTTGAATTATTTTTCATAATAGCTTATATTAGTATTTACATGTGGATTTTAGAGATTTTTGTTAATTTTTTATAATCGTTGAGGTGATTTAGGTACAAATTATATAGACATATATTACTTTACATTATCTTTCATAATGCCATGTATTTAAATGCAAACTTAGGGGTTAAAGCATTATCTTCCATAATGATACTGAGATAGATAATTTATAAAAAATATTATAGGATTGATTTAATTATCTTTTATAATTATATGGAGGTTCAAATTTTCCATACATAATTTATTGATAACCGCACAGATCATGTTCCCATAATTTTTCAACATTATTAGCATGTAAACTCGAAGTAACCCAATGACTTTATTATTGAAATTAAAATTATACCTGATGGTCACTAAGGATGATATCAAAAAACAATTGTGTGAAGTAATCAAGGACAATTAAATTAAATTGAAAACTATACCTAATGGTGAATAAAGATCATATCATGTATGTTGTCATGGGAGATAATAAATAAATTGTAATTATAAAATCTAGCAAGATTGCTATACCTATGGTGTGCAGTGCCATCGGTGCCAACATTGATGTAGATGCTATGGACGCCAGATGTCGTGGCGCTGGTGGCATGACACTTCCTAGTCTCTGCGCCACCTGTGTCGTTTCCTTGCTTGACATAGATTTCCTCATCGATCTTCTCTGGACATGGATGAAATAGATGGCAGGGGCATTTATGAACTGCTAGCATTTATTTTTTCCTAATACGTATGGTAGAATTAAGTGGAGACTCTCTTGTCTCCGTAGAACCAAACACATACGAAACAGGCGGGATATACCTCATCACGTCCCTTATGTTCCTTGCAACCAAACACACGTATAGTCTGTTATTTGACTGACTCGACTTGCAAAGACACAACCAATTCAAACATACACCCAAAAAAACATATCAGAAAATAAAACTCCGCTCTACATCAATAAAGAACATGGCCAAGAAGACCCACTTCCTAATCAAGCTGTGAACCTGTGACCACCAGCTCAAATCAAATAAATAAATCAATAAATCAATAAAGAACATGGGTAACTTCCTGATATTGATGTAAATCAACCTTAAGCTTTTGCACAGAGGTATAGAGTCAAAGTAGATCCAACATCATTGCTCCTTTATCATGCCCTCTTTTATAATATCAGCTCTCACCTGATTTTAGGAAATATCATGTTCAAAAAGTTAAGGCCATATTATCCGAATTATTTTACAGACAATTTGGAAGGGAACCTTTTCAAATAAGATATAAAATCAATTATAGTCAGAACTCAGAATAGAAGATGTAATGTTATAGGTAGTGGCAAAGTTTGGGTGCCGACAAAGATCTTGCATACATGTGCGTGGTGGCATCTCGGGAGGCCTCGAGGAATCAATTTTCATGAATTGCCTCTCACACTTGATTATCTTCGATGTTCATCCAAGACAATTTCCTTTATTTCAAAGTTGTTGCTTTCTAGGACAGAAATTCTGATGCTTGATCTGTCACATCGACCTGACAAACAGCAAGATGATGTTGCCGTGAGCTCGGTGTGTGGCTATTTGGATGCAATAGCAAAAGTTTTGTCTGTGTCACAATAGATATTATGTGGTAGGTCAGAAGGGGTTTTCGAATACTAATAAAAAAATTAAATTACAAAACTTGTCAAGAAATCACGAGATAATTTTTATATTAATTAATCCATCATTAGCATATATTTACTGTAATACCATATTATCAAATTATGGACTAACTAGGCTTAAAAATTCATCTATAAAAAAGCGCAATTTATATAATTATTTACTTTTTACTCTATATTTAATATTCCAAATATTTGTCCAAAGATTCGATGTGACATAGCAAAACTTTTGCCCTACCGATGACAAGTGCTTTGTCCAGCAGTTAAATACACTGCACTAATAGAAGGAAGAAGCAAGTTACCGAGGCCTTACACTGTAGCAACTTGCCTCCGGCACCGGCGCCAGAGCCTCACCGTCCCTACGTCCGCCTTGCAGTGAGGGTAATTAGTGTTGCCCTGGTGAAAGACGCCGATGTATTAGATGAGGTAGATTAGATTGCCTTGATATCTTTTATGTAGAATATTTTTTGTTACAATAATATGTCAATAATTGACCATGGGCATATACGACCGTATATATTTTACTATGACGTCAGCACATGGAATAGTTTTGCTCGGTACTCAGTTCGATGGATTTTCTATTTGTCATTTAAAAATATTAATTTTTTAATACATATAATGCCCAAGTGGGTAATTTTGATTTGTTTTTTAATGTATATAGTGGCAGAGGTGGGTAATTTCTTAGGTAACAAAATAGATCTAATGGCTATGGGTAACTATAGATTTTTGATTTGATGGCTGGATGTTTCTAATTAACGTGAAAATTATTAGATGAGGTGATGGCTTCGAGATAGATTAGATTGCCTTCATATCTTTTATGTAGAATAATTTTTGTTACAATAATATGTCAATAAATTATTGACCATGGGCATATACGACCATATATATTTTACTATGCCGTCAGCACATGGATTAGTTTTGCTCGGTACTCAGTTCGATGGATTTTCTGTTTGTCATTTAAAAGAAATATTAATTTTTTAATACATATAATGCCCAAAGTGGGCAATTTTTTTTGTTTTTTAATGTATATAATGGCAGAGGTGGGTAATTTCATAGGCAACAAAATAGATCCAATGGCCATAGGTAACAATAGACTTTTGATTTGATGGCCAGATGTTTCTAATTAACATAAGAATTTCTAGCATTTATCTTTTTTCTTATCGCATCTGGTGAGAGTTAAGGTGGAGCCTCCGTTAGGGCCTCCAATGAGTAATAGTAAGATGGTTTAAGTGATCATGAGACTGATAATTTAAGGTCGCTATTTCTTGACAATAATAATGTATAATGATCTTATGAACTATTTATGCCTCTCATAATCTATTTCTTTATAAACTCCATGTTTTTTCTTAATTTAAGTATGTGGAACCTCAATTCTTTGAACTCGCGTTACCACTCGGGCTGAAGAAATCCATGCAGCTCTTAAATTATCTAACATTGTGTCTTACTAGCACGCGAAGATTAGGTTTTTAGGATTTTTTTTACTTAGTTCAACTTTCCGGCACCAGAATACCCACTACTACAAAAAAACTTTTCCGAGGCGAGCACCAAAAATGCCTCGGAGACAAGGTCACTGTAAATCGGACCTTTCCTGAGGCGATACCTGCCTCGGTTCATCAAAATAAGAAACAAAAAAGGAAAAGCTCGCAGCCCAAACCCGACCTGGGCCTGGATCTGAGCTGCGCGCTGCAGCCGCTGCTAGGGTTCCTCGATCCAGCCACCAACAATGGTTTTGGGCACCACACGCGTGCACTGATCCAGCCCCCATGCCTTCTAGATCCACCGCCGGAGAGGTCCCTCCCGGCCCCGCACGTGCACATGGAGGCCTCCAGGGAATCCACCGCCAGAGAAGGCGTGGATCAACACCGGGAAAGGGCCTGCCGCCGGATCTGGCTAAATGAGAGGATCCACTACCAGATCTTGGATCCCTCGATCCACAGCCACCGAAGCTGCTATGCTAGGGTGGTGGAGGCCCACACTGCCACCACTGCTCCACCCGCAAAGGTGGTTGAGCCGCTCGTGCTCCACCCACACTGACGGCGGAGGCGTGTCAGAGAAAGGAAGGGAAGCATGTGGGAGAAAGGGAGGAAGGCGTGGGGGCGGGGGGAGAGAGGGAGGGACGGCGCTTTTGCTTGGAGGGAAGGGAAGGGGTCAAGACACTTCTGCTCGAAGGGGAAAGGAAGGGGTTGCGGGCTGTGGGAGGTGGCGTGGTGTGACGGCTGGGAGATGGAGGAAAGTTGAGTGGGTTATTGTTTGCCTTATATATATATATATATATATATATATATATATATATATATATCGGGCTCATATGGGCTTCATCAATAGTCAGTGGGCCTTTATAAGAGGCCTGCCTCCGAAAATGGGGTGTTTTTGGAGGCAGGTCCATCATTTAACCACCGGCGAGGTGCTTTTTTTGACCGCCTAACTGAGGCAGTTGAAATTGCTACCCTCCTCTGAGGGTCTTTTCAAAAGGTCACAGTTAGTTCTTTTTAAGTAGTGAGCAGAGCACAGTGTTTTAGTAGGCACCCTGAAGTTGTATTAAAATGCTTTATCTGGTTTCCCTGCACATTTGTGAGAATAATAAAAAGCGTGCATAAGTCAGTGGGTATTCATAAATTGTTTGTGCATGTGCCTGCGTCTTTTCAGTGTCTTGTTTGCCTTTGGTATCAAACGCGCTTTCACCTTAGTACTATGAAGACATATATACAGTTCTGGGCAGTTGATAAAAAATTGGCATGAGAGGAAGACTTCAAAATGTACACGAGAAATAGGCGTCGGTCAGTCTGACTGGTCAAATCATTAGAAAGAAAGCCAAGCTAAAATACGCATACGCCGAACATTTGCATTTTTTTCTTTACGAATCACGGTACAGATATACTAGATGCTGACTTCTTTTTTAGTTGGGGGGCGTTGATGCTGACTTCTTATTCCTTTGAGCCTCTCCAAAAGACTTATTCCTCAGTAGCTACTGTAACGCTCACATCAGAGTGAATCAACACCTGGCACTGCTATCGTCTCCTATATGAGGCGACTCGGGGGCAATTGGCATCTCCCAACATCGCTGGCTATTCCCTAGCCGCCGCTAGCACCTTTGTTCTGCTTCCCTGGCCCCTCTCTGTCCACCCCACCTGCTTCGACCCATCACCTTCTCCACCGCTAGAGTGCTTGCTGCCAGTCACCGGAGACCATATCCAGCAATGTCTCCACCCAATCAACTCTTCACAGTGCCGGATATGTCATCCCCACACCATCCTGCGCCTGGGAGGGGCTTGGCAGTGTTCCCGGCCATGGCCAGCTCAGGGCAGCGGCTTGGTCGCGCCAGCTTCTCCACGCTTGCGCTCGGCTGTGGCCTAGTGGTGGCGGCGGCCATCAGGCTCGCCTAGGGCTCCTAGTGGTTGGTTGTGGCCTAGTGTCTGGGGGTGTGGTCAACCTTGGGCGCCGGCCAGCTTGTGTTCCCTTGTCTCTGCGCTCGGCTGCCTGAATTCCCCATGGCTTGGACGGTGGCCGGGAGCTGGCTGAGCTAGGCGCTCGGCCTCCTGATGTTCGTGCGGCTGGTATACTTGCAGGTTGCTAAGACTGTCCCGTTCGTGCACTAGCTGGCATGGATCTTCTAGGAGAAAACTTGGCCTCTTCTGGCAGGCAGCGGCGGCAACTTTCTATGTCGCAATCCTCCATGGATGTGTTGCCTCTTAAGTTCCATGCAATGGCGCGCGCGGGGCTGCCTTCCAACTTAGTGTTGTGCATGGTCGTCGTTGTCGTCTGGGCTCCCACAGTCTGTTTGGCAATGGACCTTTTTACCTGTGTATGTGCGCGCTTCATGTCCTTCAATGCCTGTGTTAGTCCTATAGTGTGGTGCTTCTCTGGGAGTGCTTGTAACAGAACCGCCCGAATTATTGGGTCCACGTGCACCCGACATTGCCTCAAAGGCCTCTGACGGCTATGCACGGGAACCCGATAACTTCGGTGTTCTGCCGGATGACTTCGGAAACCCCGAATCACCCTTTCTCCAGGATCAATACAGGAGGAACCACAACATTACAACATTGATACAAAATAATTTATCAGAGTGCAGAAGATTTATAACAGTAGTTTACAAAACATGATCAAAATTTGATTAATAAACTTAACTTGTTTGTGGAAGCGGGAAAGAATTGAAGAACATCTGCGGGAATGGCAACCAGGTCATGTTGAGCTCACTGACATGATCTAGCTCTGCAACTCAAGTTAGTACCTGCAATAGGGGTTTAACAAACCCTGAGTACTTGAGGGTACTCAGCAAGACCTACCCGTCAAAAAGAAAAGACACCAAGGGCATGCTGGCTTAGGGGGTTTTCTGGGCCAGAAACCAGAGACTTTTGCGGAAAAGCATTTCTACAGTTGATCCTTAACTTCAAGTTTTATTTTAGAATTAACCATCATGAGCCTTTATTAGCACCTAAGCTACATCAAACACTTATTATTAAAACATACAACTTATTTCATATCATTTCCGAGAACCATCATCTTCCATTGATTACACTACAATGAGTGGTCAGCGAGTCGAGTCTCCATAACCGAGGAGCAACGACGATTCGAACCGATTCAAACCCAGCTGCGGATTCCCAACCATACGATATATGTAGGTTCGAGCCTTGCATATATCAACCCTTTCTTCTGGATCCTCCAAATGGGACTGGGTCTGCACTACCCGAGAGTACAGTACTCCGCCGTATGCCATCCCCTCCTGGACTCACATGCCATCCCTTCAGGACTCATGTGCCATCCCTACCTTTGGACTCATAGGGTTGGTACACGCTACTCCCGCTATCTCTCCACTCCCAGTGCGCAGGGGTCCATTCCCAAACTAGAATAGCCAGAGTACACAGGCTTCCCGGAGTATGTGGCCAGTACTGCAAAGTCTCGACCACACAGGCCTACATCGGAACGGTCCTTGGTCGACACAGGCGGAGCACTACACCAAGACTCCATTCTTGTGCAAGCCGATCGCCCGGTCTCGTCTTAACATCATCATCATCATTAGGGTTCTCACGATCCATGAACCAAACCATGGAGAACATAAGATAAACCTATATCTCGCGTTCGCTCGACTTCTACCGGACTAAGCGTGGCTAAGCATTATAGAGGAACGTCCTATACATACTAGTAGGATAATATTTAGAAATAAATTGTGGATCAAGGTACTCA
Organism: Chrysopogon serrulatus; assembly: GCA_015844335.1. Classification (NCBI taxonomy): domain Eukaryota; kingdom Viridiplantae; phylum Streptophyta; class Magnoliopsida; order Poales; family Poaceae; genus Chrysopogon; species Chrysopogon serrulatus. Next base: position 44,546 of record JADLZL010005065.1, on the reverse strand, counting down.
TGCAGCAATGGTATCAAACAAAGCCTATAATCTAATGCACATTACACTAGACTTAATTAAAGTGTAATAAAACTTTTGTAAAACAGAGAGTGGGTTATGCTTCGGGGCTTGCCTGCGTTGCAGGGAAGGTTAGTTGTTAATCTTGACAGCGACACCTTTGGTGGATTCACCTTTTCGGGACAGGATCAACACGAACCTTCTCCGAAGCTTGGTCAACACGAACCTTCGCTCTCATGTACACTACACGTTATAAATGATGCATTCTAAGTATGATGGAATGCATGATATGATGCATGAAAGATGCATGACAATGCATTGATGGAAGAATAACAAGATTAATTATCTTGAGTACAACTTTCCTTCATGGTAAAGTTATAACTAGGGTTTCATAATTAAAGTGTTGATTATCATCAATTAGGAAGACATGACATCATAAGAAAACACAAACAGCACATACATTTAGTAAGGCACTCATGTTTTTAATTAAAGAAGCATCAAGATTATTTTACTAATTAATCAATGAACGTTATTAGTTTCAGTGGACATTACTTAACCAAATCCATGATGTTACAATCAAAGTATGGCAACAACACTAAAATGGTTAACTAATTATATTAATCAAGATTAGTAGATTATTAATAGGATAGGTGGAGATATAATAATTAACATGTGCTTGCCATGAGGTAATCAAGGTTGAGCAATTCATGAACTTTAACCAACTCATAAAAGCAAGCAAAGATACACTAACCATTTTATTGCTGTGGAACAACAGGGGAATATCCTATGGTCTTCAAACAAACACCAAAAGCAATCAACCCTAAGTTAATTACTTACTTAAGTCATTTATTTATTTACTAAGCATATGATTACGATTACCATCAATCAAATCATGACAAAGCCTTGGATCAGGGGTGATTAGTGATCCATGGTCTTAACTTAATGCCCAAAAAGTCATTCAATTTATCACATCTTTTATGCTAATTGTTTAGGCAATTATTACTTAATTATTAAGGCATATAAATAAGGATAAAATTAAACTTCATCAAATTAATCCTAAACTTTTTATGGAGATTGATTACATCATGAAACAGTGGTAAAATAAATTTTATGATTTTTGGACATTTAAATTGGCCTATAAAAATCATGGAAGCTCATTTCTTAATTAAAAGAGGTAATTTTCAATAATGCGAAAACTATTCAAAATCTAAGTTTAATATTTTTCCTAGATAAAAATACCATAGAGAAGCTACATAAAAAATTTCCATAATTTTTGGGGCTCTATTTATTTTATTACGAAAAAGACAAATTGCAGCACTATTCAAATTCATAGAAATTAATTAAACTTTTAAAAAGAAAAGAGAAAGCCATTGGGCTTAAGCCGGCCTGGCTCGGCCCATCTGCGGGAGAAGCCGGCCCAGCGCGGCCCAACCCTCATCTCCCCTTCCCTCCCGCTCGGACAGGACAGCATGGCGGCGCCCGGCCGGCTATCACGCCGGCGGCGAGGTCGCCGGTGGTGACCAGAGCACCACCGAGTTCCCCTTGCCACGGCGGATCGATCTAGACACTTAATTGGGCAAGTTAGGGTTCGGGGAGAGGTCAGTGTTAGCAACCAGCAGTGGGGAAGAATGGGAACAAGATAATTAGATCACCAACACAGCAAGAAGAAGGGAATCGGGAGGAAGAAAATGAACAGTAATAGCGATAGCAGGATTAGGAGTAGTATGAGTAGTTTGATTACAATATTCTTCTTGATGACCTCTATCCACAGCCACAGGTACATATACCTGTTCTGTACATGGGTCAAGTCCAACATAGCAAAGGCACACAGGCCCAAATCTGAAACCCATTAGCTATTTTACTTTTAGTAGCCCTGGTACCTGACATTCTCCCCCGCTTAAGCAACAGCTTGCCCCCAAGCTGTTAAAACCTCCCATCTTCAGTTGACCATAAGCACTAAGTGTTCCGAGCAGAGTTATGAACAAGTCTCCTTGAGTGACCCAAACCATCAAGGGTCCTCCACCAGCTGGTCATAGAATTGAAGCTCCAGCAACCATAAACTCTGTCCAGTGAGGATTAACTTGGATGTCTCGGCTCCAGAGCAGAAGGACGACCATTGCAACCTCACCCACAAATCAACACCAGCATGAGTGAGATGCAGTAGCACAGGTGGCGGCCAAGGGTGCTTCAAAAGCAGATCAGAGGGATAATCTTCTACTACTATTGCATCAAAATTGAAACAAATGATATTGTGTGCTTCTATTGGACCATCAACTCCACCAACCAAGTGCTTACCGTCACTAGAACTCAAAGGAACAAGCTGATAGCTGATTGCACTGCGACCGTGCTGCTGCAAAACTGAAGGTTGGTGAGATTCCTGATTTAACAACACAATACTGATATCAATGAAGGGCATCATTTGAGCAAATCGATCTTGTGCAGGTGGCAGCCATGGTCGAGAACAAATTAAACCACCACACTTCCGCTGAACTCGCTCTTGAATCAGTGTACAGCTAGCCATACTGACTGATAGCAAAAGTGGCGAATCACCAGGAATCACAAGTGCAGCATAGCTTGAAGTTTCCACACATTCAGATGATTCTGCCAAAGTAAAATCATGGCTAGGCTGCTCACCATAAGTCTGATTGCTTGCAAGCCAATTACTCATAACAATATGTGTAGCTTCTGAAAATTTTCCCTCATGCAGGAACACATGTGCTTGGGAAATTGTGAACATAAGAATACTCACAAATATATATGGCCATGCAGCCCGTGGCCCGGGCGCCCGGCACGAGGCCCGGCAGATTGGCCCGGCACGAGGCCCGGCCCGGCACGGCTTCACCGGGCCACGGGCGGCACGGCCCGAAGGAGCAGGCCGTGCCTGGGCGCCACCCAGGCACGCGGCACGGCCGGGCACGGCCCGGTCCAATGCGGCACGACGGTGGCCCGGCCTGCTAAGAGCCCAAGCCAGCTGGCCATGGCCTCCTTATCCTCCCCATGCCGCACGCCCCGCGGCCGCACGGCCCGCACTCTGCTTCGCGTCGCAGACGCTCCTCCTCCTCTTCTCCGCGACTCCGCCCTGCACCTGCTCGAGCGCGGTGGCGGCGCTGCGGCCTCAAGCACGCGGCGGCCGCCTCCCCATCTCCTCTGGCAGCGCCTCCCCATCTCCTCCCGGTGCGGCGGCGCCCTCCCGAAGTCGAGCTCGAGCACGGATGCAGCGCGGCGGCCTCAAGCCGCGGTGGCGGCGTGGCGGCCTCAAGCCGTGGCGGCGGCCTCCCCCATCTCCTCCCGGCGGCGGCGCCCCCCGATCGCGCTGAAAGCGCGGTGGCGCGCGGCGGCCTCAAGCCGCGGCGTCCGCCTCCCCATCTCCTCCGGGCGCGTGCTCGCACGGCGGCACGCCGCACGCCGTGCTTGGGGCGGGGCACGACGGCCCACCGTGCCGTGCCTGGGCGAGGGCGCGGCACGAAGCACGGCGCGCACGGCACGGCCGGCACGACGGCACGGCGCGGCACGGTGCAGGCGCGGCACGGCACGGCACGCCGTGCCGCCCGGCCGGGCCGGCACGGCCCGATGGCCATATATACTCACAAAACAAAGCATACTGCTATCCATCCACCTTCGAGTGGCATCATGTGATAGTGGAATATTGATTGTAGTGTTATGTCCAGAAGCACCACATATGTTGACATGTGTATAAACCAACAGTAACTGCATATGTGAAAACTGTACTGTGCACCAATCCGGTTGAGCACTGAACAAACAAGTTGTGACATGAGGCAAGCTAAAATCAGGACACCCTTCCCAGGTAAAGGAAACCCACATCATCTTAGCTTTGTGCACATACGAAGACCAGATTAGCTTCCAATACTTCCCACTGAATTCAAGACAGAGAAGCCAAATCAGATACTTGTGCAGGAAACACGTATGGCACCTCACTGTGAGACAACCAAACGATGGCCAAGGCATAGGCCTGAATTGAACCCCATCACTCTGTATCTCGAACTGCATAGGTGGTGACCATGGTGGCCTAGGCATTGCATCCCAGCTAGGTGAGAAACTGCTTTGTATGCTTTTGTCAACCAAGTATTGAGCTAAGGTTATACTAGAGCCACCACTATGGACTGCAGCAACAAGAACTTCTAGTTTCTCAGGCTTTTCATCATCAGATTTTCCTTTTCCAAAATCAACCAAATCAACATAGCAAGGACTGCAAACTGTACCAACTCGAGCCATATGTCCAGACATTTCCAAATATGTCTTGGTGGCTCCAAAAAATCCAGCATATGACCAATCGATCTGAACGCCATGGCTGATAAGCTATACTGTGATGAGCTAGAATGTGCATACTAGAAACACCTCTGTCACTACAGCTTCCATGATGAACTAATTTCAGCTTTCTAAGAATAGATGCAGTCATCACCTCAAAATCAAGCAAGCAAATACCAAGTGGTACAGGAATAACAACTAATCTTCCTGGTCTCATCATGTAATTCCAAGACTCGACATGTGCAGCAAGCATACATCTAGGTTGTTGTTGAACTGATACATACCATGGGGGCTTCCAGAGTCGTCCAGAATGACCCGAGACAGAGTTCCCCTCAACCATGTTGAACGACGGCCATGGTAGAGGATGCAGACCAGCATCACAGCTCTCCAACCGGAATTCTGTAGAGGTGGTGGCCATGGTCTGTGCTGTACAGCAACCCAGCTCACTGAGTGAATAGATGGAACAGTGGTGGTGTACTTGCTTGGCATTTCTTCAAACACCAGACGAGCATGCATCAGGACCACCGACATGGCTAGCTTCTATTCTGGATGCTGCACATCGCTAGCAGCAGAAGGGCCATGGTGTTGCATTGGCGCCGACAAGACCAACTGGCCACTGGTGGTGCAACACCTAGCAGGGCCTAGCAGCTTCACGTCCAGGTCCACCTCCCCACCACAACCGCGCAACACCAGGCGGCGCAGCACGTCTGCGGGGACGGAATCCGGGACGTCCTTACAGAAGAGGTACCGGCGTGCGGGATTGGTGAGCAGGCGGTCCAGCCTGTTGAGGACGAGGTAGGGGCGCAGGCGCTCGATGAATGCGGCGTTGCTCTGTTCGTGAACCCCCGTAGCCGCGTCGATGACGATGAGCGCCGAATCTGAGGTGCCCACAGCGGCGGAGACCGTGGAGCAGAGGTCGGCGTGGCCCGGGGAGTGGATCTGGTTGGCGCGGTGGAGGTGGTTGGGGGTCGCGCCGTTGTTGCGGATGGCGTAGCTGCCGCGACCGAACGCCACGATGCCGCAGGGGGGGGCGCCGGTGTGCACGACCCACACAAATGCGCCCAGCCTCGGAGAAGTAGTCAGAGATTTGTGAGTCCTCGTGCAGGCCGAGCATGTTGCACGACACCGCCTCATGGCACTCCAGCGACGCGAGCTCCTCGGCGTCCTCGATGCGGTACGGCTCGCCGATGGAAGGACAATGCGAAGGACGTGCCGCATCGCGGAGCAACTCGAACGTCCCCGCCTTGTCAGCCGGCTGCAGCAGCGGTGCGAGGGAGGGCGGAGAGGACGGGTCTTCCTATTCGAATAGCCCGCCCCAGTTGTCGGCAACCACCGATCCATGGAACGGTGCCGCAGGGTACCGCTCGGGGGTGTTGACACGGAACTCGACTGTGGCATCCCGCTTCTCCTTCATCGGTGGAAGTGAAGCGGAGATGGTGGCGGCCGGCTCGTAGACGCGCTACTGCAGGACGGAAACAGGCTCCTCGAACAAACCGCCCCAGTTGTCGGCCACCACCACAGCATCGAACTACGCCGTAGGGATCCGCTCGGGGCAGTCGACACGGGGCTTGACAGCAGCGACCCGCTGCTCCTGCGCGGTTCGGGACTCGGAGAGGCGCCGCTTGCCTCGAGCCTCGATCTGGTCGGAGGCGATGGAGTCAGCGTGGTACGTGGTGGGCAGCTGAACCGTCGGCGCCAACGGCGTGGTAGTGATGGTCGTGGACGAAGGATCGTCGAAGGGCTGGCAGAGCCCGTTGATCTGAGATGCCAACTCCATGCGCATCTTGCGAATCTCAGCCAGGAGCAACTGGTAATCAAGACCCATGGCGAGATGGTGGTGGATTTCATGGGGTTCCAGGATTTGCTCTGAATACCAATTGTTAGCAACCAGCAGTGGGGAAGAATGGGAACAAGATAATTAGATCACCAACACAGCAAGAAGAAGGGAATCGAGAGGAAGAAGATGAACAGTAATAGCGATAGCAGGATTAGGAGTAGTATGAGTAGTTTGATTACAATATTCTTCTTGATGACCTCTCTCTCCACAGCCATAGGTACATATACCTGTTCTATACATGGGTCAAGTCCAACATAGCAAAGGCACACAGGCCCAAATCTGAAACCCATTAGCTATTTTACTTTTAGTAGCCTTGGTACCTGACAGCCGCGGCCATGGCGGCACGGCGGACCTGCGCACGGCAGCGCGATGGCGTTCCCGCGGTTACGACGCAGTAGCGACCTCAACGATGACATGATTAGCTTGGGGGCTCACCGAGACTTCGAATCACAGGACGGTTGTGCTCGGAGCGGAGTGGAAAGAGCTTGGCGGCGGTGATGGCGGTTGCAGTGGTGCGCACGCGCGACTCCGACATTGTTCCGACTGACCTGAGCGTCGGCCAGGGAAGAGGGTTGGCCGAGCTCGACCATCACTCCAAGGCGAAGCGAGGACGAGACTCAGGACCGCTTGCGATGCGCTAAGCTGGGCTCACCGCTCACAGAATGGATGCGGCGGCGCTACTACCGCCGAAGAGGAAGATGAGGCCGCGCGTCTAACTCCGGCGGTCTCAAGGGGCGATAGGGGATTCGGTTGGTGCGCTATGAGGTGGTGGAGATGGTGGTGAGCTATTGCAGTGGATGGTGGAGAGGCGCACGGCAATTTTGCCGGCCAAGAGAAGAAAACGGCTACGGCCCGCGGAAGAAAAGAAAGCTCTGGCAGTCGGCGTCGGCTTTTATAGACATGGGCAAGCAATGGGGTGATGACAGCGTGAGCACGACGTGGTGTGGAGATGCAGCTGCGTGGCCAAAGGTGAAGCTTCGCGGCGTTGGAGGACGGCGGCGTCGGCGAGCAGCCTGCTCTGCTATTGGCGCTGCACTGCTGCTGCCTTGCCACTGTACCATGGCGACCCGACTGAAACCCAGTTTTCTTCCTCTCTTTTCTCCCAATTCCGAACAAGAACTTGATGATCTCCATTAATAAAAGTTGTTAATCCATATGTGATCTTCAACTTCTATTAAAGAAGTATCATCGAATTCCTGCTGGTTTTGAAATTGTGACATTTTGAAAAGACCTTCAAGTAAACTGAAAACTGAACTTTCAGTTAGGGCAATTAATTAAAGGTTAAATAGTGATCAAACATTGCAACCAATGGCACCATTACACCATAGCAATCCATAGAACCAAAGTTGAGCAAATTTTATTTATGGAAATTGATTTAATTCATTCCCCAAAACTGAACTTGATTACTGTTATTCGGGGACAACCAAAAAATGGCTAAGTATGAATTTCAGTTTCAAATTCGAATTTAGAGATCACATTTGAGCATGTTTGACTTGAAAATACAATCAAACTTCTATTTCATACCAAGGCATACATATTGTACTTTAAAGTTTATTTTAACAGAATTTTATTTGTTTAATGAAATTTCAAACCATAAATTCACAAAGTAGCTTAATTGATATTATTGCTTAACATTTCATGAAATGACAAGCAAGACATATGCAATATTTTCATACCAAAAATTGAACATGAAATGCATTTACGCCTTAATGCTTGATGTTTGTGCATGATGATGACATGATCAAGTTGTTAATTACAATAGTAACACCTAGGGTGTTACAGTGCTTGGTGCTTCCTTTGTCGCTCCTTTGGCAGACACTTTAATTTGTCACTGGTATGTTCCGCCTTTTTGGCGGATACTTTGCTACCGGTGTTCTTGATTAACTCTAAGCGCATACTTTACTGCAACAGTTTGATGGTCGCCTGACCCGGTGGTAGCGGATACTTTGGCCCATACCATTGTGCGTCTCTTTCTGGCGGATACTTGGCTGTCGTGGCCCCTCTCTCGCTGATACTTTGCCGTTGTTGTCGTATCGGCCGCCGTGGTGGATATTTTGCCACCGTGGATGCATGGTCCTGTCCTTAACGGATACTTGGTCGTCTTTACTGTTGGAAGTTCGCCTCACCACTTTCACTATTCTATAGACTTCCAAGAAGTTGGCTTACTGTCATAGGCTCAGTCTATTATAGTCTTCAAGGCTAGGGTCCCAACTCCATTTTTTCTTGCTGCTTGTTTGACTTTGGGACTTCGTTGGTAATGATTCAGTTACTTGTGTGTTCTGTATGACCTTTAAAACTCTGCTTCTGCTTCATGAAAAAGTGCACATGGTACAATCACAAAAACAATTGCTACTTCAAACGAAATAAAATATTGTCTGCATGAGTTTTAGTTCAAAATGTGTATACACCTAAGGTGGCCCAAGATAGTTTTCGTGTATGTGGATTTTCTCTAGGTGCTTTCTATCATTTCCATGTCCATCGTTCTCTTTGCAATTAGTGTTAATTATATTCCATAATAGTTTACACGCAATGAGAGCTCATGGGAAAATGTAATGTTGTACATCTTTCAAGTGCCTACACATCTGACTTGCTGTTTTAAACTTTGTACACTTTCAGATCTAAGTTCATTCTTTTGTGGATTGACATCATTCAAGATAACTCAAAAATCTCGCCTCACTATCAAGCTGCTATTGTTACTTCTTTGTCTGGTCTGAAGGAAAACACACTAGTGCAGTGGGTCTACTTCTAGGATTTACCTAATGGCAACGATATTATTTTCCTTTGCTGGATCATGCATCCAAAAGCTCCAAGAAGTCATTACAGAGGAAGCAATACAAATACTAGGTGTTAAACAAGAGCTCAGTGACCTTCAGCAAACAATGAGACAAATACAGTGTTTTCTCAAAGATGCTGATCGAAGAAGGATTGAAGACTTATCTGTTAGCAATTGGCTTAGTGATTTGAAAGATGCAATGTATAGTGCTGATGACATCATTGACTTCGCTAGGTTCAAAGCGAGCAAGCTACTAGGAGAACAACCCTCTTTGTCATCATCATCAAGAAAATTAGCAACATGCACCAGATCCCCATTTATATCTTGCTTTTCTACTATTTGGACACGGCGTGAGATTTCTATGCAGATTAGAAGCCTCAACAAAAGAATACAGAGGATTTCAGAATTAGGTACAAGGTTCAAGTTTGAAACAGAACCTGTGTTCAGCATTTCAGATAAGAGAAAAACATCCCACCTTGTTGAACCAAAAATTGTGGGAACGGAGATTATTCATGCTACCAATAGATTGTTAGACTTGGTGTTGGACCACAGGGAAGACAAGGTATATAAGATTGGTATTGTTGGAACAGGAGGGATTGGAAAGACAACGCTAGCTCATAAATTATACAATGATCAAAGAGTGAAAGGAACCTTTGAGAAACATGCATGGATTTGTGTTTCCCAGCAGTACTCTCAAGTTGCTTTGTTGAAAAAAATACTTCGAAATATCGGAGTGTACCAAGAGCAAGGTGAAACTATAGGAGAGCTCACAGCCAAACTTGCAGAAACCATTAATGGAAAGAGATTTCTGCTTGTGCTGGATGACTTGTGCGAGTCCGATGTATGGACCAATTTGCTAAGAACTCCATTAGATGTTGCTGCTCACATAACAATTTTAGTAACAACTCGGCACAATACAGTTGCAAAGGCAATTGGAGTTGAACATATGCACCGAGTTGAATTGTTGACAGAGGAAGTAGGATGGCAGCTACTCTGGAAGAGTATGAACATCTTTGATGAAAAAGAAGTGCTCAACTTGCGTGACATTGGAATTGAGGTTGTTAAAAAATGTGGTGGCCTTCCTCTTGCAATTAGGGTTATTGCTAGTGTCCTAGCAACAAAGGAGACAACAGAGAATGAATGGCAAAAGATTCTAAGCAATGATGCTTGGTCTATGAGTAAGCTCCCTGCTGAGCTAAGAGGTGCTTTGTACTTGAGTTATGACCAGCTACCACAAAGCTTGAAGCAATGTTTCCTTTACTGTGCTTTGTATCCTGAAGACCGGCCAATGAAACATGATCATCTTGTTAAGTTTTGGGTTGCTGAAGGCTTTATAGAGAAGCAAGGGAACCAACCAATGGAAGATACAGCAGAAGAGTACTACTATGAGTTAATCTCAAGGAACCTTCTATTACCAGATCCTAAATATTTTGGCAAAGAATGGCGCAAAATGCTTGATCTATTAAGGCAGCTTGCATGTTATTTATCAAAGGAGGAATGTTTCCTTGGAGACCCACAGTTTTTGGAGGGTACAGTCATATCAAAACTACGACGTGTGTCATTTGTAACGGATAAGGAAATGGTTGTTTTGCCAAGTGTGGAAAATAAACAACTCAAAGTTAGAACTATAATAAATTTCTGTGACAGGTCACTGACAGTTGAGGCTTCAATGTTCAAAACATTTATGTATGTTCGTGTTTTGGATATCAGTAGCTCAAACATTAAAATAATTCCAAACTATATTGGAAGTTTGATTCATCTGCGTTTGTTCAATATTGGGGGTACCAATATAACTTACCTTCCTGAATCCATTGGTTCATTGAAAGACCTTCAGGTATTGAACTTGCAGCAGTGTGGTGATTTGCATAACCTTCCTTTAGCAGTCACTCGATTATGCAGCCTAAGGAGTCTTGATCTTGTAGACACACCAATAAAACAAGTTCCAAAAGGAATAGGCAGACTAAAGTCCCTCAATGATTTGGATGGATTTCCTATTTCTGGTGGCGATGATACTAGAGCAAGAATGCAAGATGGATGGAACCTGGAAGAGTTGGACCCGCTCATGCAGTTGCGGAGGCTTCAATTGATAAATCTAGAAAGAGCTGGTCCCTATAGATCTGATTCATTGTTAATAAACAAAAGGTATCTCAAAATGTTATATCTATGGTGCACTGATGAAAGTGTAGACAAACCATACTCTGTGTTGGTATTTTTAACTGCACTCTATTAAATAAGTTTTAAGTAGGATTATCCGCAAGTGCACAGATATCATACCAGTGTCACATTTTACCTAGAGGTTTTAAATATCGTATCCACAGGGAACAGCTGTGATGATGACAACGTCTATAGACTTAACCCTACAATTAGGCTAGATCATATCAAGAAAAAGAAAATAGCTAATGTACTCTAGTTCTGACTCTGGTAAACTTTGTATAATATCGTCTTATCGGACAAGTGACCTGAATAGGAGAAGAAACAGAGTAATCTTCCTACCAGACACCTATAAGCCTATCAGTCCTATCAACGGGAAGTGGACTACAGAGGATTCAACGTAGCTATAAAGTCACCTACGCGAGCTACCACTATCCGGCTGATCAGGGGACATTCACAAGTAAACCTAGCCTAGGCACCACGCCTACACTACTAAATACTACTTCAACCAAGTAATGACCAAGATCAAAGCACTCAATATGAGATGTGAACCAAAGAACGAATAAGAACAAGTTGCTTACTTAAATCAGAATGGTAAATACAAAAGTACCTCGAGCGCAGCTCGGGCGAGGGAGCTGAATCCGAAGAATACAGCCATGAAGAAGCGCCGACATGCGGAACTCCTCCGAGAATCTCTACTCCTCTACTCAATCTCTCTAATCTCTAAACAAGACTAGATCTAGAAGAACTAGTCTCTCCTAATTGCTACATCTAGATGAACTAGATCTAGATGAGCTAGAACTAGATCAACTAGAGGGACCCTAACCCTAATTATGTAGAGAATATGAAGCACCGGGGTGTAGAATGCCTCTTGGAGGGGCCTTGGGGGCGTCATTATATAGGCCGAGGTGGAGTAGGGGGCAAGGAACCACCACGTCGGCGATCCGCGTCTTCATCTCATGTGCCTTTGTCGGATCAAACCGACCTAAAATCGGCGTAGGGATGCTTTGATTGGCTTCAAGGAACCGTGGGAGGAAGACTCCAGAAGGGCGGCCATCGGTGGGAATTAGGGGCGCCGACCGGCCCCGGGGTGGGGCCGGCCGGCCCCACAGGCTCCTCTGCGGGCCCCGCCGCTTCGGTGTTTTCTAGACCCTTCCCCGAACCTATTGGCGGTGTAGTTGCGTCGCGGTTAAGTTTCGTGGTAAATTTGCACTTAAATCCCTCTTTTTGTCTTTTCTAGAAAATTCCACGGAAATTTCACAAATCACCAAAACTTCGTGGAAATTGTCGGTTAAAACCCTAGACTAGTGTGTTTTCATGTTCTCCTTCGGGTTTAAAGTGCTAGTAAAAGTTGACGTTAACGACCGTCAACAATAACCCCCAAGCTTACGTTTTGCCAGTCCCTTGGCAAACAATCTAGATCTAATTAATAATAATCTTGGATCGGGAGTTGCTACAATACTTTTATTTCTTTTAAGCACACTTGCTTTTAAACATAAACTTTTCTCCGGTTTAGATAAAACTGCTCTAACTTTCAAACTTACCCATTTTACCTTTAACTATGGAGCTTTACAGCTTTTACATAAGTGTTGAGCAATCGAAAGAGAGAACAATCAAGTCAAGCACTATGTCTCAAATTCTTTCACAATACCAATATTCCGAGTTTTGTAAATTTTCGCAATAAAACTCGAGCTTAATTGTATGACACCCTCAAGTCTCTTATTATATGTGGTATTTATGGATCTTCTTGAGACATTAATAATGTCATGCCTTTCTACAACTAAGTATTTATAGTGGAGCTCATAGGAGTGGCAATAACAAGGATGAACATACTTGCAATTCATATATTGTAAAGTCAAACAATGAATCCATAGAGAATTGAGGCATTCAATCAAATCAAGATGTGCATGTGTATGGAATATGGTGGATAGGTGTATATATGGTATTTAGTGGCTAATCCTAATTCTACTTTTGCTCTTTGAAAATAATTTCCTCTTTAGAACTTTTTCGCGGGAAAACATGGGCTATCTTTATTCTTTCTTTCTTTCTCTCTCTTCTTCTCTCTCTTCTTCTTTTTTTACTAATCTAGGAGGCGGGCATCTATGTACCCATTGTTTTTTATTCTTTGGGACACTTGTCCATCTTTTACTCCCTTTTTTTCTTTTTTTTCAATACTTTTGCATAGCCACATGCATCCTTTGAATATAAATAATTGGAGAGATAATGATAAGAATTTAGAGCAATTAAATGAGGGCTGTCCTATAGAGTATATTTTTAGGTGTTTACTCCTGATGTAGGAGAAAAACATTGTTAAGGTGGATCTAGATGAAAGTGGAAATGACTAGCGCTTACATCCTAGAGTAGGAGTAATGCATATATGAGTGGAGTGCGTAAGTGATCTTGATTTTAAAAGCATGACAAGACTCTCATAAGGTATACAACAATGGTTGACTAAACTCAATGTAAAAGCAAGAAGCATGAATGTATAAAGGTTTTCCTACTCTAAATGTATCATATATGGCTTTGGTAGGAATTTAGATTTTGTCATACAAGAGCTCATCATGTAAGATTTTAGGTTTTCAAAATAAATCTCCAGAACTTAGTAATGCTAGGAATAAGATAAATAGCAGCTTAGACCTTCATGTATCATATCAATCAATTACCTAGACTCAGCTCGGGCATATGCCTCCATAAATTTCAAGTTCGAGTAAATTCTTATATCAAAGTAGTCATGTCCGAAACTCAGGAGAATTCATGGTTGAAAACTAGTCACTTGAAAGGAATTACTGTAGAGCAACTATTCATCATTTCCACTTTAAAAGATTAGAGAGAGAGAGAGTTCTTCAAACATACTTTAATTATTAAATCACACACTATAGCTTACTAAAATAAAACTAATAGTAAAGACATACCTTAATCACGATGATAACGGGGGTGCGTCTCCCCCAAGCTAATCCCTTCGATCGCGTCGAGCCTTCATGTGCCCGAATATTTTTGTGTTTTTCTTAATTAAGGGTGAGCCTTCATGTGCTCACATATTTTTGGCATTTTTAAATTTTCCTATGATACTATTGTGAGCCTTCATGTGCTCACATATTTTTGGTATTTTATGACTATATAAAGTAGACTCGATAATCGTCTAGGTATAGTTACCTGATAACTAGGGGATGCTCCTCCCCCAAGCTAGATGTTTGTAATACTTGGTGTTGATGATCTTTAGAGTGAGCTAACCAGTAGCAGTCCTGGTGGATGCCACTAATAGACTCTCTCCTTGTCATAATGTTGTTTCTGCATAAGTATACTCCAACAAAAAAACCAAAACTCGAGGCTCGAATTTAATAAGAGGTTAGTGATCAGCCAATAAGTAATTGATTATTCTTTGAGTTGATTTGAAATAAAAGATTCTAGCAAGATTCTCTTTTTTAGGATTTTCTAGTTTAATTATGCAGAGATTAAATATGAGTGCATGATATATAGTTATATTATTTTTTATGCCTCCATAGAGAATATTTATTTTTATGGGGCTTAGGTTTTTTATAATGCAAGAAAGTAAATACAGGAGCTATTATTATTATTTGTATACCACCACAAAATATTTCTATAGGGTAACCATAAGTTTATTCACGTGGGGTTTTCAGTATTTTATGATATAGTAAATGAAGCAATAAATATTTTTATTTTTATTTTATTTTAATATTTATGAAGATGAATGTGCTAAGGTAAACTTATTAATGTAGACATGAATACTAATTAAATAGATAACTACCATATTACCTTATGGCAAGGGTACGGAATTTTAAGTTTACCGATAGAACTTCTTCTTCCACTCTTGTGTATCTCTCCATCTTGAGAGATGGAGGTTATGATGGTTGCATACCTCTAGTGATGATGATGTCACCTTTGTTCTTTGATTTGGCCAACAGGTTGAAGTAGAGCTTTAATAGTAGCTAGCAGCATCTTGTTTAATGTACATGTTCACAGAACTCTCACTTGTAGAATTAATAAATTTTGCTCGATCTGTTATCCCGTTTGCAAAACCAAGGTAGAGATCAAGTGCATGGGCTCTGCTGGTGGAAAAACACCAACAGAACCAAATCTATTTCTTTATTTATTTTTCTCTATCCTTAGGCACATTGAACAAGATAAAGTTGATGTTACATAAATTGTTTATTTACAAGTGGTAAGATCAAAAGATTAAACATTTAATATTGCATTTAAGTTCACATGGTAGAAAAGAACGAAATTGCTTAACCAATGGAAGGAATGTCTATCTATAAATTTTTTCACATGAGTATGACTGTCGTCTTGCCAAGATTGAATATAATGTTTTAGCTTATTTGGTTAAGACTGAGATTAAGAGAACAGTGCCATGAACAATCTTAAAAGACAAACCATGTTGAGTTGATCAGGTTAATCAATTTAAATTGTAACTCAACATGTTTGTGTTTTAATTTATGTGTACAGCAAGTTCAAGAGAAGAGCAGTGACCACTTACCTTAGAATATTACCTTCGTTATTAGAGCGTGATAGCACTAAGTGATGAAGGGTAAATGACTGGTGGTCCTTCCTCTTGAATCTTGAGTTGCTCATAGACATCTTATCTCCTCTGTTGCATCTATTCTTTTGCCATCTTTTACTTCTTTGATCTTTTGACTCTTTTCACTCCAGCCTACAATAGATTAATGGACAGCACATACCCGAAGGAGTATACAGATTTTGAACACAGGTTGCTTGTCCAGTATTTTATTTTGTTTTATCTATGCTAATAAAAAGATAATATTAATATTATTTAGCATAAATCATATTTTATACAGACATGGCTTAAGGCAAAGTAACTTGTAGTAGAAGATAAAGTGAATGAATCATTAATGCTCACAGTTCTATTATTCATGATGAATGAGCTGTGTCTTCCTCTACAAAGTTATTAAAGTTCAGCATATACTCTGTCTCATCTCTAATTCGAATTCCTCTCATGACTACCCAAATTAATTTTGAGAATTTCCTGCAGGGGTTAGTCTGATAAAATATCAAATGTTTACACAAGCTAATTTTAGATCAATAGCCAAACCAAACTCCATGTCTAATCTGACTAAGGTAGACTATTTAACCTAAGCACCATGCTTAATTTAAAAAGCCTATGAAAATACCCAATTGTCGTACTTTCAAACCAAAATATACTAGCATAGACAAAGATAACATGAAAGCATTGTAGAGATTTATTCAAAAAAGAGATAAAAGAGCATGATTAACAAATTGAATAAAGGTAGAGACAACCAATATTAGCAACATAGGATTTTCTAAATAAGACCATCCCCCAAGCTGGAATTTTGCAAAGCAAAAATTAAATTTGGATGGATATAATGTTGCATTATGATAGGTTAGTCATACACAGTGCTGCCATTAGTTATTTTCTTACTTCAAACCTGAAATGGTTAGTGACAAAAATACCCAAGGAAATATTTTAATAATTATAACTCTATGCTCAATTCACAAAGGTATTACAACCTAAGGTGCAAGCTCTAATTCATTTTTTTTTGAAGTGGTTATTTTGGAACACAAAGTTATTTTTAGGAAACCTTCTAATTATTGTACTTCAAGTTGGTGAGGTGGTTTCCTCTAGAACATTAGCATTTGTGCATCTATATCCAAATTACAATGAGATCTATAATATTTATGGTAAACATATGCATCTACAACCACCCTCTTAATGATTTTAAGAATAGGTAGAATAAGGGGGTTGAAGATCTCGTGTGTGGTAATATTAGAGAGACCAAAAGATTCAGGAGGTTTCTCATATGAGCATGGATTTGATAAAGTGTTAATGAGATAATTCCTATGCTCATAGATGTAATCTCCCTTTTCAAACTCCAAGGGTGTCTCTTCATGGTTGTCTATAGGCAACAAGTTTGCCTCTATTATTTCATGCCTATGACATTTATTGGATGTTTTATTTTCTAGGATTTCCCATGAATTGATGTCCCTAAGGTTGATCTCTTTTAAAGCCTTCTCTAAACTTGGGTGAGTTCTATTTATTAAAGAAATTGATTTAAGGCCACCATTTGAATTTAAACCAAGTTTAGATGCTAAAGCTTCATCTTCTTCCATCCATTTTTTTCACAATGGCATATATATTTCTAGTATGTTCTACGCATTCCTGCCATTGTCATTGCTCTTCTTGGGTACTCCTATAATCTTCATGACTCCTATTCTTAGGATGTCTTGATAGATTTCTAGGGTTATTATGAAGTTTAGTAGAAAGAGCATAAAAGATCCATTAGGGTCAAGGATGGGTTTAGAGATGGGTTCAAAGACATTTATTGTGGGCATAGAAGGGGAGAAGATAGAATTTATTCCTAAGTAGCTTGGCTCTCCTTCTACGGCATCATTCAACATGCCATCCTTGTACTCTTTCCAATGTCTTTCAGGAGGGAAAGGAAGTTGACTACACTTTTCCTAAGATGCTCTTTTAAGAAGATCTGATGTGTATTGATTTATGAGCATCTTAGCCAACTAGAAGTTTAAATCATCAAAGTGGAATTTCAAAGGTTTAGGATCGATAGCTAAATCTTAGGAATGAAATGATTGTGTTTTAGCTACCAAGACTTTCGCATCTAGTTCGGGTGATAAGTTATCTCGAATCATATTAATTAGACATGGACGCAGCTCACAGCCAGGTGTTATGATAGGTTCTATAGATTTTGGTGGCCCAAAACTTTTGCGCATGTCATAAAGATAAATAGGAACAGAATTAAAAACATCCATAAGGATGAACACAAAAATAATAAAGAGAATGGGATAAAACAGGATTGGAAGCATCCATAAGGATGAACACAAAAATAATGAAGAGACTGGGATAAAACAGGAAAAGATAAAAGTATGATACAAGATTAAGCTAGACTAAGTCAAAATCAGTAAACCGTTCCCCGGCAATGGCGCCAAAAATGCTTGTTGGTATTTTTAACGCACTCCATTAAATAAGTTTTAAGTAGGATTATCCGCAAGCGCACAGATATCATACCGGTGTCACATTTTACCCGGAGGTTTTAAATATCGTATCCACGAGGAACAATTTGTGATGATGACAACGTCTATAGACTTAACCCTATAATTAGGCTAGATCATATCAAGAAAAAAGGAAATAGCTAATGTACTCTAGTTCGACTGCAAACTTTGTATAATATCGTCTTATCGGACAAGTGACCTGAATAGGAGAAGAAACAGAGTAATCTTCCTACCGGACACCTATAAGCCTATCAGTCCTATCAACGGGAAGTGGACTACAGAGGATCCAACGTAGCTATAAAGTCACCTACGCGAGCTACCACTATCCGGCTGATCAGGGGATATTCACAAGTAAACCTAGCCTAGGCACCACGCCTACACTACGAAATACTACTTCAACCAAGTAATGACCAAGATCAAAGCACTCAATATGAGATGTGAACCAAAGAACGAATAAGAACAAGTTGCTTACTTAAATCAGAATGGTAAATACAAAAGTACCTCAGAACGCAGCTCCGGACGAGAGAGCTGAATCCAGAGGAATACAGCCACGAAGAAGCGCCGACATGCCGGAACTCCTCCAGAATCTCTACTCCTCTACTCAATCTCTCTAATCTTTAAACAAAACTAGATCTAGAAGAACTAGTCTCTCCTAATTGCTACATCTAGATGAACTAGATCTAGATGAACTAGAACTAGATCAACTAGAGGGACCCTAACCCTAATTATGTAGAGAATATGAAGCACCGGGGTGTAGAATGCCTCTTGGAGGGGCCTTGGGGCGTCATTATATAGGCCGAGGTGGAGTAGGGGGCAAGGAACCGCCACGTCAATGATCCGCGTCTTCATCTCATGTGCACCGTCGGATCAAACCGACCTAAAATCGATGTAGGGATGCTTTGATTAGCTTCCAAGGAACCGTGGGAGGAAGACTCCAGGGCGGCGGCCATCGGTGGAATTAGGGGCGCCGATCGGCCCCGGGGTGGGGCCGGCCGGCCCCACCTCTCCTCCTCAGGCCCGCCGCTTCGGTGTCTTCTAGACCCTTCCCCGAACCTATTGGCGGTGTAGTTGCGTCGCGGTTAAGTTTCGTGGTAAATTTGCACTTAAATCCCTCTTTTTGTCTTTTCTAGAAAATTCCCTGGAAATTTCACAAATCACCAAAACTCGTGGAAATTGTCAGTTAAAACCCTAGACTAGTGTGTTTTCACGTTCTCCTTTGGGTTTAAAGTGCTAGTAAAAGTTGACGTTAACGACCGTCAACACTCTGAAGCTGATATAATCAATATTGAGAAGACCTTTGATTTGCTAATCCTTTGTGGCGGAACCGCCTAAATTAATACACTCACAAGAGTACTCGTCTTCCATTAGACACTAAGTACCCAAGGGGAGCGCACTAATTTAATCGATTCTCGTCGAGCACACCCAACGGGAGAACTTCGAAAATCCACGCTTTTCCATCGGGATCACAAATAAGGGGATAAAGCTTACAACAATCTTACATTTCTTACATCACATGTTTACATTTGATCAGTAGTATTATATAACAAATGAAAGGATAAATACGATTGTAGCAAAATAAAAGTTGATTCATTTTAAACTTAACCGATGTATCTTGTACACTTGATCATTATTGCAAAATGATATAAACATTTATTCAATTCATGACTAACCATGATGATAACATTATAGAACTTTTCTTTATAAAATCCTTTGGTGAAGTTTAAAAATAAAACTACTATCGCAGCGTAATTGGAATTTCCTCGCTAAGCCCACTAGGAGAAATCCACACCCAAAGGTCAGCAGCTAGTATCCACCTGTTACCTGCAACAGGGGGAAATAAAACCCTAAGTACTCAATTGTACTCAGCAAGACTTATCCGCCAGGAGGAAATAAAATGACCCCAAGGAATATGCAAGGCTATTTGGCTTGTTGGGTTTATATTTGCAAGAAGCGTTACTAATAGTGCATCCTTATATTCAATTTTAGTAGCCATGATTAATTCATTAGCTAACCATTCTAGGTGAGCACCGAACTACTTTCAAGCAAGTGGTAAGCAATCAGAATCTTTTATCCATCTTTCATCTTCCATTTCTTACTACGATGCCAGAATAAAGCCATCGTCGTACCGTTCATTGAACGGCGATTCGTGAATCAATGCGCCTAGCTGGGTACCCCGAGACATACTCCTCATCTACATCCTAGACACAGACAAGAATAGCTTGTTTTCCCACCTTTGGGGCTCAGTCCCCGTCCTAATCGGGATTCCAAGCCCCGACATTCCCGGCCCGGCCGTAATGCGGTGCAAGGTCCTCCAACCCAAAAAGAAAACACACGTATACACCACCCTATACAGTCGGTCCGAATGAAGCCGGAACCCAAGACAAGAGAGAGCAAGCCTTCCGAGCTCCCATAAACAAGTATGTGTTCGGGATAAGGAGATCTGTGACTTGACCTTCAACCCTTAGCAACGATTGGTCCTTAACCGACACAGGCAGGACAACGCAACTAGAGCCTCGCTCTGTTGCCCAAAAAGCCAAGTCCATCCAATCCATCATACCATCCCGCCCGGTCTCCATTTATTATCCATATACATAATCCATGTGATAGCATCCTGATAATAATAATAGTAATATATAATCCTATCTCTCGCGAGTGACAGAAAATCACTCGACTTCTATCGGAACCTGTAGCATAGCAAACTACACGATCCTATCATTCTAGTAGGACCCATAGGATAAGGATATATATGCAATTGGGTTCCATTCAACTCCTCGGGACTTAATGCAACATATATATTATAAAGTGCAGAATAATAGGGGTTATGAACCGGGGCTTGCTTGGATAAAAGCATATAACCAAGAGTTAGTATTCCAACTCCGTGATATAATCACCCTGGCACCATCTCCCATGTATACACCAAGTCCTTCGATTGCATCGGTTCATCATCGTTCCTATTATGGTATGCAACGATGCGATACAGAATGATGCAAACAATACAAAGGCAACAGCAATTCTTAAATACAACATGCATAAACTATATAACAGCTAGCTCTAATGGCTAACATCATAAGCTACGTATCGAACTCATAAAACATCTCTTCATGCCGTCATCACTACCGTTTAGTTAATTTAACGTATATTCTAACTAGGGTATGTTAGCTATCTCACCAAACAAATTACTTGACAGCTACAACCTTTTCTGTGAGCACCTAATGCTATCAGAAAGCTACTGCATGATTTTCACGGTCACAGCTATTACCCATTTGCTACAAAAATTGTATCTAAATAATTCTAATAATAAAAGGCATTCAAGAATAAATAAATACAACCTAGGAGCATCATACAACTTCCTGAACCAATTATACCAAGGGATAGATCATGATTTTAGGGGCCTAACAAAATTAGTTTCATAATTTTTGGACACCCATGTGATTTTATCTTAATTACCAAAGATCAGCTCAGGATTTAAAATAGAAAAGCCCTTAACAAATTCCTTAGAAAAAAGAAAAACCTCAATGGCCCAGCGCTGCCCAAACGACGCGGCCCATGCGTGCGAAGGCCCACGTGGGGAAGGTCCGCTGCCGGCTAATTTGCAAAAAAGGTCCTCTTCAAATGATTAATCGCGTAAACACTATTCGCACTATTGTAAAGGAGGGAAACTTCTCACCTAGCACCCCGACGTTTGTCATCTTTACATCGACTGGTCCCCGGGCCGGGCGCGATGGCGCGGCGCGTTGGGACAGCGCTGGCGGCGCGGCTGCCGGCCGACGGCGGCTCGCCGGCGACCACCCAAAGTGGCCGGAAGCCCAAGGCACGGTGGCTCGCACTCGGGGAAAGCTCAAGTGTGGCCTCGGCCGGCGGTGGGCATAGCTGGCCACGGTGGGCCGCCAAGGCCGCGTGTTTCATGGGCGGCGGCGCGCTGCCGCGGCAATGGAGAACCTCGGAGAGCGCAAGGGAGGGACCGGTGAGCTTCCCCTCGACTACGAGAGGCGCGTCGCTGAAGTGTTGGTTTTGGGGTAGAAGGTCCGTGGCGAGCTGGCCGCGTGCGACCCGCAAGAACGGCGGCGCTCTGGGCGGACACCGCAGTGGCAGCGGCCCCAAGGCGGTGGTAGGGGTTCGTCGGAGTGGAGCAAGGCACATAGGGAATCAAGGCGAAGCTATTGGTTCCATCTAATTGGATTCTGGGGCTTTGGATAGATAGTGATTTTGGATACGGTGCTTTCGGCTTATCAAAGGCCGGCGGCAGAGAAAACTCCAAAATTGGAGCTTGTCGCTGCACGAACCAATGCGGGATGGGATCGGTCGGCCAGAAAACTTAATGGCGAAGCTGAGAACATGACGGCTCATCACGAGATGACCTCTCCCTGCCGGAACTTAATGGCGCGTCAAGTCGGCCATGGCGACAGGGGAGAACAGGGAGAGCTCGGCTCGTCCCTACTTAGCTGGCTGTACTCGCACAGAACTCGGCCCAAACGACTCGAGGGAAACGTGCGCGCAAGGAAGGAGTTGGGAGACACTGCTCGTCCGGCCGCAGTGCCCTAAATGGCAAGGCGACGGCGAGCATGGCCAGCGGCAGGGACACGACGCGAGACGCAGCGCCGGGTGCGGTGGCAGCTGTGAGCAACGCGACACGACACGACGCGACGCGAGACGCAGCAGCGAGCGCGGCGACGTGACGGCAGAGGCAGCGACGCTAGCGGGCAGGGGCAGCGCCGCGGGCCGATGACGGTCGGCTCAGGCGAGCGAGTGGCTAACAAAGGGCCAGCGGCCAGCGGCTAGCCAACAAGCGCCACGGCCTGGCCACGGCCCAAGGCAGCGGCGTAACCAGCCGGCACACGGCGCGGTAGCATGCGCGGGCGTGCTCGGGGGTGACGACGCCGAGCCGAGGATGCGGTGAGTGCAGCCGCGAGCCGCTCCAACGAAACCGTTGCCGTGCATGCTTTTTAAGGCGTCGATCAAAACCAAACCAGTTCGGTAGGAAGCAAACTAACTCAACAATGCTTAGGAGGGTACCTAGGGCTTCCGAGGAAAGCAAACATCACCCGCATCAAATGCTTAGGGAGAGGGAGAACAGAGTGTCAAGTTGGGTTCGTCAGTGATGTCTCTGGGCTCGGCCAGAGCTTGAACAAAGTCAAGGTAGCACTCGTGCACGGATTTTAAAGCACGGTTAACGACCAATCTATTGAACTTAAGGCCGAGCCAACATCACTGTGCTAAAGAGGGCATATCAGGCTATTATAATCAGGAAGAACAAGGCACCACACTTAAGCTATATCTTTCAGAATTAAACCACCAACATGGCAATGTCAGCTGTTTGCAGACTTGGAATAATATCCAAGTCAGGAGCTGAATTCTATTTCAAGATCCATTTTTAAGCTTTTGGAAATACTAGTTAGCAAGTTCATTTCTCTGAAACAAAAGTTGCACTACCATCTACAAAGTTTGCACTTCAGACTTTATTTAACGGTTGCATACATGTTCTATACCAATTTTGCTTAATAAAAATTGATTTTAAACCTTACTTGATAAAAGGAGCTATAGAAGCCAACTTTCATTCAGCATTTTTAATGGCCCTTTTAAGTTACTAGGAATTGTTTTTATACTCAACCACATGCAATATCACATAAACACGATGCTCACGAAATGATTTGACAGGCGGTTAAGCGCGTAACACCGGGGGTGTTACATCCCCGCACACAACCTGGAGGATCTCGGCTTTGGGGATTTCTTTGGTCGTAGATTTCCCACTTGGCTGGGTAGTGGTACCCATTTACTTTCTCTGATATATTTGAAGCTCGTAGACTGTAGATTCTGTGTGTATCTTCCACCAATCGGTGAACTCCCCAATTTGAAATATTCGAGAATCGAAGGAGCCATTGCAGTCACCAAGATTGGTCCCGAATTTGTTGGCTATGGGGTGGGTAATCTCAGATCTACAGAGACAGTAGCTTTCCCCAAGCTTGAAACATTGGTCAATAGCAGGCACGGGAGGAGCAGAGGAAAAAGGAGCTCCTCTGCTCGTAGACAAAGGAGCTCGTAGACAGTGGCCCAACTGGGAGGAGTGGTCCTTCGTTGCTGAAGAAGAACAAGAAGCATCAATAGCAGGCACGGGAGGAGCAGAGGATGAGGCTGCTGCAAATCAAAAGGGGGACGCCTCACCTCCGAGGATGCAGCTGCTGCCACGACTGAAGGAGTTGCACCTTGAACGCTGCCCCAAGCTGAGAGCTCTCCCACAGCAGCTTGGACAGGAGGCCACTAGCTTGAAGGAGCTCCTATTAAAAGATGTGCACAGCATTAAGGTGGTGGAAAACCTCCGTTTCCTCTCTGAGGTCCTTTTAATCGCAGGTTGTGAAGGGCTAGAGAGGGTCTCAAATCTTCCTCAAGTGAGACTGATGCGTGTACAGCTGTGTCCCAACTTGAGGTGTGCTGAGAGATTGGACAACTTGCACCAGGTGTTTCTGGCAGAGGATATGGAAGGTGCCTCCTCATCACAGTGGCTGCCCGGGCTCCAAGAGCAGCACCGACAGCTGTACGACGGAGAAGACATGGACACCTGGACATGGTGAACATACAGGGATGCCTAGTCAGATGGCTTTGAAGATGTAAGCTGTGTGACCTTTGGCTAGATTTTCTAATTTGGGCACATGTTTATCTCCCCTGCTTTTAATTGTCCTTGTCCGTTTCCTTCTATTTACAGGTCCTCGGAGGTGAAGGACGGAAGGGACTAGAGTAGAGTCTAGAATTTGCCTCATTATTATTATCCAACATCAGGTGCCTTACACATGGACGTGGATCATGCTGGGCCCGGATGGATAGTGCGGACCGTGTCTCATATCAAGCTGATGCAACTGAGCTGCAGAATTACTCTGTTATCGAGGAAAGAGACGATGCCTTCTTGATCAAGAGGCGCAACAGTTCAACTTGAACCAGTGTTTTTTATGTGCGCGTATCTGAACAAGGTCACGATATATGCTCGTGTTTTTTCAGTTTTGTTTTTTGAAGTTGTGCGAAAAAATACAACTGTTGTTTGGAGTCCCAACGTGTGCTTTTGCTGCTAAGTGAAGCGTGCTCGTGAATTCTGGGTTGGAGCCTTTTCTGCAGGACAGCTGCTGTTACTTTCCACTATGGTTTTAAAAAACAGCTGTTGGTAAGCTGGATTTTTTTTGTTCATCGTCGCTTGCCTTATCTGAAAAGCCAAAAAAAAAAAAATGGAAACGAGGTGCATTTGTATGAGTAATGCTCTGTGCACATGTTTCGTTTGAATATACTAGTATATGGTGAAACTTCTTGTTCTTTTTGTGCGGCGAGGTAAAACATCCAATTAAAGTTTGGATTGTTGAATTAAATCAGAGAAACTCCTGTCCTGCTCCAGGCGGCGATGGTCCGTCACTCCTTCTATGGAGCGCGCCCAGACAAAGGTCCAAGTCAGGTGTCGTGTGTATAGCTGCAGTTCGTGACAGACAGAGTAACACTCCCCTGTTCAGTGCAAGCGCTGCTCTGTCTTCCACCAGCAACTCAGCAGCTGATTGTAGACAAAATTTCAGAGAGGTGTTGCAAGTGCAGTCACATTCAATGGATTGAAATGAATCAGTAGTACTGCTGTAACGTACGGAATACTAATATGTCGTGGCAAAGCCCTTTCTTTACTGATCTGCATTGCATGTACGTTTGTTGTAACAGAAAATTATGTGTGTATCTTCCTGGCTAGATACTGCTGCCCATTTACCTTCACTGGAATACTTGAAGCTCATAGGTATAAAATGATGTGTGTATCTTCCACCAATCGGTCAGCTCCCCAACTTGCAATGCCCATGGCCTGAAGCCCTGGACATGTCTGCGCCAGGCTGAGGCATCAGAGGGTACCGCCACCGAGCGCTATGGCCGCCGCCGTGCAGTCTTTTTTCACGCACCTTCTCAGCACGCCTCCGCGAATCGGGCGTTGTGGCTCTATTGGCTCCTCGCCGTGGTCATTATCTAGATCTCTTTCTTGCTTTTTGCTACCCTGTCGTCATGCTTTCCTGACAGGCATTTTAGCTAGTCTCGGGCCAGCTGCTGGTGGAGGGGGTGACATCCCCAGCAACGGCGGGCGGCGGTACCAGCGGGAACACGGACGGTGCCTCCACCGTTAGTGCGCTTTCCTAACAGGCCTTACGTGAGACTGGGCCGCCGCTTGTGCCCGCCTAGCAAGCTGGGCAAAGATGTTTCGTAGCCATCAAACTTTTAGTCAATGAACAGACGTTGTGTTGAACGGCCCTGCCTAACGAGGAGCTGCAATGGCCACACAACTGCATCTGTTGTGTGGAAGGCAGCACAGCAATTCCTGCATGGCAGCAGCTGTTGCACGCATGTCTGAATAAAGTTCATGCTGCTCGAGTGGTTTGGTTTTTGTGAAGTTGTCACGCAAAACGAACATGGAAACAGAGCGGCCTTGGAAATACTCTATGGATATTCTATGGATAAGCTACTAGTTTCCCATGCTAAACCCTTTGGAAACAGAGCAACCTGAGCTGGGTCACGTTTTGTGGAATGAAATGGAATAACCTTCTTCTGCCTGTTGGTGTCACCGGCAAAACTTCATGTTTGGCTTTGGTATCCATCCAGGCTTCCTTTCCTCCTACTCGATAGCAATGGCCAAAGGGGAAGAAGAAGAAAGCAAGGTTCTTTGCTTGTTTGCATGACAGCCTGACTCCATCATCGTTCCATACTCCAAAGTTTCATCAAAGCAATCTCGGGGAGAAGAATCTGTTCTTGTAGCGGCTTTGCGTGTCATCCGGGGATTCTTTGCTCTGCTGAAACACATGAGACCTTTTGCTTTTCAGAAGATATATAGATGCACGCCTTTCTTTTTTCATCTCCCCTACCCATGAAATCCAGCAGAAACAGAGGAGAGAGAGGCCACGCAGTTTAGGAAACGGACTGCAAATCTCACTTGGACCAGCTTGGCTGAGAGCCAAGAGGTGCGTGTTCCTTCCACCATTGAGTTTGTTGCTATTGTTTTTAAAAGGAGAAGGATGCAGCTCATGCATGCATTCCTTCAAGTCTTCGACCATCGTAGCAAATTCAGCTGTGTTGCTTCAATTCATCCTGCATCGCATATGCAGGATTTGAATTCAGGGCAAAGTTTTTCCTCATCTATTGGCTTGAACTATTACTGCTGCTGCAAGCAACTTTCTACTCCCCATTCAAGGAAGAACATGGTCAGCGTCATAGTTCCATTGATACAAGAGCTATCCAAAGTTAATTATTGATTAGAGGGGGTGTTTTCCTGGCGAATGACTCATCAGAACTCTCCCCTTCCAGTTCATTACGGTAAATTGCTTATCGTGATTAAACTCCATTTGCCCTATTTCTGTATTGGGTGGGGTGTGTTTTTACTATCTTAAGTGCAAGTGTTTCATTCATAGAGCTTGGGCTCCATATAGAACTATTCTTACTACTCCATTTCTGCCAAAGCTGCATCCAACTGTTCCTACATTTTACAGAGAACCTGATCAGTACAAAGAACGGTTATTCTTGGGCCATCAAAGCTGCATCGGAAGAAGGGTGCTCTGTCAGGAAACTTTGCGTGCCAGCCTAACAGCACCAGCAGGTAATGGTGTCTCTTCCAAGTTCCACCCTTCCAAAAATAGGTGCATTCCCTTGGTTCCATGTTTGCTATTACTAATTGAAGGCATTTCACTTTTTCTCATCGAAAAATCTTAAAAGATCTCAAAATAGTTAGAAATAGCTGACATTTTTTTTAGGCTCTAATAATAACCGCTAAAAATAGTAATTGAACCTACTCAGTTATATAAAAAACTAGAAGTATATCCCACAACACCGGATTTTCTTAAAAATAAATATGTTATATACATAGCATTACAATATAAGTATTTTGTATGTTGTGTATACATACATCCTATACTCCTATAATGCAAAGACCTACAAAGGGGTCTTCTCCAATTAAAAATTAGGATTTTTAAAAAGTGATGTATGATGATGTCATCAAATGAGTTATTCCCACTTGGTCTCATTTATCTCCCACTAGCATTTTTTTTTAAAATAGAAAAAAGTCATAGCACCTAAACCAAGTATCGTAATTAAAATCCAATTGCACCATGGTGTTCCTCGCAATAAACTCTTCAAAACAAGACCCCACATGGATATATTTCGATAACTTTTTGCAAAAATTTAAACCATTTCTAAATAAAACCCCGTTTGTAAGCAAAAACCTAGCAAAACTGCATATCACATGGATTACATGTGGTCCTCCGAAAATATATAATTTTATGAAGGAAAACTTACGAATTTTGGGAGAGGGGATGACCCTCAGACAAGTAGGGGTGGGGGTTCATAGATGAGATTTGGGTGATGTCCAGTTCAAATAATCTATACCATGTATGTCAATGGATACAACCTCCGCAATTGACCTACTGCATCCATATATATGTATCTATTAATTCATAGTTTTGACCATTATAAACTCCTTACATTTCTACTCCATACCAAGCAAAGAACGCGCTGCAGCCATCCTACTAGTATTTTTATTATATTAAATCCGGTAAAAAATCAGTAAGCTAATTGAAAAGATCCAATAGAATATTTGATTTCATTTCATTAGAGAGGAATATGTGATGAAACCAAATAGTGTAAATAAATAACTTGTATGTTACTTGCTTTGATAAATTTTATGTGGCGCACATGCATATCAAGATTCAAACTTCAAAAACTCTAACCAATAATTAGGCTAATAATTTTTATCCATTATAATACAAACTTCATATGATTAGATTTGTAACGAGGTATACTATCCAATGATTATAAATTTATAGAAGTAAATAATGTAATATAAATCAAATAAATGGTCAAAGTGTAATCTAGAAGACTGTACCATTCTAATCTACGCCTACGCCAGATAAAATGGATTGGAGGGACTAATAGATTAAAAATTTAAAGTATTTCACATGATAGAGATAACATGGATATTTTTTTAATTAATAAGAGATGACATGAATTTAATGAAGAATGATGTGGATATCTTGCATGAAAGGATAGAACATTTATTGAGGTCACTTAGTGAGGAATGATGTGGACACTCTGCATGAAGATAAATTAATACTATAACTGTTATTGCAAATATAATTTCATGGTAATAAAAATCAAACATCTCGACAAGTGGGGAAGGTTACAGCAGAACACATTTGACAATATCCTGATCAATCTTTGAGATTCCTTGCAGTAAACATTCATTATAAGACTAGTTCTTAGTTCCTATCCCATCGAATATTTGGACACATACAATTAAATATAGTCTAAAAAATAATTAATTGCACATATTACGAATATTTTGTGAGACAAATTTTTTAAGTCTAATTAGTCCATAATTTAATATTGTTGTGTTACAGTAAATATATGCTAATGATGGCTTAATTATGCTTAATTTGTCTCGCGGAGTGCTGACAGAATATGTAATTTTTTGAGTAAATTTCACTGGCGGTCCACGAACTTGTCCCGAGCTCTCATCTATGTCCCGGTACTTGCAAATTACATATTTAGGTCCCTAAACTTGTTCTAAGTTCTCATCTAGGTTCCAGTACTTCTAAATTACACATTTAGCTCCCTAAACTTGTCTCAACTTCTCATCTAGGTCCCAAATTACATATTTAGCTCCCTAAACTTGTTCCAAGTTCTTATTCCAGTCCTAGTACTTTAAAAATGCATGCCCAACTCTCAAAAATTGAGTATGTACAATCCCAGTCTGTGTTGCTTGTATTGACCTAGCTTCCTAGAACCTGCTTCGCCGCCCTTGCCATGTTTTCCCTACCACATGTCCAAGCCAATCCTTCGCCGCTATGTCCCTCCTTGATTCCACTTGACTTGCTCCTGCTCCGCCTCACCGTGGTGCTAGCCTATGCCTCGCGGCAATCACATTCAACAACACCACCGCTACCACCACACTCCTTTCGCTTCCTCGTCGAGCAGGAGCTCATGCTCGTTCTCACCATATCTTAGCACTTTGTTCCGCACACCCAGCCTTCGTCACCTCCCTCAACAATGATAGGTCCGTCGTTGTAGTGCAGTAGGGTGAGTGAAGCACGGGCATGACATGGCCTAGCATGGTAACATGGGTGCGGCACCGCACCGACGATACAACATAGGCAGGCGCGGGGTATGTAAGAGGTCGATCATGGTGCAGCGCTGCATAGCTACGTGGGTAAGGCGGGCATGTGCAGTTTGGCGAAGGTGAGGACGATGGGGCGAGGGTGAATGAACTATAATGGTACAACAATACAACTTTAGGGACTTGAGCATGCAATTTAAAAGTATCAGGACCTGTATGAGAACTTGAGACAAGTTTCGGGAGCTAAATGCGCAATTTAAAAGTACCGGGACCTGGATGAGAACTTAGGACAAGTTTAGGGAGCTGAGTGTGCAATTTTAAAGTACCGGGACCTAGATGAGAACTCAGGACAAGTTCGTGGACCACCAGTGAAATTTACTCTAATTTTTTTTATCTATATCGGAACTCCCCTTTGACATTCCTCTGACATCAGTCCTCTGACATTCTGATGTGACACCTACTAAACTTTAGTCTCTCCATTCAAACACCCCCTAAACACTGCTATGCCATCCTAGATCTCACTTCGAGCCCTACGACTAATCTTAAGCAATATTGTGCATTTTTAAATGACTGTTTATTCTATGGTACTCCCTCCATCTCAAATTATAAGGCATTCCAAGAATCTTGGAGAGTTAAACTTTTTTAGGTTTGACCAAAATTATTAAAAAAATACAAAGATTTATGATATTAAATAGATATATGATGAAAATATAAGTAATAAAGAATCTAATGATATTTAGTTGGTGTCATAAATGTTCTTATTTTATTATATAAATTTGGTCAAATTTAGAAAAATTTAACTCTCCAAGATTCTTAGAATGCCTTATAATTTGGAATGGAGGGAGTAGTAGCTAATAGTGTAGTCTACAACATAAAATCCTTTTTTTTGAAAAAAAAGAGAGTTGATAAAGTATACATAGGAAAAACAATTTCAACTTAATAGGAGGATAAAAAGGTCTGTAGCTATCAATTAGGATAAACTTTGAAATTTAAATTTATATTCATTATTGTGTCAGACGTGGCCTATAACAAGAGCCACATCCTATGATGCAATAAATATAAGTTTTCAATAATGTGGCTCTATGTACACTTTATGTACAGTTCACGCTAAGATTTCAACATATGGAAAGGAAACAATATTGTATATGTATGAAAAATTAATTAGTAATTATTGATAAGTTTATCATAGCTAGTTGTGTCTTCAGAATATCTATTGTGCCAGTTGTGTTTGAAAGTGAATAATGAGAGTGCTTATATGTCAAATATATTAAACAATAGTTACAGAGTATTAAACATAAATGTTTATGGCTCTTACTTCAGATTGTAGCCCGTGCAAGAGCCTATGCTGAATGTTGATGCACATGTGTTCCATTCAGTTCAATTCTCAAATACTTGCATTGCATCTGCAGGCCTGTTGAAATTTACGACGGATATCTCAGTACCGATTCTATCTTATTTACCGCCTCATCAGAGTATAGAGCGTCTTGCGTACACATAAGATTGAATTGACCATCTGAGTTTTATGTATTTTCCCCTTTGTGGCAGATCGAATAAACATGCTTTCGCAAAGGCATATTGGCGATCTCTATTCAGTTCATTGCGGGATATTTATTGATTCATTCATCTTGGTCCCCTTCCTCGCATAATTGGTTAATTTGCTGATGCAAACTGTTTCAGCTGATAGCAGATGCTATAGTTCTTTCAGTTCTATTATTCAAGGTTAGCTTCTACACCCTGCACAGTGGAATGTTCTTATTAAATTATTCTTCTGAGTGTTGTTAAACTCAAGGTACAAAATAGCAATTGTAGCGGCCGCCATAACTTATCTTACGACATAGGAGATTGGATTTAGCAAGTTAGAACTTAGTGGCCGTAATTTGAGTTAGCAGGCCACTATATCGGTCCTCTATTCTTTGTAGCGACCCCAATAGCGTATTGTATGTAATAAATTAATCATAGCCCACTTGAGATACATATATGGTTTAAGTGATCATGAGACTGACAAGGTCGCTATTTCTTGATAATAATAATGTATAATGATCTTATGAACTATTTATGCCTCTCATAATCTATTTCTTTATAGATGCTATGCAAACTAGATTTTTGTGCAAACTATGCAAACTCTAATCAAGACCACAGGAATCTAATCCGATGGCTGATAATTTTAGCACTTAAACCCCTCCACTCATCCCATCTGGCTGTTGCAAAACACCTCCATGAGTGGGAGGGTTTAAGTGCTAAAATTACCAACCATTGGATTAGATTCATGTGGTCTTGATTAGAGTTTGCATAGTTTGCACAGGAGTCTGGTTTGCATAGCATATGTTGCCTTCTTTATAAACTCCATGTTTTTTTCTTAATTTAAGTATGTGGAACCTCAATTCTTTGAACATGCATTTCCACTCGGGCTAAAGAAATCCATGCAGCCTCTTAATTGCTGCCCTCCTCCGAGGGTCTTTTCAAAAAGGTCATGGTTAGTTTTTTTAAGTAGTGAGCAGAGCACAGTGTTTCAGTAGGCACCCTAAAGTTGTATTAAAATGCTTTATCTGGTTTCCCTGCACATTTCTGAGAATCATAAAAAGCATGCATAAGTCAATGGGTATTCGTAAAAGACAACATATCAAGAGCAAACCAACCTCTCCATGAAAACCCATACAAACCATGGCAAAAGTTCGTCTACATTCGCCAAAAAAATCACACATATAGATGATATGATGATACACAACCTTATAAAATATCTTGTCTAAACTCGACTTGGAAGATTAGGTTTTTAGGATTTTTTTACTTAGTTCAACTTTCCAACACTAGAATACCCACTACTACAGAAAAACTTTTCCGAGGCGGGCACCAAAAACGCCTTTGGAGACAAGATCACGGTAAATCGGACCTTTCCCGAGGCGGTACCGATGTCAGCTCAATTCATTCAAATCAAAAAAAAAAAAAAGGAAAAACTCATAGCCCAAACCCCGACTCGGGCCTGGATTTGAGCTGCGCGCCGCAACCGCCGCTAGGGTTCCTCGATCCGGCCACCAACAACATTTTCGGGCACCACGCGCATGCATTGATCTGGCCACCATGCCTTCTAGATCCACCGCCGGAGAGGTCCCACCTGCCCCCCAAGACGTGCACATGGAGGCCTCCAACGAATCCACCGCCAGAGAAGGCGCAGATCACCGCCGGGAGAGGGCCCGTTGCCAAATCTGGCTAAATGAGAGGATCCGCTACCAGATCTTGGATCCCTAGAACCGCGCAGCCAAAAAGCCGCTCTATCTTTGGGTGGTGGAGGCCCTCACCGCTGCCGCTGCTCCGCCCGCTGTCGGCCCCTCATTTTGAGAGTCCAGAAATACCCGTATTTATGCTAGGATCACGCACAAATACGTCTATAATACACAGATATGGCACACAGGTTTAAGAGAAAAGTACCGAGCTTTATTGATATTGAATAAAAAGAGTTCTACATCGTTAGGGCATAGCCCTTGGATTACATATGACATGACTAAGGCCGCAAAGAGTTCGGCTTTATTACATGGTAGATTCTAAGGCGACACTAATTATTCTAGCGTAGCGTAGCAACTAATCCACAGGCATCTTGAGCGTAGCCGAAGCCCTAACTCCTACGATCCAATCCAACGCGTCGGGGTCCTCACGTAGCTCCTAGACATCAGGGTCCACCTCCTCTTCATAGTCGCGATCATCTTCGGGGTCGTAGTCTGCATGGCAAAGAGGGGTGAGTACTTACGTACTCAGCAAGTCCCAACGTCTTGGTGGAAAAGAGTGATGATAAAAATTAAGGTTGGTCCTAGCAGGGTATTATCCTCCTCACTAGTCCCGGGTTAGTCCATTTCATATTCACAAGGTTATACGTTATCTCATTAGTCATATAATATTCTAATCATAGCGTCCCATCCCGGCACCTGCCCATTCCAAGGACGTGGCTATTCGAATAGATTCTAGTAAACTCTACAGAGGGTGTACACTTTTCCCCACACGGTAGTTACGATTCCTTCCACGGCCCATGGCTAGAAAAGAACTACCGAGATCTCGTACCCGATAGTATGCATTCCTTAGGGATCCATACATTCCCACTACGGCGCTCAGGGGTTGGGAAAGGGTTGGACGAGGAAGATCACTCAGCATCCTACGCCTAACCCGGACACGGAAGGTCACTCGCAACCCATGCCCTAACACACCTTGTGGAAGATCACTCAAAGATCCACACTTAAAATATATAGATATATAAATGTATATAGCTCGCGAAAGTGCACCCAATAATTTTACGTGGAAGATCACTTAGCATCCACGCCCAACCAAGCCATGGAAGATCACTTAGCATCCTACGCCGTCTCCTGCTCTACCGTTTGCCTACGCCGGCCCCCTAAATAGGAATGTACTTCAACCTAACGGGGTGTGGGATCAAGCCTACCCATATAGACGTGTGGCTGTACGAAATATCACACAGGGATGTTTAAGAGACTATGAACCGGTCCTTAGGGGTGACTAAAACAGGTATCTCCGACAGAATATTCTACCACAGACATATCCGCCAAGTAATCTACACCTAGATTACCCCTACCTGTTTCAAGCCATAGCATATATAGTCACTTCACCACATTATCTTATTATCGTATTATTACGTTATCACATTAGCTCATCATAAACGTTCAAGATACTCATTATACAAATAGGATAGAAGGGTGGTAGAAGGGTGAAAATTAGGACTTGCCTGCGTTGTCAACTCCGTCGATGTCCGCGACGTAGTCCGGGTCCTCGGCGTCCTGATGCTCGTCCTCCTCTGGCGGGGAGTTTCTATCGGGTAAGACTATCTCTAAAAGGTAAAGAAAACTCATACATGTAACTATAGAACTAGGTAGTGGCACTAGATGCAATGGGTAGAGCATGATTTAAGAAGAATTTAGGAAGTGGTTTGACCTGAATCAGAGTTAAAATGTGGAAGTTATGCATTTTCAAAGTTTATTCCAATTTAT
This sequence comes from Chrysopogon serrulatus, assembly GCA_015844335.1. Classification (NCBI taxonomy): domain Eukaryota; kingdom Viridiplantae; phylum Streptophyta; class Magnoliopsida; order Poales; family Poaceae; genus Chrysopogon; species Chrysopogon serrulatus. The sequence goes on along the minus strand of JADLZL010005065.1, from coordinate 9,435 downwards.
TCAAAACCCTAATTACTAAATGGAATTTTGGTTGCAATTTATAATGCATGAATTTGTGTGCAAACTGATTAGATTCTACATGCCAAGTAGTTTATTTACAAATTTTCCTGGAATTTTTCTAGCACTAGAAAATAAAGAAATAGCACTCTGTGTACACTTCTCGGGTGCACCTAGCAATTTTCTTTAGTGTACCCCGAAGGGTGTGTGCGTGTACTGTGCATGTGTGTGTGACAGGTGGGGCCGGGCGGCGTGATTGGGCGTTGGACGGCGCCGACTCCGCGGGCCCACGTGCCAGAGAGGGAGAGAGGGGAAACGGTGGTGACGGCGTGAGATGGCGCGGCGTGTAACTCCGTTGGCCTTGGGTCCCACGTGCCAGTGATAGAAAGGGGAAGGGAGAGGGACGGCGCGGAGCGACGCGGTGCGTGGCGCCGTTGGCTCTGCGGGCCCCGCGTGCAAGAGAGAAAGAGAGGGGAAGGGTGGCCGGAACAGTAGGGAGGAGAGGGTCGGCTCGCCGGAGAGCTCGCCGCCGGGGCGTGACGCCCTGTGAGGGGGAATAAAGGGTGTACGGTGTTCGGGTGACCGAGCCGCAACTCGGGTGCGCTGCCGGGCGACGGTAGACGCCCGCAGTGGTGACGGGCCCGGCCGGAGGTTCCAAGGCGGCGCTGCATAGTGTGGTGTGTGTGTGTGGCCTAATCGCCCGCATTGTGCGTGCATGCATGTAGGGTGGATAGGAAGGGAGTTAGAGGTGCTAGGTTGCCCACCGAGCCATGACGGCCGGTGATCGGGCGGTAATGGCGCCGGGCGGAAGGCGGCGCACCGTAGAGCAACACAGAGAGAGAGAAGGAAGTGGAGGGAGGAAAAAGGTGGAGGAGGGGCTCGAAGCTCACCGAACCCAATCGGCCAATGGTGCAGCAACAAGTTTGAATTACGGCGGCGGCTCTAATGGCGCCGGTTGCTCCCCGAAGTCGGGGCAATCGAGCTCTAGCTCGAGAGAGAGGAGGAGAGGAGAAATGGAGAGGGGGAGAGAGTGTTCCCCTGCCCGGGCGGAGCTCGGAGTGGTGAGGGCGAGGGTGGAGGGGCGCCGGCCGGCCTATTTATAGGCCGGGCCATGGCGGTTCGGGCGGGGAGATATTTCTCCACCGTCGAGGCTACCCCCGAGCGCCGAAGTTTGAATTGCGAAGGCGGTTCGCCACAAGGCGGCGGGTCAGCGCTGGCGCTAGCCATGGATGTGCTCATCCGAGCCGCTGGTAGCGGCGGTGGCGGTGTGTCAGCGAGAAGGCGCGGGAGAGAGAGAAGAGGGAAAAGGAGGAAGAGAGAGAGAGGCACGGCGTGCTCAGGATGTCGACATCCTTATCCACTCATGCGGCGGATGATGGCGGTAACGGCGAGCCTGAGGCGGCGCTCGCCGATGCAGATCCGCTGCCGTCCCTCACTGGCTGGAGGGAGGTAGACGACGGTGATGACAGGCGGGCCCGCCTTGTCATCGGCGCGGAGGGAAGGGAGTGGCGCGCGCTGTGCGGCCTGGCGGCCCGTTGTTGCCGGGCCGGCCACGCACGGGAAAGAAAAGAGAGGGGGAAAGGAGGAGAGAAGGGGAGGGATGGCGGGCTGCTGCTGGGCCTGCTGGGGAGATGGAGCCCGAGCTCCTTTTCCTTTTCCATTTCCTTTTCTATTTCTTTTCCCGTTTTCTAAATGCATTTGCTCATGGATTTAAATGAATTTGAATTCAAGTATGCATGAGATGAATTGTATGCTGTGCCACAGTAGTTCCATATGGTTGAACAAGTCAAAGCTAAAGAGTTTTTGAAAAGTTTTAAAAAGTTCAAATTTTTAGTGATTTTCAAAAAAGTTAAAAAATTTCGGGGTGTTACACCCGCCAAGGTGGTTGAGGCGCTCGCTGCGCCGCTCTTGTTCCACCCGCCGTGACAACGGAGGCGTGTCGGAGAAAGGGAGGGAAGCATGTGGGAGAAAGGGAGGAAGGCGTGGGAGGGCGGGGGAGAGAGGGAGGGGCGGTGCTTCTGCTTGGAGGGAAGGGAAAGGAATCAATGCACTTCTGCTCGAAGGGGAAAGGAAGGGGTCGCTGGTTGTGGGAGGGGTTGCGGTTGCCTTTGTGTCGTGTATATACTTCTAGATAGCAACCGGACTCATATGGGCTTCACCAATAGTCAGCGGGCTCGGCAGTATTAACCGAGGTGGGCCTTTATAAGAGGCCTGCCTCCGAAAATAGGGTATTTTTGGAGGCAGACCCATCATTTAACTGCTGGCGTGGTGGTTTTTTTGACCTCCTAAAGCTGAAATTGCTGCCCTCCTCCGTGGGTCTTTTCAAAAAAGTCACACGGTTAGTTTTTTAAGTAGTGAGCAGAGCATAGTGTTTCAGTAGGCACCCTAAAGTTGTATTAAAATGCTTTATCTGGTTTCCCTGCACATTTCTGAGAATAATAAAAAGCATGCATAAGTCAATGGGTATTCATAAAGACAACATATCAAGAGCAAACCAACCTCTCCACGAAAACCCATACAAACCATGGCAAAAAATTCGTCTACATTATCACGCATATAGATGATATGATGATACACAACCTTATAAAATATCTTGTCTAAACTCGACTTGATTGTGAGATATAAAAATAACAAATTTCTATCAAATTATTTTTCCGGGCTTGAAATTTGTTATTTTGAATCTTACAAATGAAGTCGAAGTTTGATAAAATATTTTATAAGGTTGTGTATCATCTACATGTGTGATTTTTTGGTGAGTTTAGATGACTTATTTTACCATGGTTTGCACGAGTTTTTATGGAGAGTTGGTTAGCACTTGATACGTTTCCATTCGTAAATTGTTTTTGCATGTGCCTGCGTCTTTTTAGTATCAAGCGCGTCTGGAGGAGGGGGGGTTGATGCTGACTTCTTATTCCTCTGAGCCTCTCCAAAGGACTTATTCCTCAAGAGCTACTATAACACTCACATGAGAGTGAGTCAACACTGGCACTGCTATCGTCTCCTATGTGAGGTGACTCGGGGGGCAATTGACATCTCCCAAAATCGCTGGTTGTTCCCTAGCCGCCGCTAGCACCTTTGTTCTGCTTCCCTGGCCCCTCTCTGTCCGCCCCACCTGCTTCGACCCCATCACCTTCTCCACCGCTGGAGTGCTCGCTGCCAGTCATTGGAGACCATATACAGCTACGTCTCCATCCAATCTACTCTCCACAATGCCAGGATACGGCCTCCCACACCATCCTGCGCCTGGGAGGGGCTTGGCAGTGTTCCTGGCCATGGCCAGCTCAGGCAGCGGCTTGGTCGCGCCAGCTTCCCCATGCTTGCGCTCGGCTGTGGCCTGGTGGTGGCGGCGGCCATCAGGCTCGCCTAGGGCTCGTAGTGGTTGGTTGCGGCCTGGTGTCTGGGGGTGGTCAAACTTGGGCACCGGCCAGCTTGTGTTCCCTTGCCTCTGTGCTCGGCTGCTTGGCTTCCCCATGGCTTGGACGGTGGCCGGGAGCTGGCTGAGCTAGGCGCTCGGCCTCCTGATGTTCGTGCGGCTGGTGTGCTTCCTGGTTGCTAAGATGTCCCGTTCCTGCACTAGCTGGCATGGATCTTCTGGGAGAAAACTTGGCCTCTTCTGGCAGGCAGCGGCGTCAACTTTCTATGTCGCAATCCTCCTTGGAGGTGTTGCCTCTAAAGTTCCATGCAATGGCGCGCGCGGGGCTGCCTTCCACTTTAGTGTTGTGCATGGTCGTCGTTGTCGTCTGGGCTTCCATAGTGTCCATTTGGCAATGGATCTTTTTGCTTGTGTATGCACGCGCTTCATGTCCTTTAATGCTTGTGTTAGTCCTATAGTGTGATTTCTTCTCTGGCAGTGCTTGGTGCTTCCTTTGTCGCTCCTTTGGCGGACACTTTAATTTGTCACTAGTATGTTCCACCTTTTGGCGGATACTTTGCTACTGGGTGTTCTTGATTAACTCTGAGTGCATACTTTATCGCAACAGTTTGATGGTCGGGCTGACCCGGTGGTAGTGGATACTTTTGCCCCTACCATTGTGCATCTCTTTCTGGCGGATACTTGGCTGTCATGGCCCCTCTCTTACTGATACTTTGCCATTGTTGTCTTATCGGCCGCCTTGGTGAATGTTTTGCCGCCGAGGATGCATGGTCCTATCCTTAACGGATACTTGGCCATCTCTACTGTTGGAAGCTTGCCTCATCACTTTCACGATTATATAGGCTTCCAAGAAGTTGGCTTACTATCATAGGCTCAGTCTATTATGGTCTTGAAGGCTAGGGTCCCAACTCCATTTTTTCTTGTTGCTTGTTTGACTTTGGGACTTCGTTGGTAATGATTCGGTTACTTGTGAGTACAATCACAAAAACAATTGCAACTTTAAACGAAATAAAATATTAATTGCATGGGTTTTAGTTCAAAAGGTGTATACACCTAAGGTGGCCCAAGATAGTTTTCGTGTATGTGGATTTTCTCTACGTGCTTTCTATCATTTCCATGCCCATCGTTCTCTTTGCAATTAGTGTTAATTATACTCCATAATAGTTTACATGCAATGAGTGCTCATGGGAAAATGTAATGCTGTACATCTTTCAAGTGTCTACACATCTGACTTGCTGTTTTAAACTTTGTGCACTTTCAGATCTAAGTTCATTCTTTTGTGGATTGACATCATTCAAGATAACTCAAAAATCTCACCTCACTATCAAGCTGCTATTGTGACTTCTTTGTCTAGTCTGAAGGAAAACATACTAGTGCAGTGGATCTACTTCTAGGATTTACCTAATGGCAACGATATTATTTTCCTTTGCTGGATCATGCATCCAAAAGCTCCAAGAAGTCATTACAGAGGAAGCAATACAAATACTAGGTGTTAAACAAGAGCTCAGTGACCTTCAGCAAACAATGAGACAAATACAGTGTTTTCTCAAAGATGCTGATCGAAGAAGGATTGAAGACTTATCTGTTAGCAATTGGCTTAGTGATTTGAAAGATGCCATGTATAGTGCTGATGACATCATTGACTTCGCTAGGTTCAAAGCGAGCAAGCTACTAGGAGAACAACCCTCTTTGTCATCATCATCAAGAAAATTAGCAACATGCACCGGATCCCCACTTATATCTTGCTTTTCTACTATTTGGACACGCCGTGAGATTTCTATGCAGATTAGAAGCCTCAACGAAAGAATACAGAGGATTTCAGAATTAGGTGCAAGGTTCAAGTTTGAAACAGAACCTGTGTTCAGCATTTCAGATAAGAGAAAAACATCCCACCTTGTTGAACCAAATATTGTGGGAAAGGAGATTATTCATGCTATGAATAGATTGTTAGACTTGGTGTTGGACCACAGGGAAGACAAGGTATATAAGATTGGTATTGTTGGAACAGGAGAGATTGGAAAGACAACACTAGCTCAGAAATTATACAATGATCAAAGAGTGAAAGGAACCTTTGAGAAACATGCATGGATTTGTGTTTCCCAACAGTACTCTCAAGTTGCTTTGTTGAAAGAAATACTTCGAAGTATCAGAGTGTACCAAGAGCAAGGTGAAACTATAGGAGAGCTCACAGCCAAACTTGCAGAAACCATTAATGGAAAGAGATTTTTGCTTGTGCTGGATGACTTGTGGGAGTCTGATGTATGGACCAATTTGCTAAGAACCCCATTAGATGTTACTGCTCACATAACAATTTTAGTAACAACTCGGCACGACACAGTTGCAAAGGCAATTGGAGTTGAACATATGCACCGAGTTGAATTGTTGTCAGAGGAAGTAGGATGGGAGCTACTCTGGAAGAGTATGAACATCTTTGATGAAAAAGAAGTGCTCAACTTGCGTGACATTGGAATTGAGGTTGTTAAAAAATGTGGTGGCCTTCCTCTTGCAATTAGGGTTATTGCTAGTGTGCTAGCAACAAAGGAGATAACAGAGAATGAATGGCGAACGATTCTAAGCAATGATGCTTGGTCTATGAGTAAGCTCCCTGCTGAACTAAGAGGTGCTTTGTACTTGAGTTATGACCAGCTGCCACAAAGCTTGAAGCAATGTTTCCTTTACTGTGCTTTGTATCCTGAAGATCAGTCAATGCAACGTGATCATCTTGTTAAATTTTGGGTTGTTGAAGGCTTTATAGAGAAGCAAGGGAACCAACTAATGGAAGATACAGCAGAAGAGTACTACTATGAGTTAATCTCAAGGAACCTTCTATTACCAGATCCTAACTATGTTGACAAAGAATGGTGCAAAATGCATGATTTATTAAGGCAGCTTGCATGGTATTTATCAAAGGAGGATTGTTTCCTCGGAGACCCACAGTTTTTGGAGGGTACAGTCATATCAAAACTACGACGTGTGTCATTTGTAACAGATAAGGAAATGGTTGTTTTGCCAAGTGTGGAAAATCAACAACTCAAAGTTAGAACTATAATAAATTTCTGTGACAGGTCACTGACAGTTGAGGCTTCAATGTTCAAAAGATTTATGTATGTTCACGTTTTGGATATCGGCAGGTCAAACATAAAAATAATTCCAAACTATATTGGAAGTTTGATTCATCTGCGTTTGTTCGATATTCGGGGTACCAGTATAACTTACCTTCCTGAATCCATTGGTTCATTGAAAAACCTTCAGGTATTGAACTTGCAGCAGTGTGGTGATTTGCATAACCTTCCTTTAGCAGTCACTCGATTATGCAGCCTAAGGAGTCTTGGTCTTCTAGGCACACCAATAAAACAAGTTCCGAAAGGAATAGGCAGACTAAAGTCCCTCAATGATTTGGATGGATTTCCTATATCTGGTGGCAATGATAATAGAGCAAGAATGCAAGATGGATGGAACCTGGAAGAGTTGGACCCGCTCATGCAGTTGCGGAGGCTTCATTTGATAAATCTGGAAAGAGCAGGTCCTTATAGATCTGATTCACTGTTAATAAACAAAAGGTATCTCAAAATATTATCTCTACTGTGCACTGATGAAAATGTAGACAAACCGTACTCTGAAGCTGATATAATCAATATTGAGAAGACTTTTGATTTGCTAATCCCTGCACACAACCTGGAGGATCTCAGCTTTGGGAATTTCTTTGGTCGTAGGTTTCCCACTTGGCTGGGTAGTGGTACCCATTTGCCTTCTCTGATATATTTGAAGCTCATAGACTGTAGATTCTGTGTGTATCTTCCACCAACCGGTGAACTCCCCAATTTGAAATATTTGAGAATCAATGGAGCCATTGCAGTCACCAAGATTGGTCCCGAATTTGTCGGCTCTGGAGTGAGTAATCTTAGATCTACAGAGGCAGTAGCTTTCCCCAAGCTTGAAACATTGATCATCAAAGATATGCCCAGCTGGGAGGAGTGGTCCTTTATTGCTGAAGAAGAACAGGAAGCAGCAACAGATGGTACCGAAGGAGCAGAGGATGAGGCTGCTGCAAATCAAAAGGGTGACGCCCCACCTCCAAGGATGCAACTGCTGCCACGGCTGAAGAATTTGCAACTTATGGACTGCCCCATGCTGAGAGCTCTCCCACGGCAGCTTAGAGAGGAGGTCACCAGCTTGAAGGAGCTCCGACTACAAGATGTGCACAGCCTTAAGGTAGTGGAGAACCTCTGTTTCCTCTCAGAGCTCCTTTTAATCACAGATTGTGAAGGGCTAGAGAGGGTCTCAAATCTTCCCCAAGTGAGAGAGCTACGAGTGCAGCTATGTCCCAACTTGAGGTCTGTTGAAAGGATGGACAATTTGCACCAGCTGTTTCTGACAGAGGATATGCAGGAGATTTCCTCAGAGTGGTTGCCTGGGCTCCAAGAGCAGCACCAACAGCTGCACGGAGAAGACATGGATGTCTACACATGGTGAACATACAGGGATGCCCAATCAGATGGCTTTGAAGATGTAAGCTATGACCATTGGCTTGGTTTTCTAATTTGGCCGCGTGTTTTATCTTCTCTGGCTTTTAATTGTCCGTGTCTGTTTTATTTCATTCAGGTCATGAGGCGTTGAGGACCGAAGTGATCACTAGAAGCTATAGAAGCTCGTGTCGTTAATGTTCGTGGTCTGGGAGATTGTATTCGTCGGCATGCAGGCTAGCCAATTAATCCGAATCCTGAATCCTGATGCTGGGAGTCGTAGATTGTTGTCCTCTGCTTCTCGTTGAAGGACAAGATGCCTGCCTGAGCAGGATCCCCAATAACCAGTATTGTGTACGTGTGTATATGTCTGAATAATTTATATGCATTTCGGTAATTGTGAACTTATCGTGTGAAGATCTATATCTGTTGAACTTGTCGTATCAAAGTGTAATAGTATGTTATCTGAAGTGTGCTCGTGAATTCTGGCTACATGCATTTTTATCAAAGTATGTCGTCGATCGCGTTATACCTGTGACTTTCTGAACATACAAATGTGCCATCTGTTCTGCTCGTGCAGTTGAACAGCATCACCTATCTTCATTCGTATGTTCTATTTGCTAAACCGTTCCTCCTGTGACTTTCTGAACATACAATTGTGTAGTTTGAACTGGAGATCGAGTTCAGTATTCATTTCATACCCCCTGTCTATGCTCTCGTGCGTTATGAACGCCTTCCAGTTGCACAGTATAGGATCGCCGGTCGGTGCGTACTGATTTAACAGTTTTGACTTGCAACCAAATAGTTTGCCCGACAGAAACTCTAAGCAAGTAAGCTCCATGGCACCGATCACAGTCAACGTGAAGAAGCTTGGTTGGGCAGCCGAACTCGCTGCTCTATGATTCCCATCGCCATGGATGGAGGTCGTAAAGGTTGCCATGTTTCTGATTGCTGGAGCAGCAGAATTTGCCGCGGAGTCACACAGGCCGCGCGGTTCCAATTGCCAGCCCAAGCCCAACTCCAAGTTGAGAGGCACTTGTTTGTTTTAGGAAAAATTCTACTTTTTCTCCTCCAACTTTCGTGAAAGTCAACTTTCGCGAAAGTCTGCTTTCCTCCCTAAACTCTAAAACCGGACAAGCAACCTTCCTCAACTTTTCAAATCATGCGCTTTAACTCCCTGGAGTGGTTTTGCTACAAGAAGAGCGATGGTTTTATCTTTATCTTTTTATTTATTTTGGCAAAAATTTTGAAAAATCATAATAAATTATAAAAAATTCATAAAATAGAAAATCTAATTTTATCGGACTCCACATAAGTAGATATACATAGTGAATATATAATATGGTATGCTTTAGTACAAAGTTTTTGCTAGTCTTTTTCATTTTTATTTATTTTGACTAAATCTTTGAAAAAATCATAGCAAATCACAGAAAAATCATAAAATAGAAAATCTAATTCTCCACATGAGTAGATCTACAAATGAACATATAATATGATATACTTTAGTAGAAAATTTTAGCTGTAACTTTCGACCTATACTTTTTTATAATTAATTAAAATAATTCATAACCGTAACTTCTATAATTATTTTGTTGGACTAAA
>JADLZL010005063.1:0-80102 GCA_015844335.1 Chrysopogon serrulatus | reverse complement strand
CTCCATGCCCATACAAATTAGATTCTTCCATAAAGTATCATATAAGGTTATAGTTGCTTAGGGCACCACCAATAAAGACAGCATGCTCTATTAGCCTCGGACTCAAAGTGCATGTCCTGCTCTATTAGCCTCGGACTCAAAGTGCATGTCCTGCTCTATTAGCCTCGGACTCAAAGTGCATGTCCATGATAGTAGATGCGCTCTTAGATCAACGGAGTTGCAATGAAGGCAGCATTACTTTTTGCTATGCAGTCCCATCATATCCCTTTTCTATCTCTCCTATTGGTACTCTGATTTTTTACTCTACTTTTTTTGAGGCAGCACACTTTCTCTGTAAAGCTACATAGAAGAACTACTGTCACTCTGCAAGCTGACACTTAATTTCTAAGGGCTTTTCCATTGCTACAGCGTGGCGTACTGCCCCATACTCCACGTTTTCACCAAACATAGAATATTTAGACTATCTGCAGCCGGCCCGGTATACCACTTATGCAGGATGCTTTTACTGGAAAAAGAGCTGCACCGGCGCCCGCAAACCACACGCCAAGCACTCCAGTCCGGTACTTCTAGCGCACTTGTGGACATGCGCTACCGCTGAGGTCTCCACCACGCACCAACCAGCAGTAGTGGGCCTCACAGTTTATCTAACAAAAAATGTTATAACTCACAATTTAAAAAACCAAATTAAATTCTGATTACACCATTAAATTCGTTACAATAAATCCTTCAAAACAAGATCTCATATAGATATATTTAGATAAAATTTACAGAGAATGACAAGTAGAGCCGCTATTGGTAGTTAATATAGAGTAAGAGATATAGAGGATGAAAGGTGCGGAAGAAACATATATAAAGTAGAGAATCTTGATGATCAGGACATATAGAGGATGAATATAGAGGATTATGAGTGCAGATAGCCTTATGGGTGCAGCTATCCGCACTCGTCGTCCTCTAAATCCATCCTCTATCAGTCCTAGTCATCAAGATTCCTTACTCTATAGACCTTTTATCCGCATCCATCATCCTCTATATCTCGTACTCTATACTAACTACCAATAGTGAGGTCCACTTATCACTTTATCTAAATATATCCATGTGAGATCTTTGTTTTGAAGGATTAATTGAATCGAATTTAATGGTGTAATTAGATTTAATTTGGTTTTTAATTGAATCAAATTTAATGATGTAATCAGAATTTAATTTGATTTTTTGATTTGTGAGTTATAACAATTTTTGTTACGGAAAAAGTGGGGGCCACTGCTGTCACATCTCTCCAGTCTTCTCTCAGTCACGCATGCATTGCTTTCTCTGCTGTGTGCGTCTGCTAAAGGCGCCCTATACCGCGGCAGGAGTACCGGAGACCGCTTGAATAGCGCATGCGTTGTGGACTGCGCTGCAGCTCCTTTTTGCATCGCTGGACCGGTAAATGCTGATTCAGGATGAGTTTACTGTAGCCGATGCAGATAGCCTAAGAGCTCAAACCATTTAATATCTATGTGTCTTTAGCTTTTGAGTGAGGCATACACTACCTGTATGCCCGTGTTGGGCCTCCTGCCCTAAGTGGCATCCACGTCTACGTGGCCTAACGAGACTACAAGGTGACTCATCGCGTTGGAAAGCCCTTGAGCGTCCTCAGTGTATAGGCGCAGGGTTGGGTCATTCAATGGGTCCTACAGTGATGTGAGGTTACTGATATTCTACTTGCAATGTGTAGAATCGGGTGTCGATTTTATAGCTGCCCCAGCATTTATTACCACATGTTGATCCTCTCTCTATCCTTCTGGGGAGAGAGAACAGAATAGGACCGGGTTCATTGCATAGGAGCGATGTCTTTATTGAATCAAACACGGAGTGTACAGGACTCGGTGCTATGGTGACATTTATGAGATCGAACCGGCTAAAACACCCACACTGCGGATGCCCTAGGCAAACTACTACAGTGAACAAGAGCTGGTGTGTTGGGGTTAAGCAAGAGTTGGACGTGGGCCATTCGTCCGGGGGAAACACATCCGGCCGGCGCCGCACGTTAACCGAGAAACTTGCCTCTACGCGACTAGCGCCGAGCACTCGTTGGCAACGCCACCTCGCGTCCAAGCCGCCCCCACCTGGCGCCACCTTGTCTGTCCACTGGGAGCCGGAGTGCCGGCAGCGGCACCCGGCAGCCATTCCCTTGCTTCTTCCCGTGTTTCGGCTATGCGGGCTTGAGGCTTGAGCGATTGGTTCTGGTCCCTGCACGCGGCGGCACCCATGCGGCGGCGCGGAGACGGCGTCACCACGCGCCGGTTAATCAACGACCCTTCCTTTCGATGTCCACATTGGCCCCCCCATTCGCGCTTTAATTTGGTGTTTGAGCACTTTCAGCGACTCTATTCGACGCCCTCTGTTTCTTGGAATAGACCGTCCGGACAGCACTGTTCATTTGCTCTTGTTCATATTATCACTGCCTGGAAATCCATCCAGAGAATCGAGTACAAGAAGCAGGAGCTTTCAGCTGACCATTATTTCCCTGTCACGTTCCTGCAGGAGCTCTGCCAGTTCCTCGAGTTGCTCGCACGGAATCGATTGGATTGCAGATGAGGTGCGGCCACACATGAATGGACTCTCAGTATTTTACTGTCCTAAAATGAAGTTTACACTGTACAGTGACTGGAATCAGAGCTGAAATGAGCAGATCAGAACTAGAACCACTTTGTTCCATCTTTTTTTAAGCTTTTTCTATAAATCAATTCAGATTTGGCTTCTAAATGAATCTCACCTGCAAGTTATTTCCTCATAACTGTTACTGTAGCATGGGAGAGTCCAAAGGCCTTCTAAACAGTTCAAGGCTGAAGAACGGAAGAAGACAGGTAAATGTAGTCTAGTCATGGATAAATCTGAACTTTTGTACTTACATGTCTCGAAGTTCATATGTGGCTGTTTCATGGAAGGTCGGTAGTGCCTTTTCTTGATCTAACTAGAACAGACTATGTTAATCGATCGATCAGTCATAATAGAGGGGATGCATCAAGAGTGAGTAGGAGATTTCTTCTGTTGAAAGTGCTTTCTCCGCAACCAAGCTAGAACTAGTCATCCGCAGGTGCATCTATATGGTACAGAAAAACTGTATTGCCTGGGTATGGAAGCTCTTTGTGAAAACTGCGTGTGATGGTGTACAATCCCAGCATGTTTGTCAAGGGCATTTACCCCTAGGGTAGCAGGCCCTCGACTACGGAGTTCGTAGTCTCGGTCCGTCTTCTAGGGCGAGGTTTTACCCCTCTGCAACCTAGGCTTGTTCGGAGGTAGGAGGAGGAGATTAGATGGTAATATTCTGCTTAATTGATCAAGTGCCGAGTACAAGGATAAATAGCCCAAGGCTGCTAACTGATTGGAGTAATTCACTCCTAAATCTAAGGGCTGAAATATAATCTATTTCCTAACTTAGCCACTAGTCAGTTGAGCAGCCTCCTCCTGCGCCGGCTGGCCCTGGGCTGCAGCACGCTTGGCTGCCCTGCGCACGTCGCGGGCGCGCCGTCTCCTGGTGTAGGGGAGGCCGCACATGACAATGTTGTACATTATTAAAAAAAATGATTAAGTACGATAAAATTCATGCTATGAGTGGAATAATGCATTGTGGTCCTTACCAGTACTGGTAGACTGGGAATTTACAGACCACTTGGTTGTGTTGTATCAAGTCAAATTTCTCACTCAGGTCTCAGGCATAAGAATAAAAAATGCATACTTAGTGTGTATCATGAAAAGGGTATAAGTTGGTTATGAGAGAGTAGGCAGACTTGTTTCATGGTGACTACTTGTGTAGACTGATATGATATGTTTGTTCATAAAATTCATCAATGGACCAAATAGGAGAAGAGGTACTAGTGCCTTTGGTTGTGGCATGATGAAGCTAATGGTAGGAAATTTGGATGATGTGGGTGAATGTGATGACCTGAATTAGAGTTGACCATTTCTGCAATGAATATGCATGTGTGTATCTCCATTCCATCATCAGATCATATTTCTGGTTGACATTTCTTTGACTTTGCAATACTACAAATCAACCGCTCAATTTATGATTTTCGACATCCGCATTCGCTTTAATTTTGACTCTGCTGTGTAGCTCAGTGCCTATCCCGCAAGACAGGTAATTCAGTCAAGAGGAGGAACACATGGTCACAAGATGTAAGTTCTTAGTTTCTTTCAGCTTCCTTCAACTATTGTATATTTTCCTCCTGTTCAGTATTGCTAAAAAATGAACATATTTCAGGAAGATGATATTCTTATTCAAATGGTAGACCCGCATTGCAAAACAAAATGGTCAGATATTGCAAGCTGTATACCTGGTCGTAGTCGAGAACAATGCCGAGAAAGGTAAAATTTACAGGATACACATTGTTCGGTTGCTTCCCTTTATGATTCCAAATGAAAATGATTTGTCCTATGCCATTACTTTTGGTTTCTTGATGCTTTGGCAATTGGCAGCGTCATTGAAGGCATCTTGCCACACCAGCATCGCTACCAGTCTGTCACCGTTTAGCTCGTTTGATTTACTTCTGATATAGGCAACTAGATGGTTGTTTGAGGAGAAGTATTGCTTTCAAGGTCTTGATATTTTCCAGTGCAATCTTTTGGTACAAGCAATGCAACTTAAAAAATTCCATGAAATTGAATTGCTTCACAGCTTCAGAAAGGACTGGCCTTTGTTAGATACTCTCAAGCCAGTCTTTTTCAAATACTGCAAGTCTGTTTACAGGTTTAATGTACTGATATAGGTCCAGCGTATAGTACTATAGTTTATAATGTTCTACACTTTCACAGCATGTCCAAGTACACTTATACCTATATGTCAAAAAACAACTAAAGTAATAATAGAATCTTTGTTGCTGGACTTCCTATCCTTCATAAATTGACTGCTACAACATTTCTATTATTCCACAACCCCTCTAGAACTAATGAACTATAAATATCAGATGATGTTTCCAAAAAAAATCAATTAAAATATTAACTCTGAGGTCTTAAATATCTAAGAGAAACCTTGATTACCATTACAACTTTCTGTAGCATCGTTTGTAAAATCTGACTATGTTTTCCTGAGAACACATTCTTACTAAAAGACACTTTTTGATTCACTTTTTAGAAAGTATAACAAATTTTCTAGTTTGTTCATTTAAGTAACCCTGGCAAAACTTGGTGATTAATCTACTATGGTTCTATTTTCAGTAATAATATGCCATAATGCAAATCTAGGACCGATGACCGAGAGTACTTTCTACATACTACAGTCTAGCATTATGTTAAAAAAAATGCAGTGTAGCAAAGCCTAGCAATTAGAGAGCCAACACATTTTTTCAAAGCATTGTTGTGCTATATCTCTATTTACTCAATAGTTTTTTTCCTTTTTTTCTAACGTGCCTTGACATGCATTTCATTAAGAGGAAACCATACTGGGTCATGAATAAATTTTTTTGAGTTCGTAATCCTTGTACAGATTTCCATCTTTGAAATTCAACCTTTCAAATATTGTCTCAGAACTAATTGGGAGTTTACCTTTGTGAAATTTGATGATCCAGATGGATGTTTTATCTTGACCCTGCTGTGAACAACCAGCCATGGTCAGAACAGGAGGACATAACATTGATCCGTGCTCATCACATTCTTGGAAACAAATGGTGTAAACTGGCTAAACATTTTCCTGGCAGGTAAGGTCATGATGTTGAAAAGAACTCGAAAGACCAAATGTCACCTGTTCAGTTTGTATCATGTTCCTACAGAATAGTAAATAGTAATTTGTACTATCTATATCATTTATAAGCTTCCTTCGATGCTATTTAAAAGACCATATAGCTCATATGCAGTCATTAAAAATAAAGTACTGCTAAAAATATAGATGAAAATTACAGAAGCTTACAGGTATTACTTTTTTATTTTCGTAATTTAAGTGTGTTATCTTTTGTTAGGTTATGTTGCTTTCAGTCCTATCTTTGAAAGAACTCAATGCACTTTGAATCACTTAATCATGTTGTGAATGTTTATGTGATCCCAGGACAGGGAAAGCAATTAAGAATCGCTGGAATACACTTATGAATGGAAAAAGGAATTCAGATTTTGTCAGAGGTTTGACTATAAATAATAAGTGCTCTGGCACCGTTAAGAGTGGTCAGGATTCATGCATAAACATTCAAGTTGCAGTGGATTGGCCAATAAGACCCAAACCAGAACAAGGATTCACAGAAGATGGAAGGAATAAAAGAGCACTGAAGAAAAAGGGTACTGCTTCTATGCACTGTGAACGGTATGTTTCAGTCAATATCTCTGAACAGCAAATTGCTAGGTCTAGTTTTCCCGTGGTAACCAAGGAAAAAGAGGACATACCATCGAGTTCAGTGGTTCAGAAGCTCTCATGTGTTGCAGCAAATGTTTCAATATCCCTGCAAAACAAGGAATCGACAAATTGTCTTGAAGCTCCACTTAACGATGTAAACACAGGCTTCTATCCAGCTCCTGATCATCATGTATCTATCCATGATCATTTTGATGACAAATGCAGTACTGCCAATCCAGAGTCACCAGACCTACATCTGGCAAATATAGCAGAGCTTCTGGATATGTCATATTGTGAGAGCTTGATGATCATTCCACCCGATTCTCCAAATGATGGCAAGTCCATGGAAGGGACGGGGTATTAGTTTGAAAAAAAAAATCAGGAAGTGCACCTGCACTAGGTTAAGAAAATCAAGAATCTGTCCTTGATCTTGAAATCCATGTAACATATATTCAACTAACAATGAACTTGTTGATCCTTGTACCTGTAAATCCTTGTCCTGTTTAGTTGCAGGATTCCCTCTGTCGTAGAATAATCAATGCACATGCATACCTGTTGTTGTGTAGAGGGTTATGTATAGCAGTAGAGTAACGCTGTCTGCTCTGTTCATCTTCAGAGACATTCGTACTGTGCAAGACTGAAAACCTTCTGTCGAGTGTTGAAAGATTTCTGCGATTTCTCTGTGCCTTAATTGTTGGTGATAATACGCAAATCGATTTTATACCAAGGAATGTGAAGTTTGGTGGGAAATGCTTCACTGATTTAGTACAGAAATCGTTGCTGCTATCTACCACATTAGAGTATTGGGTCCTTAGGCCAATCTCAGTGAGTATTTTATGGGAATTTCATTCTAATTAAGGTGTGTTTTCCTGTTTAGTTCCCGCCCTAAAAGAATCGCCTGGCCAGACATTAGTGCCATTTCAAACATCTAGGATCTAGGTCTAAGCAAAATACCCACTACCCATTACCCGTACCAAATTACTCGAACCCATATCTAAAATAGCCAAACTCGAGGTATCCAATCCCAAATTTGGATAGTGATTCTGAATTTCTGATTACCCTTGGGTAGTTCAGGTAATATCTTTTGGGGAAAAAGTCTACTTCACCCCCCCAACTATGGGGGGTGGACTACATAACCCCCCAAACTATGAAACGGCCTGATTTACCCCCTGAACTTTCCAAAACCGTCTATTTTACCCCCTAGGCGGTTTTCAACGGCGGTATTGCTACAGTAACCAGGGTTTTGCTACATTAACCCCGGATTGCTACAGTACCTGGCGGTTTGTCTTTTTTTTTTTTATTTATTTCGGCTGAATTTTTGAAAAATCATAATAAATCACAGAAAAATCATAAAATAGAAAATTTAATTTTATTGGGCTCTACATGAGTAGATCTACACAGTGAACATATAATATGGTATACTTTGGTACAAAATTTTTGCTATTTTTTTCTTTTCTATTTATGTGAAATATAATATGGTATACTAGCAAAAATTTTATACTAAAGTATACCATATTATATGTTCACTGTGTAGATCTACTCATGTGGAGTTCAACAAAATTAGATTTTCTATTTTATGATTTTTCTGTGATTTATTATGATTTTTCAAAAATTCAGCCGAAATAAATAAAAAAGAAAAAGACAAACCGCCGGGCACTGTAGCAATCCCGGGGTTACTGTAGCAAAACCCAGGTTACTGTAGCAATACCGCCGTTGAAAAACCGCCTGGGGGGTAAAATAGACGGTTTTAGAAACTTCAGGGGGTAAATCAGACCGTTTCATAGTTTGGAGGGTTATGTAGTCCACCCCCATAGTTGGGGGGGTGAAGTAGACTTTTTCCTATCCTTTGGTACCTGAACCACCCGAAGATTGCATATTCTCCATTTTGACTTTATTTTCAGTTGAACTTATCACTTTATTATTTTGTGCAATTTGCTTCTAAAATTAGGTACAATTTGCTAGTTTTATGTGAATACTGAAATATTGGGTATACCTAAACATGAACCCGAATTATCAGATACTCGAAATTGCAGATAATGTTTTTTAGGCTAATACTGGGTAGCAATTTTCATTACCCAAATTTTAAATTACCTTAACTACCCAACCTGAAAAAATCGGGTAACCCAAATGCCCAGGCCTAAATAGTGGGATCGGATGAGGCTTCTTGGTATCACTCCCCAGGCAATTGTAAACAAACACGCCCTAAATGAGGTGCAATCTCAGCAAAATAAGATATGACAAAGAAATTAAGAGGGGAGAAAGGGTCCTAGTATCATCACATTGAAAACCAGGTGAAACACATTATAGCTTCTCCACCAATTTCCCTGACGGGACAAGGCATATTTTTTTAAAAAGAAATATATCAATATCTCAACTTCTGCATCGACTAATGAGCCTGTCCTGCCATTCCATCTGTACCCTGCATTTCTTGTCGCTTGCTTTTCCATTGAGTTTTCTTTGAGCACAGAGCAACTCTCTATCCGGCAGGTGCGTGAGGAATCAAAATTTTACGGAGGTGGAGGCAAACTCAACATGGTGTAAGTGCCATTCATTTAGTAGGATATCGGTGATGCCACGTAAGCAATTTTGATAACATGATTTAAAAAAACCATAGAAGTGAGAGATGAAATATATCCTATCTAGATGAGACCCACAGACATGCCATAAACTTTAATGCAACGAGTGCATATATATGAAACATAAAAATTAAATTACATATTGTAGAAGATTGCTCGAGCTGCCAATCGAATGTTATTTGTTGTTGCTGCACACTTGGAAACAAACAAAAATGAAATTCACGATTGGCCTTGTAATCTTGGTTTGAAACTAAAGTATGTAATGAGGGGAAAAAAACAAAAGAAGAGAGTATAGTCGTTGACTCGTTGTAAATGAATAAATAACATCTATGATGTATCTTTTTGTCGTTGTCATTTCTCCAAATTATTTTTCTTTTGCTAATGTCGTTTCTCAAAATTCAGATAGTCTCGTTAACATAAACTGTGTGTTTGGCTGGTCAAATAAGGCGGCAAATCGATTAATTTGCTATGAGAAAAAAATACTTGTTTGAACGGCTAATTAGTGAGCGAAAATTAGTTAGGCACCGCACGGCAAAAGCAACACCTACATGAGGCAGTGGACCGACCGAGCGCACCATCCGGCCGGTAGAGTCGATTTAGCGCCAAGGAGAGAGTGGGCGGGAGCGTACGTTGTCCCTCCCGCCGTTTTTCCCGGTCTCGCCTCTCATCATCATCATCACCTGACCTCTGCTAAACAAAGCAAAGTCCCCGACGCGAGAGCTACCGACCACCGGCCCGCCACTCCGCCATCGCCACGGGGAGGAAGACGACCTAGCGCACGAGAAAAATTAAAGCTAGTGCTTTCCTTTCCTACTAGGAGCAGTAATCTCCCTCCCTCCCCGGCCCCGGCCGACATGCGCCGCACGTTCGTCCCCCGCTTAAATTAGGCGGGGCCGCCGCCGCCGCCCTACCACCCCCTTTTTTTAGTTTTCCCGCGGGCCATCGCCTCGCCTAATTCAACCCCCTCGGCCGTCGTGCGCGACATGCTCGCTTCTCCATCCCGCCCCGCCCACCGCTGCTAGCGAGCTGCCGCCCGCCGGCCGCCGCCCCGTGCGCCGTGGGATCGATCGGCCCAGAGCGCGGTGCAGCGACCGGGATCGGAGCGAGGGGGCGTCGATCGCCGGCTGTCGTGCGTGGGTTCTTGGCCTTGGTCCGGCCGCGCGCATCGTCGTCGTCGTCCTCACCAGCTGAGCCAGACCAGGGTGGCGCCTCGTGAGGGCGGCGCGGCGGTGCAAGACCGCCGAGTGCCGCGCGCCCAGGCGCTGCGCGCCAAGTTCCAGGCGGCGGGCTGGGTGATGGTGCGCTTCCTCCGGCGAGGACACAGCCTTGACAAGACCGGATCGCACAACGGCAGCCACCACCACCATTTGCAGCAGCAGCTGCAGCGAGAGCGCCACCTCGACAGGAGCGGCAGCAGCAGCGACACGGGCGAGATGCACGAGTCCCTTGGCAATGGCGCCGGCGGCACCCCACCGCTCCCCAACGGCCGGGCGGCGGCGGCCGGGGCGGCGCGGTCGCGCATGCAGGGCCGCGACGGGCCGCCCTCAGGTACGGCGCACGCAATGCAATGCAAGCTCTTCGTTCTTCATCAATTCAAGCACGCATTTGCATCCTCACCGTTGCTTGGTTCCATGATCCAGAGCTGGACATCATGAAGGAGAAGTTCGCCAAGCTCCTTCTGGGCGAGGACATGTCGGGCACCGGCAAGGGCGTAGCGTCGGCGCTGGCGCTGTCCAACGCCGTCACCAACCTGGCGGCGTCCGTCTTCGGCGAGCACCGCAAGCTGGAGCCCATGGCGCCCGACACCAAGGAGCGCTGGAAGAGGGAGGTGGGGTGGCTGCTCTCCGTCACCGACCACATCGTCGAGTTCGTGCCCACGCGCCAGACCGCGGAGAACGGGACAACAATGGAGGTGCGTGATTGGTTTGCATATGCCTTGTTTGGCAGACGATCATCCTTCAATTTGCGTGTGTGTGTTGTGTCTGTCGTCAGCTGCCCCGGCCCAGTCGTGACACCATTAATTCGTGCACCTTGTTGATTGGCATGCATGCAGATCATGTCCACGGCGCAGCGGCGCGACCTCGCCATGAACATCCCCGCGCTCAAGAAGCTCGACGCCATGCTCATCGTGCGTGCTCGACCTGACTGTCTATTTGTTTTTCAACTAATGATCAAATGGATTGATGGATGGATCAACTAACGACAGAGATCGATCATGCTCGATGCATAATGCAGGGCTACATGGACAACTTCGTTGACCAGACCGAGTTCTGGTACGAGAAGGGTGGCGACAACAAGCGCGACGACGACAAGTGGTGGATGCCGACGGTGAAGGTGCCGTCGGAGGGGCTGTCGGACGTGACCCGCAAGTGGCTCCAGTACCAGAAGGAGTGCGTCAACCAGGTGCTCAAGGCCGCCATGGCCATCAACGCGCAGGTGCTCGTGGAGATGGAGATCCCAGAGATCTACATCGAGTCGCTGCCAAAGGTATGTATTATTGGCATTATTGCATGGCATGGCATGGCATTATTGGCATGATGATGCATGCATTGACATGATGATATTAACAAACAGAAAGGGAAGACGAGCCTTGGCGACGCCATCTACCGCAGCATCACCGAGGACACGTTCGACCCTCTGGAGTTCCTGGCCTGCATGGACCTGTCCACGGAGCACAAGGTGCTGGACCTCAAGAACCGCATCGAGGCCTCCACCGTGATCTGGAAGCGCAAGATGCAGACCAAGGACTCCAAGTCGTCGTGGAGCTCCATCGTGAGCTTCGAGAAGCGCGAGCAGTTCGAGGAGCGCGCCGAGACCATCCTCCACCTCCTCAAGATCCAGTTCCCGGGCACGCCGCAGTCGCAGCTCGACATCTCCAAGATCCAGTACAACAGGGTATGCTATTTACTCTTATTGATATGCAATGGCAATGGCAGATTTATTGGCAATGGCATTGGCATTGGCATTGACATGACATGACATGGCATCTTCCACCACCCATGGCAAATTGGCAATGGCGCGGCAGGACGTCGGGTACGCGCTCCTGGAGAGCTACTCGCGCGTGCTGGAGAGCCTGGCGTACAGCGTGATGTCGCGCATCGAGGACGTGCTGAGCGCGGACGCGGCGGCGCAGAACCTGACGGCGAACGAGGCGGCGCGGCGGATGATGGAGTCGGCGGAGCTGCCGGCGGCGCGGAAGCTGGACGCCAAGGAGGAGCTGGAGAAGCTGAACGAGGCGCCCGCGTCCATGACGCTCTTCGACTTCATGGGCTGGCACTTCGACCAGGACGAGCTGATGAAGCGCAGGGAGGACGGCACGCTGGACGCCGACGGCGAGGCCATGCTGCTCAAGAAGGCGCCCAGCGTGGCGCCCAAGAAGTTCTCCTACGTCGACAGCCTCGCCTCCGGCGGCGGCGGCATGAGGAGCCCCCTCCTCGCGCCACTGAATCATCATCGTCGTCGATCTATATATATGTGTGAGTGTGATCGTCGTCGTCGCGCCGCCAGCCACGCACTGACCGGCGGCCGATCGACGTGCTAACAGCAAGCAGCTCAGTCGTCTACGTCTCGTGTATGATCCAACATGCACCATGGATCGTTGATCGATCGATCGTTCGTTCAGGAGAAGATCCAAGAAGATGATGGAGACGACGACGTACGGCTCCTCGATCACCACTTCTCCGGTCCGATCCGATCAGATCGGTTCTTGCATTGCTTACGTGTACATAGCTGATGAGGCGCAGCACGTACGTACCCACTAGTGATCCATATGTTAATTCTTCTCTTACTGATGATTCCTTGCCTCTACATTCTAGAACATTCATTCTAGATGAGGGGAAGAAGAGGGCCGGGTGATTGGTTCCATCCACCTACTACGCATTCATTCAAGGGTTGCTTAATTTGTCAACTACTAGTACGTATTTTGGACATGCATGGCTCCCAAGTCTCTAGAGCGTTCTCCACAAGAGGAGACGCTCGAGGTAGATCTTGGGTTTATGTATGGAACTCGCAGTCAGAAAAGAAAAAAAACACAAAGTGTATTCTTTGATTCGTTTCAAGCTAATCATTTTTTTTCCCTGGACTCGGGTTTTATTTCCAGTTCAATTGATGTTTTCACAGATTGAAATCAGATAGCGAAAGGACCCTGGTCCAACCTCCAACGAAAAGTGCACAACATGACATCACTTTCACTCTTAACTTTCGCTAAAAAGCAAAAACCAAATAACATGCACAATTTATATGCATACCATAAATGAACAACGAAAAATGTGAAACCGTACATCTTTAACCGTGTCAAATGTGTACAGACATAATGGTCCAATTTGCATGAACAGGCCCCACTCATTCAGCACTTCCAGGTTATCTCAGCATACACCGAAAACGGGCTAAAATAGGATTCCAGGTGACTTTTGACTTCAGTGAACGACATGCCCACACGTATGTTGCTACCTACTTTATCTATGCATGTATATGAATGACAATGAAACAACAAAACCCAAATATGAACTTGAGAAGCTAACTAATCCCTCATTTTCTCTATTCTCTCTTTGTTGAAAAAAGAACAAAGGCAATCACTTTGTTAGCAATCGAACCCAAACCAGGCATTTACAACATCAACCTCAACGAATAAGTGGGAGGCTCTATGTACATTTATTTATACAGCAGTCAGGTCTCTAGATCGTGCTCCTGCTGGTGCAGTTGACTCGAGGCAGTTGGGCTAGGAACATTGTGCTCAATGTAGTCATCCGAGGCTTCCTCCTCGTCATCAGAAGATAGAAGGGAAGAACCCATCCACTGCTTGAAACCATCATTGATGCGGCGCTGCATCTCTGGAGTCACTTCCATTTTGGACTCCAGCATCTCTAAACCCACATTGTGGGTAGCGTAATTGCCCTCGTCAAGGACAACTGCAGCTTTCCTTCTCAAGAAGAATGCCGTGCCACCATATAAGACTACCAAACCCCAGGCTGTAATTTCATAGCACCAGAAAAGAGGCACTGAACAAGTACTTCCAAGGGCCAGCAGTGTTGATCCAAGAATAATGGCCATGAGACCAAATATTACAGCGAAAACCACATTAAGTATAGCCAGGCAACGAACACCACCTGCAATTCAAGACAATATTAGTGAACCAACTAAGAAATTACTTGCACACCATGTTAGGATTTTACACATAGATAAACAAGATACAGCTGGTGGTGGTGTTACTGCATTATAAAAGTGTATAGCAGAACCAGTAGCTAATGCATCAGCCACATATAATTTCCTTCATTCGTAGCATGTTTTGTGCACTACTACATCATTTTAGTAAATTTCTCTAACATTATGGCACTCATATGCTTGAAACTATAGTACGAAAGCCATCTACAATATCTGGACTCAATGTTGGATATGGTTAGATAAATGGATTCCTAAAGGGAAAAAATTTCATGTTCTGGGGGCTTCAGCAATCTGCTGGGCCATTTGGAAAGCAAGAAATAGAGCATGCTTTGATAAAAAATAATAATAATAAATCCAGTAGAAGTCATCTGTCATGCAGGAGCGTTGATGAAATTTCGGGCAGGTTTGTATGCTGCTGTGGACAAGGATGGGCTTGAAGAGGGGGTCAACCTTATGCTGAAGGTGGTGATAGATATCTTGGTGCGGAAGAAGAGCAAGGTGCATGATGGAGATGACGGCTGCGCAGGCAAACAAGATGGGTGATGGTGCAAAAATCACTGGAACTGGAATGCTATGGCATCCCCTGGCCTTTTACTTTTGATCTTTGTCGGTTTCTGTTCTTTGTTTTTCTGGGTCCCTCTTGCGCTGGTGGTCAAGCGCACTCAGTATCATGAACTGTTTCCCCTCTTGCCCTGGTCGGTCAAGCGCAGTCTGTTAGCGGTATGGTCTTGCCTCTTGCACAAGGTGATTAAGCGCAAGTCTGTAATACCTAAACCATTCCATCCCCCTCCCTCCTCCCTCCTCCCTCCTCCCTCTCTCTCTATCTCTCTGCCTCTTATCTTCCTTAAAACTGCTTGTATTTCCGTTCATGAAATGGGAATGGGGACTCCCCAAGTTGAAAAAAAAAAAATCTACAATATCCGACATCAATAATTAGTCAATACGTTACCATGAAAAGGTTGCAAGTAAATGGCTATCACTAAATTTCAATCACATGTGCAGTGAATAGACATCAGAAAAAGGGTGGATACATCAAACAATGAGGAAAGCATGGTGTCTAGAGCAAATGTTTAAAGTAGACCTAATAAAAAATAATTGTATCCTTGTTTTCCTTTTTTTTGCGGGAGGAAGAGACAGCCATCACTTCTCTTAGTAAGAAATGTGCTTAACAATAGATTGATTCAAATGTCCAGTTTGCAAGATTCAAAACAGTTGCTCCAATAAACTCCAGGTTACAAACTTGCCTAATAATGCAGGCCACAGTAGATGCTAGCGCTACTACCAAAAAGCTAAAGCTCAGTAAGCTCATTTACCATTATTTCACGATAGTAATAACTTGCTTGAAACACACACAAAGTGGGAGAATATGACTGAAGGTTATGCGTGTTCTCATGATATGTTCACTAGAGGGCCTGCAGCATCTTATAATAGAGAAAAAGGAGAAACACAAATAGGTGTATGCATGCATGTTTCTTCAGCAGACCACATAGAAATATTTTCCCATCCTAATGTCACCATAGAAGCAAGAAGAGGGGAGAAGAATCCCTCCTGCAGGGAGCTATTTTTCAATTTATTATGCATATGTACAGGGATTGATGCAGTAGACGAGTGTTCAGAAATGATGCTTAAGCCTGTATACTTCAGTTCTAAGCCTGCACATGGAAACAAGAGCCCATAGCAGAGACACAAGGATATCTGCTTCAAGGCTCCCACACTCTCCCCAGTGGCATGCATGCTTCAAGGATAATTCGGTTTGTTGCTGAATAGATATCAGGATTTCTAGACTCCAAGGATTACACATGCTTCTGTTTATTGTTTTGGATTTTTTTTTTTTTTTTTTTTTTTTTTTTTTTGGAGAAAGGTGGGGTGGGGGGGGGGTGTATGGGTGCTTTCATTTATAACAGTGAAGCTATTAGCATTCATAACAAGCACATTTGGAGAAGAGCAGACAACAAGAGTTAGGCTTTGTTGCATGAGGTAGTTATTTGGGAAGAAGAAATGAGGCAACGGGAAGAAAAAGACCAAAGGGGCAAGAATGTTTATGTGCTGTCTTTCATGCTGAGTTGTCTCGCCACACTTGTGAAAATAGCACAAATGTAACAAATATTCCCTCTCCAATGGGAATTAGGAATTTTGTAGGAATATTTGGGAGGATGACTTCTGAATGAGCACCACTGGAGAGGATGGCAATAAGTTAAATATCCAAAAAAAATGCAACTAGCAGGCTACTTGATGAAAAATAATGTTAAAGATGGAAGCATCCTAGAATAAATAGTACAGTACATTAAAAGTATATGATACAACCACGTTGCTTAATCTAAGTTGTAAATATGTCATGCTAGTTGCTAAATCAAACAGATTTAGACATGCCTTAATACAAGTCATAGGGACTTATAATGCATATATAGAAACACAAATGACATCCACGGATAGGAACCTATACGGCATATCAGTTGTTGCTCTGTAGGGTCTAGGGATAAGGATACCAAAAAGGAGGCCTTTATGTTAAAGAAATAGAAAAATGTGCAATATCTGCTGGTGAGACGGAAACCAGTTATCATACATGTTCATAAGGAAAGTTAGTGCTATATAAGGCAGGAGCGCAGGGCTACCCAAACTTGTGGGAATAGGACCGAATTGTTCCTTTCTTATGTTTGATGTGATCTTAACAATTGAAAAGAATAATCATTTGGAGAAATAATTAATGATGACATGCATTACACTGTAATATAGTTTTCTATGCATGTCATGACCATGCATTGTCTTTGCAACATGTTTAGTAACAAAATTCCTACAAGTTGTTTCAGCACACAATACTTATTGCGATTTTCTGCATGCAAATAAATGATAATTTTGTTGCGTTGTGGCGTTGCCTGCTAGACTACTACTATCCAGACATCACAACAGCAGAATTTGCTTCCTGCAAAATGTGCACCAACAGAAATTACCAGGAAATACCATCAGGAGCAACTCAAGAAGTCAAGATAGAGATGTGAGATTTGCATCAGTTAAACTTTTTCTTTGGAATAATTTTCTTACAAGTAATGGGCTTGGCTAGCCATCCCGATAGGCGTATTGAATCAAGATATTTGTTCTACCAAACTAATGCATTTCTTGCCTACAATACTGCAACAACAACAATAAAGCCATATGGTCCCAAGCAAGTTGGGGTAGGCTAGAGTTGAAACCCAACATGAGCCCCTAATCATAGTTCTTTTGGGTTTCATCTCCATAAGAGTAGATTGGCTCGCCAAGCCTAAAAAAACCCTCCTCCTTTATCAGGGCTTGGGACCTGCTACACTGGAACACCATAGGTACCCCACCATAGGCGGAGTTCTACAAGACTGCAATATACCTTTATTGAGTGAAAAAGATAAGGGTTTCTGCAGATCTAGGTAAGAGAATGCTGAATAATGATCTACAAAGTACAAACAAGACACCAACAGGGGCAGTAATATATCATTTCAGAAAAATAACACATTTAAATGCCTTATGCCTTAAAGCCTGAAATGGCCTTAGATAGCTCCATAGTTTCTTAGTGCTACCAAAGAAAGATCCAAGACACATCATAAAGATCTTCAAGAAGGATGCATATGAAAACTCACCTCGTCTAGAAGCACAGAAGTTATTCTCAACAACACAAATCATGGGATGCCTTCTTGGAGCAGCATAAGCAACAGACATTCCTGCAAGTATTATTGGTTTAATTTAATACTTTAATGTTTAAATGGAGGAGTGAAGGGTTTTTCTGTCAATGGCTTATCCTAATCCACAAGAAAAGGGCATGAGTGAAAAAAAGTGCCTAATACAATGCATATATGAGCTATGTCAATATGTACCATCTACAAAATATACAAACGAAAAGACATAAAGCTATTTGCAGCATAATATTCCTTCAGCAAGCATAAGTATCACCTAGAAACATAACAACATAAGAAACCAATTAACTACTCACCTGCCTAGCCTAGATGAGTATTGCAGTCTGACAAATAAAACCATGAGAAGGCTGATTGTGTTGCTGCAATGTAGAATCTAGTTGTACCAATTCCAGTATTACTTTGCAAATGTACACATGCCCATTTAGGCCGCATATACAGCCAGCATAAAAAAAGTTCACACGGTGAAGCAAGACAAACAAAGACACATCCTGTTCTATTATACGTACAAATTCTCTTCAGATTGCAATCAAAGCCCATAATTTTCAATAAAGAAAAGTTAATGAACACATCAGCCTATCTAGCATACCACATATAGTTCTACAGAAAAAAAAAATCACATTAATACCACGGGGAACGAGATTGTGGTTCTCACCAGCTACAAGGTAGGTGAAGGAGGCGCCAAAGAGGACGGCGGATGGCACGAAGACGACCATCCAGTAGAAGTCGGCGGCCTCAGCGGTGGTCATGTAAAAGGCACCCCCTCGGTACCGGTACGCCTCGGGCTCCTCCTCCCTGCTGCTGGCCGCGGCGGGCAGCGCCTCCAGCATGCGGCGCTCGCGGCAGAAGGGCCGCTCCGCGGGCTCGGCGGGGAACACGATCCCGAGGCTGACGCACGCGGCGGCTGCCACGGCGGCGGCGACGCAGCAGGCGGCGGTCACGGCCAGCGGGCGGCGGAGGCGCGGCGTGAGGGGTGCTGTCGTCGCGGAGCGCCGCGTAGGCGCGCCGCGGCATCAGGAAGGCCTGCCGCAGCGCGTCGCCGAGGAGTGCCATCTGCGGCGGCGGCGCGGCGCCGGCGTTGCGGAAGGGGAAGGAGGTGAGGAGGGTAGGGTGGGCGGAGGCGAGAACCCTAGACGCGGTTTTGCGGGAGGGGGAGGGGAGGATTCGGAGGCATGGAGCGGAAGAATTGAGAAGGTGGTCAGCTCCGCTTTCAGGAGCTGGTTTGGTTGCCTTGCGGGAAGGGGAAAAACAATCAGCCCGCGAGGCGGCTCCAAATCTCTGTGATCTTGTCAACCCAAGGAAAGTTACTAGTACGGAGTAGGCAAACACACATGCTCTCTATCACATCAGGTTTTAACCTATATATATGGAGCACTAAATATAAGTAAAAAATAATTAATTGTACAGTTTAATTATACATCACAAGATGAATCTTTTAAACCTAGTTAGGCCACGATTGAATAATATTTGCCACATACAAACGAAATATGATACAGTTGCAGAGTTGAAATTTTTTCGCAATCTAAATGAGGCCATCATTTTCACCCTTTTAAAACAATATATTTTAAGTACTCATTCGTTCTAAATTATAAATCACTTTAGCTTTTTTCGATGCATCAAATTTAATAGTGATAATATAAATAGTTACACAATTTGTTTTTTATAATATAAAATAGAGGGAGTAGAATAATAAATCTATATATAATAGTAATAATACAAACGGTTACACATTATGATTTTTTGAAGAAAAAAAGTAGAAACTCAGTGTTTGTTTTCTCTTCTCTGAACTAGAAAAGCAAAGAAGTAAAATCGAAAGATACTCACTCTAAACTTCACATAATACGAAAATAAATCAAAGAAATATCTAATTATCTCAATTAGTTAAGAGCTCCTACTATAAGAACATCAAAACATGTGGTTGTTATTTGATAATTTGTGAACTCCTTTATGTTGTTTCTAAATATTCTATGAAAAATAGGTTATGCTTTGAATGAGAGGGTAGAAGCTTGTACGAACCTTAGCATGTGTCTTGGTTGGATGGTCCAAGTAGGTTAGGTTGGATTGAATCCGTTTTCTGGTTGTTTGGTTTAGAGAGCATGTAGTTGGGTTCATCCCAAGAGCGATCTCTTTCCTCTAATAACTTGTTTGGATAATGGAAAATGAAAGGTGGGATAGAGATAGAAAAATAGATGAACGGTTAGGATTAAATGAGATGTGAAGAATGGATAGCTGAGATCTTTTAGAGGATGTGATAGATGATTTCCTATCCTAATCCCTATCCCTACCAAACATGCAGTAAGTTGTTTGGTTTTAAGAGCACGCGGGGGTGGATTCATCTTAAGAGGGACCTCTTTCTTCCACATAAATTTCGTTTCCATGGCTATGTATGAGATGACTTAACCCTTAAACAATATAATCAATACTACACCCGTTCTAATTTTGTTCTAATTCATATTATCCTTAAACCATTTAGTTTTACAAAATAATAATATTTTAAGATGCATGACATCACACACACATATATGAATTTTTTAATGATAATCTAATAATATTATCATTAGATACTAATATTTGTTGTATAAATTTAATTAAATCTAAATAATTTGACTTGGGGCAAAGGTCAAAATTACAAGTATTTTTGTTTCGGATAGTATTTGCCCTTACATTCGCTTTGAGTGCCCGATTAACCACAATATTGTGAAAAGTTTTGAGCAAAGATTTAGTCTGTTATATAAAATTTATCAATATCTTACATTGGCTTGCCAAATCTTTAAAAAATATTTTATCTTATTTTCTAAAACTTTTCTTTGCCAAATCATTGATTGAGTAGGTAAATTTTGGTAACAAAAGAAGTCATAAAACATGTCAACTGTTTTCAAAGGCCTAAAATTTTGGGGGTGTTTGACTGGTAATATAAGCCCGCTAATAAGATAAGCTGGCTGGTTTGCTGTGAGAGAAAAATACTATTCGAATCGCTGATAAGCACGGCTCATAACACAACCTAACAGACCAAAGTCCGGCCTAGAAAAAAAGGTTTGAGCTTCTATCACAGAGCTGCGAAAACAGAGCCTTTCCCTGTTCCCGAAACTAGCCTTCAGTCCTTCACTCCTGCCGGCGGCGAGCGGAGGCAGGGTCGACGAGAGAGGAGATGACGCTGGCGGCGGGGCTGGGGTACGCCCTGATCGGGCTGGGCCCCGCCTTCTCCCTCTTCGCCGGCGTCGTCGCCAGGAAGCCCTTCCTCGTCCTCACCCTCCTCTCCAGGTCTCCTCCTCCACCCCCACCCCAGCCTCGCCCGTTTCTCGTGCTTCTTTAGCCGCGTCTTGATCAGATCGTCCGTTGCCCTCTAGTAAAAGCGAACAGTCCGTTCATCGATTGGGGTAGGAGGTGGGGGACGTTTGTTTGAGGCGTTCCAGTGTGTGGTTTCGTGAGGCAAACGCGGATTACTGGTTTACTTGTGCTAGGGTTTAGTAGTTCCTTGCGGATGGATCCCCGGATGCTGCTAGTTGGATTCTGCTCACTTGGCGTATTGGCGTGTACTGTGTAGTTTTCGAGTTCTCAATTTATCTTATCTGTTTGCAAAATCCGTGAATCTGATTTCGAATGAATGTGTGGATCTCAGACATTTAGAACTTGCACTGTTGTGCAAATGATACTCTCCCAAGGTAGATGGTAAACCAAAGCTTGCTGACAGTTTACTCTGTGTCTTTGACAACTTACTCTAGGTAGTTGTGCACCAACACCAATGTATAGGAGTTGACCTTTAATTCAGTCTCATAAGGGTTCTTTGCTTTATTTTTGATGATATATTTCCATGTAGTATCAACATAAGCATTGAATCCTGTTTAATGTATATTATCTTCACACCCCCGTCCTCCTTTCCAACTGTCACAATTCATTGCTAGAAGGATGCAAGAGAAATGGTGATTCATCATGAAAATGTAAATTGGCATTTCAAATGCCTAAGATATAAAAGACTGAGGAAGAACTGAAGTCATCAATTATTTTGTTGGTAGTCAACAAGAAGGATATGAGCTACATAAAGGGGGGTTGGGGGGGGAGACATTCGAACCTGACTGAAAGATGCATGTGTGCGACTACCTGTCTCAGAGCATTTTTGGATACATTGCTACCTCATAAAACTATCAGTATCCTGACATTACATTCTGTCCTCTGCAATTGAATTTAATGGATGCATCTTTTATCTGGAAAGTATAACCTTGGGTATGAGAAACTTCTCGAATTATAAAACTTAATCTGTCATACTTTATTAATCAGTACTCACTACAGTCACAAATAAGTGATGTAACTTTTCTCCATTCATATTTTTAAATGCTTGAATCTTTACATTTGGTAATTTTGAGTGATATATGCTGTTCTCCTTTTGTGATGACCTTATCAAGGGAGAAGCACACACACACAGAGTAAGGTAGTGTTTGGTTGGATGTATAGAGGTGGATGGGATAGATCATCCTAGATGGATGGAGCATGGATGATATAATTCTGTATGAGATGGTACGCTTTGATTGTTTGGTTACGTGTGTGGTATAGTACATGGTTTTTGTTTGGATGGCTGTATAGAATGGTGCAAGTCAGTACAAGATTGTATTTGGTTAATTATACTAGTTCATCTAATATTTTCATTTATACGACATATTTGTATAAATTTACTATTATGAGTACAACAATAGTTAGAAAATGCAAGATAGATTCAAGAAAGAGAGGTCACCATTAATTTACATTATATTAATAGGCCACTATAATAATCACTTCTCATATAATGATGTAGATCGAGTGCAAAAAGCACTCGCGTTCGTTCTTCAATACTGTAGCTAGACACAATCATTTCCTGTAGGAACTGGCCTCCACAGCTCCCTTACCTGCTGCTCCCACGCCAATCGGCCACGAAACCGTCTTGCCGTCTGACAGCAGCCACGCACGCTCAAGCTGGGCGAGGCAGACAGAAGAGCGAGAGTGCGAGAGGCTTCGGCCGGCCTCCTGGACGGGCGTCGTTCGCTGATTTTCTCCGCACCGGACGATACAGCATCGATCGAGAATATTCGCTGGTTTCGGATCGTTCGGTCCTGTATGGATTCATTCAATCCAGTAACCAAACATCAGGACGTGTGGGTCCCAGGCACTTATCCAAGATGTACCGGTACATGTATGGATAGATTCTAGTAACCAAACACTGCCTAAGGGTCAGTTTGAAAGCTTTTATAGTCTTGCCAGTTAAGTCTGGTCTCAATCAATGGAGAAGTTCCAACTTCCAAATCAATATGCTTTGT
Organism: Chrysopogon serrulatus; assembly: GCA_015844335.1. Lineage (NCBI taxonomy): Eukaryota > Viridiplantae > Streptophyta > Magnoliopsida > Poales > Poaceae > Chrysopogon > Chrysopogon serrulatus. Next base: position 57,127 of record JADLZL010005063.1, on the reverse strand, counting down.
TATTTTGTTCCAAGCTAATGCATTAGTTTGAAAGAAAATATAAGTAAACTTAATGTTCCATGTTAGAGTGAACAGTTTCAAACCTTGAAATGGAAACTAGAAACCATTTTTCTGTCTATCCATGTTGCCTTGAGATCGTGATGGTAGTATGGTGAGTGCCTGTTTCCCAGCATCACTGCCCTATGTTTTTTAATTTCTGAAACACTAAATTATATTGTACGTTCTCTTATAAATTTTGAAATCAAAGGATATGTTATCGTATTTAAATATTTACCTTGGCTTTTATCTTTTAGTGCAGCACCTTGTTTTGGCTTATAAGTTTGATAGTCCTCTCGGGAATATGGAGGGGATTTCTTCCTATAAAGTCAGGTGCTTGGTGGGCATATGCTATTCTGATCCTTACATCTGTCGCATTGCAAGAAGGCACTCGTCTTGTGTTTTGGAGGCTTTACAAGTAGGTAAACCACCAATAGAAGTTAACATGTTCTTATCTCCTGTAGTAATTGAATATATGGGATCTGATAACAATTTTTCCAGGAAAATGGAAGAGATGCTAGATGCCTTCGCTGATAGAATATCTAAGCCACGTCTTAGTTTGACTGACAAAATGCTCATTTCTTTGGGTAAGATTTTGTTATTTTGATAAAAGATGAAAACATATGTTGTTGTTCTGGTTCTAGACCAAATGGTTTCTTTTCTTGGCAATTTATGTAATTATTATTTCTCTATTGCTGCATTGTGTTTAACCCAGATTTTGAATTTAAATGAATGTATACATATTTTAAGTTGCACTTGTATATGTGCCAAATTATGCCCCAATTTTATAGAAGGGACACGCATAGAAAAAAAATCACAGGAAGAATCGCTTGTCATGTTATTTGTAATCTTCTAGGTTTTTTTTTTTTTTGCTAATTTTCTGGGGACTGATTCCAACAAGGATTATTAAATGCGTTAATAAATGCTTTGCCAGGGCTCTAAAAGTTGTTTTCATAACAGAACAGACAGACGCAGTTTCTCTGGTTGTGCATTGTTGATTTGAATCTAGGAAGTCTCACAAACATAAACATGGTTGCTAACTATGATAAGTACTTTAAATCTGAGGATATGCTTCTTTAAATCTGAGTTTATGCTTTTACCTATTGCTTGGTAGGAACAATTGCTCTTCGCTATCACTGTAGGATGTCACAACTATAACTGCTACATTTGCTCATTTTTGTTTGAAAATGTTTGTGCAGCTGGTGGTTTAGGCCATGGAGTGGCTCACGCAGTCTTTTTCTGCCTCAGTCTTTTGACTCCAGCGTTTGGCCGAGCCACATTTTATGTTGAAACGTGCTCAAAGATGCCATTTTTCCTTGCTTCAGGCAAGTGTTTTTTTGCCCCACATTACTCCCTAATATTACTCATTACCATGGCTGGAAAAACGAATTTGAAAGACACATTTCTTCCTGGTTGTATTCGATGCAGTTTTGTGCTCTGAATGTTTTTGCTTGATATTTACCCTTACCCTTGTGTGCTATTTCAGCCCTAATTGCACTTGGATTCTTGGTCATCCATACATTCTCAATGATTATTGCTTTTAATGCATATGATCAGAGAAAGAAAAGTGATCAAGTCTTTGTTCCAGTTATCCATTTAGCTGCTGCTGTGATGGTAAGAACCATTTGTGTTGCATTGAAACTTAATGAACATGATGATGCTTGAGCTGATTTCTTTATCTTTGTTTCAATTTTCACTAGTTTCTCTATATTGTTATCTTCTATTCTAAACATAGAAAATACTGGCCACAACGCCACCCACCACTGTGACCTTGTAAAATGTTCTTATGTTATGTTAATTTGTATTGGTCGCTTCCAGTTTACTCCTATAATTTACATCTACAAAGTCTTGCCCGTTTGTAATCAACATGAGGTTTTAATTGTTGAAAGTTGAATGCAAAATAATATATGATTGCTGCAATGTAATGTCAATCATGAAACAACTGTAGGCATGCCACACATACCAACTTTATATTGAGTGTCATGGTCAAAGCATTATCATATTTTGGTCTTTATGTTATATATGATCTGGACAGTACATTGCTGACTTCCGCTTGACCTTACTGCCCTATATGTATTCATTTCAGACACTGGTTAACCTCGCCCCGGGTGGCTGTCTCATTGGTACCCCACTGTTGTTGGTCATGGCTGCGCTGACCTTGCAGCACTGCTGGCGAGTGGCATGCCAGAGATTAACTGAGCACCGGCATCAGCAGCATAACAGCAACTAGTCCTTGCCGACTTGCCAGTGCTCCTTACATCATGTAATTTTCCATGTATGTTTGACTGAATCTTCTGATGTTTTAGGACAGCAAAAATCAGGTTCTGAGTCGCGTTGTGTAGTTAGACGAGGGTTTATCAGAGTTGCACTGATGTTTGCATATGCAGTACATTTTCTTAGCCAGTGAAAACGTTGTAATTGGCATTTTATCTCTGTATAATCATGATTGTTAAATGGGCAAGCAATCACGCTTGGATGGACTAAAATAAAGTTGCTAGTTGCCAAAAAAAAAAAAAAAAAAAAAAAAAAAAAAGTTGATCCGAGTGGTCAATTTTGAGTTAGACTATTACAGCCCATTTTAAACTATTCAACCACGGCTTATAAAAAGTTCTATTCTCTTTGTTCTAAACTGTCTTCTAACATTTTTAATGTAGCTTTTACTATGTTCTTATACTTGGGTTCCCGAATGCACCACGCTGGTCTACTGCCTCAATCTCCACATATGCATCGGCCATGTCAGGCGTGGTTCCGTAGGCCCATGCATTGCCCATTGCCTTGTGACCTTGCCTGGTCTACTGGGAAGTGTTGTAACGAAGAGCTGATCAAATATGCCATTGCTTCCTCTTAAAAGCGGAGCATGAGAACCTAAAACTGAGAGCAAGAAAGGTGTTGTGAGACCGTGAGATGAGCTGGCTGCGTTGGAAGACTATTATTGGCCTTACTCCTACATGAATGATAACTTTTTGTTGAGGCACACAGTTAATGCTGCTCGCTTGCTGTCCTTCATAAATGTTTTGGTTTATAGCAAAAACTTATATTAAACTACTATCTCTGTTTTAAACTATAAGTTTTTCTAACTTTTTAAAATATCTTTTATAAAAACAGACATGATTCCAGAAAAATATTTAGGAGGGGCTTCTTCAACCTTGAGGCACCTTAATCCTCTTCTCAAAGTGTATCTATGATACAAAATCCTAAGGAGGCTCTATGGTTCCAGCGGCCGTAGGGAGGGCTAGAGCCCTGTCATCCCACTGTTGTCTCCGTCCCTGTACAAAAGTGGAGTACATTATAATAAAAGATGGACTATAGCCATGAAATTTATAAACTATATGCTAATACCATCTTTTTAATAATATATGCTAAATCCCTCGTCCTTAGAGCAACTCCAGCCCAAAGATACAAATTGGGCCCCTAGTTTTTCCATTTGCATGCTGGCCTGCAAACAATAAGGACTCAAATTTGCTTTCTGCTCCAGCCCAAGACCCTATTCCTACCCCTCCGGTCCAAGAACACCGGCACCAGCACCGGCGCGCGCCTGTTCGCCTTGATCGCGCCTGTCGCCGCCCGGCGGAGGACTCCTCGCATCCGTCCGCCCCCCACGCACCGCCGCCCGTCTCGCCCGTAGTGCCCTCGCCTGCAGCGCGCCCGGCTGCCGCGTGCTGCCCGTCATTGCGCAGCCCAGCCGACGGCGCCACGCCGCCGCCGCCGAGATCTTTGCGGAGCACTGGGCGCATCCGCACGCAGCTGCTCGACACCGGCCACCGGTACAGGGTGTTCATCATCTGCTACCTCGTCACCATCACCGTCAGCCAGCTTGGTGCGCTCCTCGTCGTCCTCTCATCCAGTGACTCCAAGAGGCCGGATGAGTAGTTCTGGACGCCAAGAGGCTAGACGATCAGTGTTCGCTCCCGAGACGTGCCTCCACCTCCTCCACCTAGTGTCCTCTTCGTTCATGCCAGAGTCAAGGTATTAGCAAAAATTATTTTTTTTCTATTGATCTCTGAGATGAGGATTTGCTGCATACTGTTTACATGTATTCATCGTTTTGTGGTGATGCAACTGGATAATCTGAAAACTGGAAAAGTTCAAAGCTCTAATTATATGACTGAACATGCTTCATGTATGACAGTTGCTGGATAGTCTGCAGTTCTTTTGCTTCTGAGTAAAAAACATGCTTCATGTATTCTTCAGTTGCTAAATTCAGAAGCTCTAATTGTGATGCAACTGGACAATCCGCAGAATTTTAACTATATCAATTTAGCTTGGGTATCATAGTTACTGCACACTGAATAAGCTTGCTAACCCATTCTTTGCTGGGGTATCACAGTTGCTGCACACTGAATAAGAGAATTCAAAGCTTTAATTATATGACTGAACATGCTTCATGTATGATCTGTTAGTATCAATAGAGCTAGAGCATGGTTGTGACGTCTCTTGAGAAGTTGAGATCTACTTTAAGTATGCTTTTTAGTCTCTTGTTTATTACTTAAATGTTTCACTGAATATGATATGGTCTGAAAGTATATGGTGATTACAATGACTTTTCGGTTCTGTAAATGTTTTATTAATATATCTTTTTTTGTTGCTATGGTAGATGTCAAGGTTTGGAACTAGAGTTCGTCGATGGTGGGATGAAGATGACGAATCTGATGTTGACGACCACTTCATCATTGCTGGTCTTCTTGAGGGCTCCAAGAGAAACAAGCGCAAGAAAAAATTTCGTGGATCCTTGCCAAAGTTTCGTAGATCCAAGAGATTCTAGTGATTTTGTAATCCCTAGTTCAGATATAGTCATGTTTGAGTTCAGAAATTATCTCCCTTGAAAACTTGTATCTGATTGTATTTATGTCATTCAGCTATCTGGATATCTCATTGTCATTCAGCTATCTGGATATCTCATTATTCTAGATATCTGTCAAAGTATGATATCTCAACCTCATGTAAAAACTGGAGTACTACGTATATGTTCCTCAATCATCTCTTGTATGCTAATCTCACTTCATGACATTGTGCAAGTACAAATCAGATCCTTTCCTAGATCTGGACTAGTTTGAGTTCATCTTTATGACTTGTGGATATGACAGTTAACTGGATAATAAATCAGTGTTGTTTTGTTAGCCATCAGAGCCAACTTAATTTAATGTGTATGATTTAATTCTAATTTTCTGTAGACTGAGTGTTCACTGTTCCCATCTATTCCTCAGATTGTGATTTCTAGAGATGAGGTGCCAGTAGCTGGTATTGCGGTCTCTACAGATGAGGGGCCACGAGCTTCTGGAATCATGGTTTTTGGTGGGATATCTCTTGATTTTGCTGCTGTGCAGGCCTTGTGCTGCAGGCCCAAAGGCATTCTAGATCACTGGTATCTGGAATAATTAATAGTACCATTTATCTCTGTAGTTGTTTGAACCTGTTTGGGCTCTTATGCAAGATGGTACTGCATCTGCTTCCTAAATTACTGCAGGTTCTATGGTTTGACAGTAGCAGTCTCTGTCCCATGTCGAGCTCTAGGAATGAGCCTAGTGCCAACAGAGGTCAGTTCTCAGTTTTTGCTTGCCAAAGTTTTAGGGAACACTATTGGCTGTATGGCAATTGGCAAAGTTTTAGGTGTGATATCTGCATTTTATCTGTGATCTGAAAACACCCAGGCCTGTGACTAGCTGCAGAAATTACTATATGCACTTTTCAACTGAAACTGGGAAGTTGGGAAGTGAAAACTGAAAATGAAACTGAGATGTTACAAAGTCACTGGTCATGTGCAAATACTGCTAAACCTGTTAACAATGTGCATGATTGCTAACTGAAACACCCAGACTTGTGACTAGCTACAGAAACAATTCGGTAGCAATTCTTGAAAAAGAAAGGAAAACAGCAGACAACACATACATCAATCCAGAAGTACATAGACACAACATCAATCCAGAAGCACCAACCAAATACCAGATTTCACAAATTCAGAGCATGCAGATCAGGTATGATCATCATTAAAACAAACAGTTCTATTTCCAGATTTCACATGACTTGCATGGGAAGAGACTATCCAGATTCATGTTACATATCAGGTTCACATGAAACAACCTCAGTCACCAGAAGTACATGGACCACATTACATATCAGGTTCATATTCTGAAAAAAAACAGCAAGTGCATAGACCTACACTACACTCTCACCACTATCCTACCGGGAGGTTGAGCTCTCTGGACTTGGCCGGCTTCTTGTTGCCTTCAAGCGTTGATTCGAACTTCTGAGTGTGCCTTAACGTATTTGTCAAATATCCACTTGCTGCTGCACTTGAAGCCCTTGGTTGCTGCAAAGAAATATACAGAAATATGAGTGTTAGATTAGAAACTAATGTATGCTCTGTTCAGGTGCAGCATCTGTTTCAGAGAAGCAAAAGAAATATACAGCAATCGATAGTGCATCTTCATCCAGGATGGCAAATGACCCTCAAGCAGGCACAAACAAAACAACTCCTACCACTTCTAAGAAGTGAGCTGCATTTTGATTTAATGAGTTAAGCTGAAAAACCTGTTTTACAATTAGAATCTGCAATTTTTTTAAGGTTAGCAGTGAACAACTAGAAACCCGCGATCAGTTTTACCTTATAGTTCTCAATGGGCCTGTCATGAAATCAGTTTTACCACTCCTATAAATACTACAAATACTAGTTGCTGCAAAGACAGAGGCTGCACCTGAACCATTTAACTACTATAAATACTACAAATACTAGTTGCTGCAAAGACAGAGGCTGCACCTGAACCATTTAACTACTATAAATACTAGCAACAGATGGAACAAATGCAGTTATCAGAAATAGCATAGAACACCGCCTCTAGGGAATTACCAAAGACAGATAAAGCAAGTGGACTTGTGCAGTGAAAATTTAAGGCATATAGAAAGTTAGAAACAATGTGTGCCTGCACTGAACAACAGAAGATATACCACTAAACAGTCTCACAAATTAAAAGGTGCAACATGCAAAGTAGTGTAATCTTGGACTGTGCCAAAGTAGTGTAATTCTGCATTGTTACTAATAAGCCAAAGTTTCATTTACTATTTCAATGAGCCTGGTACTAGTTTCGATGAGTATTCCTTTTATTTTAACCTTTGTTTTTGTAGAATCAAGCAAACCTTAGTCAATCATGGACTGTGCCACTAGACCTACTGCTACTATGCCATTGCTCTTCGACAAGGAGAGAGTTTGCTTGTGCCATCACACTTGAGCCGCCTCCTTTTCAAGAGAGCTACTGCTGCCTTGTTAGAAAAGAACCCTTTTTGTTGCTAACAAAAAGAGAAAAGAACCCTTTTTTTTCTTGTGCTGTATGCTTAGATTTGTCGCTGCCTTCTTCTAACCAATTAACCATGTTGCTGATGTTATGGTGTCAGCAGAGGAGAGCGTTTTCCTTTCCCTTCCCTTCCCTCCCAACAACTGGTTGGTGCTAACTAGTAGCACTAAGATGGAGATTAGGCAGGCGGCCTAGGACTCATCACCCACCGGTTTTTGTCTGATCCCAGAATTCACCAGCTTCAGCAAATGCAGAGACAAGAAGAGAGCAGCACGATTACACAACACAACAGAGATATGTTGCAGAAACTACCACGGGACGCGCCGCCGTCCATGGGAGAGGAACCGGCCGGAGAAGAGGAAGAAGAGGGAAACCGCGTTGCCGTGCCGTGCAGCTCGCTGCTCGCTGCCGTGGCGTGAGGCACTGCCGGAGAGAATCCTCCTGACGCGCTGTGCCGTGCCGTGCCGCGCCGAAGGTGCCGTGCCGCTGCCGTGCCGCCGGAGGAGGGAGCTGTGGGGAGGTGTCGTGCCGCCGCGGAGGGAGGAGCTGTGGGGAGGAGCTTTTGTGGTGCTCGTGTGCAGAGGAGCAGGGTGCGGCCGCGTGCGGGAAGAGGAGCGGCGGTGGAGGACCGGCGGCCGAGGCGGCGGGAGGACGGCAACCACGGCGGCGGCGGCGGGAGGACCGTGCGGTCGACCGTGCAGTCGTGGACGGGATAGGGTCCTCCGATTAGTGGGGGGTCCAAACCAAATTTTGGAAGTCCTCCTAAAATAAGAGTTCAAATAGAGAGTCCATTGAAGTTGTTTTTTTAGTTGAACTTCTAAAAAATAGGATAAGGGCCTGTTTAGGGACTCCATTGGAGTTGCTCTTATAACATATTTATTCGGATTGAATGGACATCGTAATGGTTGAGGTCCTATTAATGGTTCGCTGTACTGGTTGAGGTTGTATTAACGGTTCGCTTACCTCAACCAGTGAAACTGCCGGCTCAAGAGACACCAAAATCACAAATTTACTCTTATCAAAGCGGAACGCTACGGCCGCCGCTGGACCTGTCCACGGTAGTAAAAATAATTTACACCATTTGATTTCGATTTCACCGTCTAGATTAGCTTTTGACCTTGTTTACTGTTTGCTTCATCCAAAAATATCTACCTGCCTCTCTCTTCCCCTCCGGTAAAAAAAAAAACCCATCCTCATCCTCGTCTTCTCACGTGGACTGCCGCCTCCACGACTCCCATGCCGGCCTCTCTCCATCTCCCTCCTTCTCGGCATCCCGGTGTGAGCCCCGGCGGTCGTCATCGCCGGCCACGGTGCGGGCGCGACTGCCCCCGCCGATAGCCGCCGACGCTTGCCTCCTCCCGACAGTCTCCGTGGGAGCGGTGAAACCCTAGTGCTCACATAATAGTGTTGGGAGCACCTCCCTCTAGGGTTCTAACCCTCAAGTCGGGTTTGATTTAAATTCCCTTCTATCCATGCGCGTTTTTCTTTTTTTCTGTATTTTTCTCCACTCCCTCCATGTGGCATGCGCAAAATTTAATAATGGAGAAATCTTATCTTATGCTTCCGAAGTACTCTCTCTGTCCCATAATAGTAGACGTTGTAGGATTCAGCGCGTAGGTCAATGGTGAGGTTAAAAGACCTGTACACCCCCATGCCAAGAAATGATGGCATCTATATATTCTGATTGACAACAAACTCAAATATCAAGTCCACTGCTGAACACCACTGCAGAGCACCACTGGCTCCTATTCTTTTTATCCTTTTATATTCAGTCCTGGTTATAAAAAGGAGCGCTAGCAAGAGACCAATGGACTGATGATGGACTGATGGGATGTTTTGCTTAGGGTGGTAGCTGTACGTTCGACTATAACGTCATGCTTTCAGAGATAAGCTTTAAGGCTAAAATATCTAGTGTTATGGGAGTAGGCATTCAATCGGACAACACTGGAGCCGGCCGCCATGACCAACTAGGCACGGGGACTGTTGTCCAAGAAAAAAAGGCACGGGACAAAACAAAACACAAGTAGGACAGGACAGTTGGAGAGTCGTCTTCACTCTTGGGATTCGAGGAAGGACGGTCCAGGCCTACTCTGCTCACCAGGTGTCTCCGTCCAGTTGATCACTGTTCCACTTCCACTCCGCCGTCCGCCCGCCCTCTCAGAATCCGATGGCCCACCTCCCCTCCTCTCCGGCGGCCGCGGCCGCGATATCCACCGGCCACCGCGTCTCGCCCTCGCCTCGACGCTCTTGCCGTTCCCTCCCGCAGCTGAAGACCGTACTACCGTCGTCGGTAGGAACGGTCACGGGTCACCCTTCGCGGTCATGGAGGGGAGTGGCAGCGGTGGCCACGGCCGCCACGGGATCGGATAAGGCCGGTGAGTGTGTTTCCTGCGATTCGTACGTCCTTCAACAGGTGGCTCTACGGCAGTGGAGATAGCGTGCCTCTGCAGTTCTGCTGTTGCTTTATATTTTAGCGTACTTTTTTTTAGTTATATTTTAGCGTACTAAGTACTAAGTACTAACAGTAGCATTTTACATGAATTTTCAAGTGCCACGGTGATTCGATATAGCTTCGTGTAGATTTCCCATGTGTGTCGGGTTTCATTTTCGTATCTGAGGTATAACTTCTGAGAGAAAAAGGCCTCCAATCTTTCTGAAGTCAAAGGACCATAGTGGGAAGTTTATGCATATCCTCTATACGAAATTATCTTCAAACTCGACTCATTATTTTCCGACGAGACATGTGTAATGGTACCTCTTTGGATCGAGTTCGAGTATTTCGATGTACAGAGTCATTTAGTTGTGTTCTTCAGGTGGTGGGCAGGGCAGGTATACCTTCATGATGATATGGGATTTGGCTGTTTGTTTGTGGTTTGTTGCCTTGCTGGTTTGTTGGTGACTTTTGGCTGTTTGTTTGTGGTTTGTTGCCTTGCTGGTTTGTTGATGACTTGAATTGATGATGACCCTCTGATGGCAATTTGTGGCCGGCTGCTTTTGTCAAGTGTGGGGATTTGTCGTTCGTAATAGGATTGCTACCAAGTTGTCTTGACTCACTCTCCTTCTCTTGTTGATTGGGATGGGCGGGAAATGGTTGGATAATTTGAAAAACTATTCTGAAGATTGTATGGCAAAAGGCTGCTTCTAGATTCAGATCTGTTTAAATAATTCTGGAATGATAATGACTTCAGCTCTTCCTTTTCCTTTTTTTTTGAAAAAGAGCTCTTTAATGTTGACCTGAAGTCCTTTCTAGATTAAAAAAGAACAGAAAAACACTGATAAATTTGGGTGCTTAACATTTTATTTATGTGGACTAGGTAGTTGCTTTGCTTTCGCTATGATCGATTTTTTCTGTATCTGAGGGTAAAATAAAGGACGGAGGGTTCCAGCCTGCCAGAGCAGAGACAGTAGACAGAAATACATTATGGAAGTAGAATGTGTTTCAGTTATTAAGAACGACACCTCTTACGATTCAAACCTCATAACAATATTTTTCATGGAACTAAGGGTATCTTTGCCATGCAGCAGCGACCGGAACAATTGCCAATGCAAACAAAGTTCCTGTCTTGTCTTTCTCTGAGGTGAACTTTCTCATTTGTATCTCTGGTGGCACAAGTTTAATTTACATCGTTGATAACATTTAAGACAGTGGTTGGACGCTCTTTCTGTTTCAAGAGATTATATTATTCGTCCTAATCATGCTCTCTTCTTGATTAATTCTTGAGTGATCAATACACAATTGTACATCATATATCCATCTTTGAAAAACAATGTTCCTTTCATATGTAGTTTTTAGAACTATTGTTATAATAGTAATGGAAAACACTAACTCTGCATGACTGCATCTAAAGTTCTTCTCCATCCATGCTGGAAGATTGATTACAATATTTAGTTTTTTTATATATCCATGCAAGTTGGCTATAGTTCTGCATAGGTATACCAGTAATTAGTTGTGTGATTGTTTACAAGGTCTTAGTTACATGATTAGTTATGTAGTTTATTCTGTTGATTGTGCTGTGAACTGATATACTTCGACTCTGATTCCATAACTATTCCCTCAAGGTTGCTGAAAGGCTCAATACATTCCATGCATCGGGAGCTAGGAATCAAAATTACATGGCCATGTACTCTAGTATTTTTGGTGGAATTACAACAGACCCTTCTGCAATGGTGATACCAATTGATGATCACATGGTTCATAGAGGTCATGGGGTTTTTGATACTGCTGCTATTATGGATGGGTGAGCTCTTCTATAATATAAATTCCAAATATTGCAAATAGAATAACAGTTATAAAACTCACCTGTTTGAAAATTGCCTCATAATATGTTTCTTGTGTGAATGTGAAGTACTGAACTTGGGAAGAAAATAAGATTGCAATGTCCCTTTATAGACATATTTCTTTGAATTTCTGACTGAGCGACATTCCTATTATCTTATTTTCTACATTGACATATTACTGGCAGTCACCTCTATGAGTTAGAACAACACCTTGACCGCTTCCTGAGGTCTGCATTGATGGCCAAAATACCATTACCTTTAGATTGCTCAACAATTAGAAGCATACTTATTCAAACTGTGAGTGCATCAAATTGCACCCAAGGATCACTCAGATACTGGTTGTCTGTCGGACCTGGAGACTTCCAGTTATCTTCATCTGGCTGCTCAAACCCGGCCCTCTATGCTGTTGTTATTGAAAGTCCATCCTTACAAGTACCGTCCAGCTGCAAAGTGGTCACATCGTCTATACCGATAAAGTCTCCACAATTTGCAGTCATGAAAAGCGTTAATTACTTGCCCAATGCACTCACCAAGGTGGAAGGAGAAGAAAATGGTGCATTTACTGGCATTTGGTTGGACGATGAGGGCTTTGTTGCAGAGGGTTCCAACATGAATGTTGGCTTTGTGACAAAGAGCAAGGAGCTTCTCATGCCCTGTTTTAACAAGATCCTGAGTGGGTGCACAGCAAGACGTGTTCTGACCCTCGCTGAGCATCTAGTAGCTCATGGAAAGCTCAGCAGGGTGATATCAAGGAATGTGAGTGTTCAGGAAGGGAAGATGGCCGATGAGATGATGCTCATCGGTAGTGGCATTCTTGTCAAACCTGTTGTTCAGTGGGATGATCAGATAATTGGTTCTGGTAAGAATAATTCTTCATGCTTGTTCCATATTGCAATTCAAGAATAAATGGCCCGATAAAGTTAAGTTCTGCTATATGGTGTATGAAGTTGATATTAGAAAGATCTGGAGTGTGACAATACCTTCAGCCACTTAAAGACTAGTCGATAGTTTCATAGTTCTGGTTAACCAGCCCATTTTAGCCTGTATTTGAGGTGTCAACCGCCTAGATGCAAGCCTAATTCTGAGGAAGTTTGCAAATTAATAGAGAAAAAGAAAAGCATCTATCGCTGTGCATGGGTCCGGTTAACGGTTTAGATTAAAAGATCTACTCACCGGTCTGTTATCTCCTACGTACCCACTTGAATGAATATGTCTGCAGATGACATGGTTGATGATTTTTGTGTTTAATAGGAGCAACATAGGACATAATGTTTAATAGGCTTTTGAAGTATTGCTGGCTTACTGCTAGTCCATAGAGCAACTACAAGTTTCTTTTGTTTTTTTGGAGGGACTATATATATATCAAGTATTAAATGCTACTGCAATTGCTTTTCTTATTTCTTCACAGGACAAGAAGGCCCAATAGCTCAAGCGCTTTATGACCTCATTCTTGAGGACATGAGATCTGGTCCGCCATCTGTTCGTATCCCCGTCCCTTACTAAAACTGTTTGGAGTTCTACATATGGTTATAAGGGTGAACAATGATTTGTTGGTTATCAGAGTTGTAAGCTTGGTCATATAAAATCTATTTAATTTAAATACTCTCTCATACTACTTCAATTCTAAATTATAAGTTATTCCAATTTTTTTAGAGAGTCAAAACATCTCAAGTTTTGACCAAAATTATATATAGAGAGAATTATTATAAAAATTTATGACATCAAATTGCGCCCATTTCCATTCACTAGGAAAACTTGAGATGGTGGGTAATTTTAGCTAACTCCAAAAATCCATGAGTTTTCAGAGCACTCCCTTGAGGTTCTCCATGAAATCCTGGTGATGGAAGTTCATTCAACTTTCACCAGGATAGTGCTCACCCACCCTGCCTGGATAGCGCTCGCTTCCATTCACCAGGATAGCGCTCACTTCCATTCACCAGAAAGCTTGAGATGGTCACTTAGGGTTGGTCCCTCTACTAGAATAGGTTCCAAATGCCTCACTTCCATTTACTGGGTAAGCTTTTGGTACTTGTCTTCAATGATAAAATGGTCACCCACCCTATGGAACATTGGTTCTCTTATTGACTAGGACAGCGCTCTTCGTTTGGTGATTTTAACTTGGCTTGAGAGTAAAGTTAGTGTTACCTAAAACAAAGGTGGGGGAAGGGCCAAGAAAATAGAGTGCTGCTATCGAAGAGGCCCTTGCTTGTTGTGTTGAAGTATGTATATATATGGCTGGTCATATAAGCCGGTTGATAAGATAAGCCAGCTGGTTTGCTGTGAGAGAAAAATATTATTTAAACGGCTAATAAGCCCGGCTGGTTATATAAGCCGGTTGATAAGACAAGCTAACTAATTTGCTGTGAGAGAAAAATATTATTTAAATAGCTAATAAACTCAGCTAACAAGACAAACAAATAGAATGATTATAACATCGATATTCGATAGTCTTCCTCTTGTTTCTACAGTCCGATGACCTCCTCGCCCTATACAGGTTCGCCACCTCGCTCATCTAGAAACTCGCGAATGACCGCGGAAGTGGAATTGGGCTGCAGTGCACTAGAGTACTCGCTCTCTCTTGCTCATGATGACTTCAGCAGAGACAAAAACTACAATCTAGTTCACGGGCGTCACTCTCGCGGGGGACGACATCTCCAATCGAGAGTTGTCGCCTGCACATGACCCTCTCCTCCTCATCCTGCTAGTCACATGGCGAGGCCGCACGTCGTGGTGGTGCCGTACCCGTGCTCCGGCAACGTGAACCCGGCGCTGCAGATCGCCAAGCTGCTACACCACCACGGCGTCTACATCACCTTCATCAACACCGAGCACAACCACCGCCGCGTGCAGGCGACCGAGGGCCCAGGCGCCGTGCGCGGCCAGGATGGGTTCCGCTTCGAGGCCATCCCGGACGGCCTGTCCGACGCCGACCGCGGCAAGCAGGACTACGGCCGGGGCCTCGAGATGTCCGTCAGCACGAGCTGCGCCGCGCCGTTCCGAGACCTCATGACGCGGCTCAGCTGCACGCCGGGCGTGCCGCCCGTCACGTGCGTGCTCACCACGATGCTGATGAGCTTCGCGCTGGGCGTGGCCAGGGAGCTGGGGATCCCGACCATGGCGTTCTGGACCGGCAGCGCGGCCTCGCTGATGACGCACATGAGGCTCCGGGAGCTCCAGGAGAGAGGCTACGTGCCACTCAAGGGTAAGCCCCCTGCCGGCGCGGCGCACTGTTTCAAAAAGAAAATCTTTGACAAGCAGCACCATACGGCCGGTTTCAAGTTTCATCGATCAATGTTTGTGCGGCATGCTTGCAGATGAGAGCTTGTTGACGAACGGCTACCTCGAGAGCACCGTCATCGACTGGATCCCCGGCATGCCGCCGATGCGTCTCGGCGACTTCTCCAGCTTCCTCCGCACCACCGACCCGGACGACTTCGGCCTCCGCTTCAACGAGTCGGAGGCCAACAGGTGCACCGACGCCGGCGCCCTCATCCTCAACACCTTCGAGGGCCTGGAGGCCGACGTCCTCGGCGCGCTCCGTGCCGAGTATCCACGCATCTACACCGTCGGCCCCCTGGGCTCCCTCCTCCTCCGCCATACAGTCAGCGGCGACTCGGCCGGTGTCGGCTTGAGCCTGTGGAAGCAGGACGCCGAGTGCCTCGCGTGGCTGGACACTCAGGAACAGGGCTCCGTCGTGTACGTCAACTTCGGCAGCCACACGGTGCTGACGCCGGAGCAACTGGCCGAGTTCGCGTGGGGGCTCGCGGCGACCGGCAGCCCGTTCCTTTGGGCTATCAGGGACAACCTCCTCTGTGGCGGTGGCGGCCTGGCACTTGACGCGCTGCCCCGAGGCTTCACGGCTGAGACGGCAGCGCGGTGCCACCTGACCTCGTGGTGCCCGCAGGAGCAGGTGCTACGGCACGCGGCCGTGGGCTGCTTCCTCACGCACGGCGGCTGGAACTCGACGTGCGAGAGCGTGGCCGCCGGCGTGCCCATGGTGTGCTGGCCGGGTTTCGCTGACCAGTTTACCAACTGTAAGTACACCTGCGACGTCTGGGGTGTCGGCGTCCGGCTGGATGAGGAGGTGAGGAGGGAGCAGGTCGCCACGCACGTCAACAAGGTGATGGGAAGTGAGGAGACGCGGAGGAGAGCAGCGAGGTGGAAAGAGGAGGCTGACTCGGCTGCCAGCCCGGGCGGCTCGTCGGTTGAGAACCTGCTGAGCATGGTGGGA
Organism: Chrysopogon serrulatus; assembly: GCA_015844335.1. Taxonomy (NCBI): domain Eukaryota; kingdom Viridiplantae; phylum Streptophyta; class Magnoliopsida; order Poales; family Poaceae; genus Chrysopogon; species Chrysopogon serrulatus. Next base: position 41,296 of record JADLZL010005063.1, on the reverse strand, counting down.
GCGCTGATGAAAAGCACACCCAACCCAGCTCGCAAGCCTGAAATGCTGAAGAGGCTCAATAGGTAAACTTGGACCGATGTGATGAATAGTCTGAAACGCCAAAAGGGTTGTTCGTCCATGTCAACAGTGAATAAAACTATCGGAAGCTACAATTTTAATCACGTCTAGGATGTAAACGGAAAATTTCCTGTCGGGATCGGAGGCTCCCATCCCTATCTCTGTGGGGAAAACGAATTCTCCATCCCTGTGCACCCGTCCCTGTGCATGCAGGGAATACGAATTTATCCCCGTCAACCTGTCATCGTTTATGAAATACAACATTTTGAAAGCAAATACGAATCTATGGTGTCAAATCAATAAAAATTGACGAGCAAGATTTCATATTATAAGCGACATTTACTTTATGGTTTAGTTTGCTATTTATTTTATGCTGCATTCGAGTTTTTGGTAGAATTTTAACATGTTAAGGGGATAATTTAGAGTAAAAGCAAGTTTGCGGGATGAGTATGTGTCTCATAAACCCGACAGGGACTAAATTAATTTTTCCCATTTCAATCCGCACGGAGATTAAATTGCCTCTTCCCCGTATAGAGGAATTTCCCGTGGAAAATTAGAGATGGGTCCCCATTGCCATCTCTTATCATCAAAATCTTCCGTTGTAATAACGCCTGCAGCTGGTTGCCAACGTGTGAGTGACACACAATCTTCTGCTATCAACGTCTATCGAACTATACATATATTTTTTATAAAAAAAATTAGGTATAGCCTCGATCTTGTAACTAACATTAATAAACACCTAAAGTTTACAACATTCAGGTGGTTAACACCTTTAAAACACGCCCATTTATTAAACTCAACAGATCGAGACTCCCCTCTTTAAATTCAAAACTCAACCGAGACTCCCCTCTATATATAAATTCAAAATGAAACTCAATAATAGGTTTATATGCCACTTGGACCTCAACTTCAAAAAGTTAACCCCTTTGCTCTCTAGATACGACCTACCCAATGGAAGAGATCTCTTCCATCAAGCGACTTTCCGCTTCAACTGGAAATCTATCAACTCCCAAGCATTTGCACCAAACTTCTCTCACTTGTCTTCCACTTGTTTCAATCATGTAGCCTTGGCGGTCTTGTGGTTAAGTGTTTTAGCTTCCCTAGTTGTGTATTCAACTCCAGAGTCTTTTTTGGTGAATAGAGAATACTCCACCTTTGAGCACAACTACTATCTTTAATAGAAGGGATTGCATATCTTTCCGCAGAGCTCTCTGAAAGCATAAACTATTCCTTAGCTGCTAAACCTTATAAGGCAGCAATACAGAAAATCTTGTGTCACTCAACCACAATTGTCCTATTGAAATAAAATCAACATCCAGACTTTTATTAGGGTTTCTGAAAGGCCCACAACTGCTTAGCTACAACACACTAAAAAAAGATGATTAACAGACTCAGATATATTGATTTGCCTTCCTCCGATTATATTTAGCCAACAATTTATTCTTACAAAGCAACCATAGGAAAAAAATATAATCTTAGGAAGTATCTTAAGATTCCAAACCACAAAAACATACATAGGTGAAAGGACCTAATTGGCCTAGAGGGGGGTGAATAGGCGTATTTGCAAAACCTAAAACTCACAAACTCGAAATGCGGAAGATTAGTACTGACCGGAAGTTCCGGTGGTTTGGAGCGGAAATTCCGGTCCTAGGCCAGAACTTCCGGTGCAAACCAACACGAACTTCTGGTCCCCTAAATGTGCTACGAAATCAGAGTGTATGAGTTGTGATTCCAGTTACAATTGTTACCACACCTCCTAGATGATGTTGGTGATGGAATTGACCTTTCCACACCTTCGTGTCTCACTCCTTGAATCGAGTTCTTCAACCTACAACCAAATATGCAAGAGAGAATCCGAAGAACACAATAACAAGGGTAGTCGATGCTACCTCCACAACAAGCACGCGGGACACACGGTTTATCCCGAGGTTCGGCAATCCCCACAAAGGAGTTACTACGTCCTCATTGTTGAGGTGGCCACCAAGGCCCGACCACGTAGGTCACCTCTCTCAAGCAACCACAAAGGTTAACTCAAGATATCCACTAAGACGAAGGGTAATACAAACACTTCGGGGTGCCCTCACAAGTAAATCAACACGAGCAACCACGAAGAACGCCTAGCCGGCTAGAGTTCCAAGAACCCAAGAGTAATAGACACAAACCCAACCGGCAAGACGAGAAAACCAAGTGCTCAAGTCGAAGATCGATGCTCCCACTCTCAAATCTCACGTCTCTAGCTCAAACAATCGAGGATTGAAGCTTGGAAGCAAAGGGGGAGAGAGAGTGAGTGAGTCAAAGCTTGGAGGCCATTGAGAGAGCAAGGAATGAGTGTATTGCCTGGCGTAACAGTTAGAAGTGGAGGTGAAAAGTATAAATACTTCGGGCTCCGAATGACCTACCGGAAGTTCTGGTGGAGCCCCACCGGAACTTCCGGTTTACACAGATCTGACCGTTTGGCTGAGAATGGGCGAGACTCTAGCTGACCGGAACTTCCGGTCTCTGATCGGAACTTCCGGCCAGGGCGGAACTTCCGGTCGGAGGCCGGAACTTCCGCCAAGCCAAAACAAATAAGCACTTCGGCGCGCGCAAAGAATATGAACTACCGGAACTTCCGGTCTCCGACCGGAACTTCTGGTCTGAGCAGAACTTCCGCTGGAGGAGCGGAAGTTTGCGCTGCGCGCAACTGCTGGAACTTCCGGTCTCCGACCGGAACTTCCGGTCCACCCTGCAGAAACAGCAAAACAGCTCTATGTGCACGAGGGTGAAAGGGTGTCTCTCAAGCTACTCTAAAACATCGACATGAGCACTTTTATTCCCCATCTAGCTAGTTAATTTTGTATCCCTCTTGATAGTACGGCATTTCCTATGACTCAAATCAAAATAAAAGGAGAGTGAATCACTTGAGCTGCAACGCCATTTGTCCATAAAATTTAGGGTGCTATCATTCACCAAATTCTTTCATTTCAAATCATCCATAGACTAACACCTGTAGATATCACTTGATAAACATGTTAGTCCCTAATTTGATTGTCATTAATTATCCAAAAACCCACACCGGGGGCGAATGCACTAACAATAGGTATCACTCCTTTAAAGTTGATGGATTGAGAAGAATAAGTAACGTTAGAAGTAAACTGCCAAATAAAAGGACCTTCTTCATTAGAAAAACAAACATTAGAGTCTAATTGAACTATTTTGAACCACAGATTCATAAGCCCATTGTCCACACACCTTCTAAATGGTGCATTGAGGATTGGTTCCGTCCTAGAGGTTGGCCACCATTTTAGACTTTTCATTCACTAGGATATAAATCTCCCAAAACTGTATAACTAGACTAGAGATTGCCAACTAGTTGTCCTCCCAAAATTTCACCTTCTCATCATTTCCTATTTACATCTAAACCCCATTTCACTGTAGATACCACCTACATTAAACCTTTGAAGAACTGTGAGGCCCAGAAGATGTGAGGACTAGACTTACTACATTTATAGTCAACAAATTGTCTCCATAGCTTGTTATGACCACCTAGATCATACTTTCTAATCCAAGAGATAAGCAGAGACAAAGAATGGTTATATGGAGGTTCTCAACCCCATAATAATATTTTTTTGGTGGTAATCTTTCTTGGAAAGATTGTAGCACAACTCTTGATTTTTGTAAGATTTGTGTGCTAGACATAGAAATTGCTATAGAAAAGTATAATTTTTAGGATCTTTGGTTTGATATAATAGGTAATGACCTTGCTATATATGCCCCTAGGACCAAGGGTTTTCATAATCCTACTCTTACAGGTTTATGCATCATTGAATTACCTTTACCTTAAAACCCAAGAGCTAATTTGCATACTATTTTTGCTGATGAATCCAAGTACCTATTTGCTATGGTTAAGAAAAAAACATGTTTCACTTGTTGAGTCCATGATAGAATGATGGTTAGGAGTTTTCACTAGAGCAGGGAGTGTAGAAAGCACCTCTCTAGCTTAGTATAGTATGAGTGATTTATCTTTTTTCTGTTCACTAGCAATAATAATATTTGATAGTTGGTGGCTGTAATAAAAACTTAGAGATTTTTTGTTCCTCATATGGATAAAGTTAACACATTATTTAGAGTTTTTCTGATCTGTGAATGCAACTTATTGTGCACTGAATACAACATCGAAAAACAACAAATTTCAGCCTATATAAAATCTGAACATGACTGATTCCTCAATCTAAATATATTCTAAGCATGCATATTACAGCCTATGTCCAGTTTGAACATTTATTTTTTGCATTATTTTTGAGAGAAAATTTGCTGTTGGATATGCCAAGTGATGGCTCTTTGCTGGCAGACATCTATTTTCGAGTGATTTGCTGAAAGACACTCTAGTTCTTGATAAATTGGTTAGTGAAAACTGTGTCTAACAAAATACTTTTATAAAGTAGATATAAAATCATATAAGTGTCTTAAAATTATACTATAAATTCTTCTAGACTCTACATGATAAGAACTACAAAGTAAAATATTGTTTTACACTGAAAATGACTATTTTTTCTCTCTTCATAAATGAATAAAGTTTAACCATGATTAATTTGTTCATGTAATTGTAGGACCCTAAAAATCTTAGAAAAATCAGAAAATACTTACATCACCAGATCATGACTATGCTAAAAATATCATCCCAAAATAAAAAAGTTTAATATATCAATTAATCTTGATATGGGAGATAAATCCATAACTTCAGTCATGCTAAATATATCACTATGAACTTTATTATTTCAAGCTGATATTTTAGTATAGTCATGATTTAGTAATGTACACATTCTATGATTTTTTCAAGATTTTTAGTGTCCTACAAATACATAAACAAATTAATCATGGTTAATTTTTTATTTATGAAGAGAGGCAAAATAATTATTTTTTTGTGTAAAATAATATTTACTATATAGTTTTCATCACGTAAAGTATAGAAGATTTTATGGCATATTTTTAGAACACTCATATGATTTTATATCTATTTTATAAAATTATTTTATTAGACACAGTGTTTACTAACTAATTTGTCAAGAGCTATAGTGTCTTCCAGCAAAAAATCATCACTTAGCATGTCGAACAGAAAATTTCTCCTATTTTTGAAGTCTAAATATTTTGAGGCAGCAAGGCCCTTACAATACCATCACGCAATTATCTGCTAAACCAGGAGTTTACATACATATCTATTTAAAGTTTTTCTGATATGTGAATGCAACTTTGCTTATCGGAATGCAACTTGGTTCCACATAGGGACAAAGGTAACGCACTAATAAGAACTTAGATGTTGTTTGCCTATCTATTCTGACTAGCGTATGCAATTTCTTGTTGAGACTTTGTCCCTAAAGGTTTTTGGAAGGGCAAAAAGTAATAATCTATACATGTCCCACAATTAACTTCATGTTTGCACTGTGTGTTGTTTTGTGTTCAGGTGGAAGGGAGGCCTTGGAGGTGTACATATTACATAATGTTGGATAGTCAACAGGAAGCCAACATATGACATTTTGTTTTTGATAGCTGAAAATGTCACATTTTGTAGTGAAATCTAATTAGATTGGACAAATAAACATATGACTTGTGCATGCTATTGGACCTAGCTAGGTTATCTGTGTTCTTAGACCCTATTTTGTTAGAGGTTCTATTTAATTTTTTAGACTATTTAGTAGTTGTACTATAGAGACTATTTAATAGCTAATATCTATCTACAACACGTGTGTCTACATGGGTCATGCTTAAACGGCGCCATGGCATTGGCGCCGTTTAAACGACACGGGAACGCGAGATCATGTCACGGCTGTCCACGGTCCTAGCGAGGGAAGATACGATGGAACGTCAGCGTTCCAGGATTGCCTGGCTATGGGAAGGGGATCGAAATACTGAATTTTTTCAGTCCAAGGCCAAAGCGAGGAGTAGAAGCAACAGAATTAAAATTCTGAAGGATGACAGTGGTCGGGCCTTCACGGAGCAAGAGGACCTGGAAAGATTGGCCTGTGCTTTCTATCAAAAACTTTTCGCAGCACAGCCAGACCTGCAACCTGAGCTTGTGTGTAGACATGTTCCGCGGAAGGTGACCCCCGAGATGTGTGACATGCTTGCCAAACCTTTCTCGGTACAGGAAGTGGAGAGGGCGCTCTTCCAAATGGCGCCTAGCAAAGCACCTGGGGTAGATGGCTTCAATGTAGGCTTTTTTTAGACTCACTGGCAGTTGATCAAGACGATAGTCCTTCCTGCGGTATTGGGCTTCTTGAATGGTGGAGAGATGCCCCAGAGGTAAACCAAACCTTGCTGGTATTGATTCCGAAGGTATGCAACCCACAGGAACTCTCATAGTATAGGCCTATCTCTTTGTGCAATGTCCTGTATAAATTACGCTCCAAGACTATGGCCAATCGTCTGCGACTGGTCTTGGATGAGGTGATATCGGGAGAACAAAGCGCTTTTGTCCCAGGGCGCCTGATTACTGACAATGTTCTTATTGCTTATGAATGCATTCACTACCTTAGAAAGAAGAGGGGAAAGAATGGTGATTGTGCTATCAAGCTAGACATGGCAAAGGCTTATGATATGGTGGAGTGGCAGTATCTAGAGTCTATCATGAGAGCGTTGGGCTTTCTAGAAATGTGGTGCTCGCTGGTGATGAAATGTGTCTCGACAGTGTCATTCTCTGTCCGAGTCAATGGAGTCTTTTCGGATAGCTTCACACCCACTCGAGGTATTCGACAAGGAGACCCGATTTCGCCGCGGAGGGATTCTCAAGTATGCTGAAGTCTATCGGTCCGCTCTATGTGTCGAGGGGGGTTCGAGTCAGCAGACATGCGCCATGGATTTCACATCTCCTATTTGCTGATGATTGCCTCATCTTTACTCAAGCATCAAAGAAAGGAGCAGACCGGGTCGCTAAGATACTAGAGAACTATAATGAGGGTTCCAGACAGTTGGTCAACAAAGGGAAATCAGTTGTATTCTTCAAAGGTAACTTGTGAACAAGAATGTAAGGATGCTGTACTCTCGGTCCGCAAATCTCTACGGAGGCTCTTGGAGAAAAATACTTGGGCTTGCCAACGGCAAATGGAGAGGGGTGCGGCAGATGCGTTTAACTATGTGCCTTCAAGGGTGAGAGGCATAGTGGGAGGTTTTGCAGAAAAGAATCTGAGCTGTGCTGCGCGAGAAGTACTGATCAAAGAAAATGTGCAGTCGGTTCTGACGTACCCCATGTCATGTTTCAAGCTCTCGCTGGTGGTTTGTTGCAAGCTCACCACGGCGGTGTCCAACTACTGGTGGGGGAGCTCTCTTGATAACCACAAGATGCATTGGCTTAGGTGGGAAAAATTGACAAGGCCTAAGTGTGATGGGGGCATGGGTTTCAGAGATTTCTCCATGTTCAACAAAGCTATGCTTCGGAAGCAGGGGTGGAGATTGCTGATGAGGCCGGATTCGCTGTGTGCAAGGGTGTTGAAGGGGAAATATTTTCCCAGTGGTGACTTCCTCTCAGCAACCAAGAAGAAGCGATGCTCGGCAACGTGGAGGTCCATTCTCCATGGATGGATGTCTTGCGTCGTGGCCTGATTAAACGAATCGGCCCGGGTGACATTCATGTTTGGATAGAAAATTGGATCCCTGGGGCTGGCGCCCTTAAACCCTTGATCCTGCTGCCAAAGGCAACAGCAGAATGGGTGAACGAACTGTTTATCCCGGGGACTAGGATATGGCATGAGGGCGCAGTTCGGCGGTCCTTTTTGGCCTCCGATGCAGATGAGGTGCTCAAGATCAGGCCAAGTATGCAGATCAACCATGATGTTCTAGCATGGGCTTTTGAGAGGAATGGACTCTACTCAGTACGCTCTGCATACCGTTTGCTGAAGAATGAACAAGCAGCATCTGCAATGGCTGACCGAGGGAGGCTTCTGGTTCTGGAATGTCGCAATACTGGAGGTTGCTATGGAAGCTAGCTGTCCCTCCAAAGGTTAGGGTGTTCTGGTGGCGGGTGCTTCACAACTCTTTGCCGTCCAAGTCAGAGCTGAAACGAAGACATGTGGAGCGGGAAAGCCATTGCGAGGTGTGTGGTGACCCGGACGAGAATCTGTACCATATCCTCTTCCGGTGCCCACTAGCCAAGCGATTCTGGGGCGAGGTGAAGAAACTCCTAGGGGTGTCGTTGCCTGAATTACCACCGGGGTCATGGGAGACTGAAATTTTGAAGCCAGGAGCATGGCCCTCCAGGGTGCCACCAACTGTGATCTGCGGAGCCTGGGTTATGTGGATAGCGAGGAACGCTCGGTGACATGGTAGGAAGGTATAGGAGCCAGGTGCTGCGGCAAGATACGTAGCCAAGCTCATGGAGGATCTAGCATCTCTCAAACTGCCACCAGCAAAGGAGCAGGTAATAAGGGATGCTCGATGGGAGAAGCCAGAGTCAGGGTGGTGCAAGCTGAATACTGACGCGGGCCTGGATCAGACCGCGTGCACAAGTTCTTCCGGGGCTGTTATCAGAGATGAAGCTGGCCTGGTGGTTGCGGCTGTAGCAAGATGGTTTGAAGACGTGCCGAATGCACTAACGGCGGAGGCGCTAGCGGCTAAAGAAGGACTGGAGTTGGCGCAGGAAGTCGGCCTGACAAAGATCGTCTTGGAGGTAGACTGCCAGGAGTTGGCAAATTTGTTACATAACCTGGCATCGCTTCGGTCCTCAATTGGAGGTCTCTGCTTCGATCTCCGAGCTAGACAGGGGTTTTAGTGAATTTGAGATTAGATGGGTGCGAAGGGGTGCTAACACGGTAGCTCATGTGTGTGCAGCTACAGTGTCAGCTACCCAACGCTCTTGATTTTGGATTGATCATGTACCAACTTGGCTAGCAACTCTCGTTGCTGAGGATTGTACCCCTGTTTCTGAATGAATGAAAGCTCCAGGATTACTAAAAAAACGGTGCCATGGCATTTGGTCATTCTACAGGCCACGAGCGGCGACGGCCATGAAGCATGAGCAGCATTTTTGTGGGCCCCCCGACCGTCGGGGGCTGCGAAAAGCTGGAGTGAGCCGTGAAAACCTGACGCCGGCGGCGACCCCGTCCGTGACCATCAAAGCAGCAGTTGCGTCTGCCGTCACAAGTTGCATGCCTTGTCAGGACAGGAGTGGAGTCCATTAGTTGTGGTAACGGATAACCATTTTCTAATGGTCAGTTGTTGGCATCCTGCTCCGGGCGGGCCCTACCTGCTGCGATGCTACGAAGGCCATGTTTGTATCCCACGAACTAGTAACTAGTTGACTAACAATTAGTTCATACGGATCCAAACAGGTGAACTAGTAGGTGAACTAGTGGGTGAACTAATGTTTAATTAAAGGCTTAACTAGTATTAGTTCACTAGTCTACAAAATCTAATTAGTTGAACTAGTTATTAGTTTATTGGATCCAAACAGGCCTAATGCCGCACTGGAGAAAAGTAAGAGGCCACCGTGTGGACATGGTTGCGGTGCCTGTCGTCGTCGTCGTCTCGTCGCCTCCGTCGGCCGTCGCCGTCGCAGACGACTCCCCGGCCGACCAAACCATAATAATTTCATCCACATTGCTTTGAAAACTGAAATTGCCGGCCAGATTTGTTGACCTTTTTCTATCGTGCGGCAGGAGGAAAGCGTCCCTGCATAATTGCATCAATTGGTTTGCTTAGTGGAGTGGATTTGTGGCCGTTCCTACGTGGCTAAAAACAAATCTGAGGTCAACGTGGTCTATTCGAGCCCAAATCTGGAGGACTGACACAGTGCTCCTTGCAATTTATCTTCAAATTTGTCCAAAAGGAAGGCAACGAACCTGGATGGTCTTGGTGTTCGACGGCACCTTCAATCTGTTGAGCAGCAAATGATCAATCCCATCCTTCAAGTTATCAAAAAAAAAAAAAAAAAACCCATCCCCCAGTCCAAAACAAGTGCTGTAGAGAATCTCGAGTTGATTAAACTTTTAAAATTTGACTAGATTTCTAAAAAATATTAACAACATTTATATCTCTATAAATAAGTTTCTTATAACATATATTCAGAGATTAATCTAATCATACTAATTATGTATCATAAATATTAATATTTTTAATACGTATTTGAGCAAAATTAAAAATATCTGACTTCTTGAGAAATGACAATATTATTTTTCATAGGACTAAGGAAGTATGTTCCTTTTTCTCTCTATCCTGAGTGCTCTTTATTCTGACAATAAATTCATAAAATGAGAACACTTAAATTAAGAACATCTCTACCAGATCTCTTATTTCTTTTCCTCTATAACAAGTTGAGATCTCTCAAAAGTAACTTTAGGATATGAGAGGCTTTGCTTGAGTAGATTGCCAAAACCTTATCCGGATTTAGGAGAGGGAGAGGTCTCACCTTTCTTTAGGAGAGATGGTGGTGGATCTAGAAGACCTTATAAAGTACAAGACGTGATAGGAGATCTGCTAGGCTGTCATATTTTCTATTTAAAGAGGCAAGAGCAAAGATGCTCTTAAGTCTAGGTTTGAACATGTTGAACATGTCAATGCGATTAGAAACCTAATTAGCTTGAGTTGAAACTTAGACAAGTGAGCTATCCTTCGTTGGCCAGATACATAAGTTCTTTCTTATCATAAGTTCTTTTATTTTTGGCCCACTTATCCTTGTTAGTAAGGTAAATTTTAACCTTTAAAATGACCATATCAAATACTTGGTGGCATACCATGTTTTCTTTCTATAAGGGTTCATAGGATGGGCATCCTATAGTTTCAGAAAGAAGGATTGGAATTCAATGGGATAGACCATGTATACGGATCATCAATTTAAAAGAATAGCTTTTGCTTTTTTATTTTTTAGAGATCACAAAGACATTGCTGCACATACAAAATTGGCAAACTTGCAAACTTGTAAAATTATAAATTGGACTTGATCATTATTGCGTAGCTCTTGTCAAGATGATCAAAATCCACATATAGAATATCCAGTTTAGAGTCCTTATAGAAGAATTGTAACCTCGGGCAAATCCAATCCTGCAGAACTGTAGCCTGGTTTTGATAAATAAACTGCACTAGAATGATATTTTCGCAGGAGAGTTTCAACTTTCATTGGAATAAATATACCCTAATCCCCAACTGATTAAGGACATCCAATCCATATTTTTATATAATATCTATCTTTTTACTTTTTCTAACACCTAGCCTCGTCGTGTCTTCTTTTCTCAATAATGCTCGTGAGTTTCTTGGTGGACTGCCGACCCTAGAACAACCAATTATCGCCCTATTGGGCTCCTTGGGAGATGTTTATAGGATTTTTATGGCAATCTACGGGATAATTTTGCTACAATTTGATTCTCGGGTGATTTGATCGTGCTAATCTGTTTTTGCATATGACCAGATTTGCACTAATACGCTGGTTCTGATACCATATTTCTAGGCTTCTTAGGGTGATAGGACAGAGAAGATGGTGCCGGTGAGGATTTTTGGCGTGATTTTTTTCTCTCTCGGGCAGCTGGATCTACGTGGCGTCGGCTGAAGACGACAACTCCATACAATGCAAAGGCAGCCATGAGCCCTCACCATGTCTCACGACGGAACGATATAGTTCTCTCTCTAGTGAAATGGCCAGCACCCCCATTGTACGGCCCTTATCTCACTTTATCTTCATATATTTAAGGTGTCATCTCACTTTAAAATTCATTGATTTAGTCCTAAAGCGTCTAAAATACATTTCAAAAATAGTTTTCTCAAAACATGTCAAATTTTCACGAGCGACAGCAACTATTTTTCACCCATACAAGCAACGGTAACAATTTTTCATCCATTTTTTAAACAACCAAAAACTCTTTCTGTCCTTCCTAATTATAGAAATAGTGATTTTACAAAAAAGAAAAAAACTCCTCAACAACTTTTTAGTTTGTATTCCAAATATAGACATGCTTATTGGATTTCTCCTACTAAAGATAAAGAGCGAGGATGACTCAAATAACTATCTAAATAATGATTTAAGAGAAAATTTTAGAAAGATTATTGAAGATACTCTTAGGTACTCATAATTGTGGCGAATTCCTTTATAAGACCTATGTAGATGTTTGTTGCTCGGCTACAACAGTAACTCAAATTTGATTTTCTTTATAATCAGATACCGGTGCCTGAATTTTCTTTATATCCGTCTCAGATGACTACTAGAAAGATAACTTACAATATTCTCTATTAATTAATATTTTCGTTGATGAAAAGAAAAAACAACGCCGGCTTGGGCTGGCGCACACAATCCTCCCAAATCCCAATCGTTCAAATTCCAAACATTACATAAGCAGAAGATTATAATAAGGAGTAGGAGTACATCAATTGGTCCGGACTCAATTCAAGTACGTACCTCCCCGTGGCAGTTGAAAGAAAAACTTAAATAAAATACAAACAAAGAAAATACCAGCAATCGAAGGAAAGGCGAAGGCCGAAGGGGACGAAACGAGGCGCAGGAAAACCAACCCGAACAGAGACGATCAGAAAAGTACAAGCAGCGTCGTCACAACACGATTCAGAAATCGTGGTCGCCGAAAGACCGCCGCCTCGAACGGCACGACACCACGACCTTCGCTCCCTCCGCCACCGAATCCACCACAAAAATCACCAGTTCTTGTTTTTCTTTTTCAGTTCACCGGAGGCCGGCGGGCTGGCCAAGAAGATCAAGAACAGGGGAGAAAGGAGGGATTTTTGTTGGGGAGACGAGGAGGCGGTTTCTTTTTGCCGCCTCGCGTTCACGTTGCCCGTCAGCACCGGCTTCAGTGAGACGTTGTGTGGTGGTGGTGGTGTTTGGACGGAGCGGAGATGGCGTCGGTGATGGTGGAGCGGGCGACGAGCGATATGCTCATCGGCCCCGACTGGGCGATGAACTTGGAGATCTGTGACATCGTCAACCGCGAACCCGGGTGAGGACGCACGCACAATTTCGCTTCTTAGTTTTTCTTTTTCTTTTCATCTGCGGTGTTTCAGTACTGGTATTACTGTTTTATTGCTGAATGATGGGGTTTAGTAAATTTAATTAAAGCCGCCTCCATTTCTATTAAATGGTGCGGGGCCTAAGTCTACTGATTGAATTTTTGTTGGGGTAAGTCTATTGATTGAATTTTTGTTGGGGTAAGTCTACTGATTGAATTTTTGTTGGGGTCACGATGATCTTTGGGGCCGATAAATTTGTGGTTCCCGATTAGCAGTATCTGTCGAGTGTCGTCACTCGTCAGTCCATTTTGTTGCGCGAAGGGGAAGTTGCCTTTGTGATTGTTGGGCCCTGAATTGCTCCAGTCATAAAATTTAGATGTCGAAGTGTCTTCTGCGACCAACCCATTCCTGCAAAATTTTCTGGGTTACTTATCTGTGGAATTATTTGTTATTTTTAATTAAAAAATCCTGCGTAATTGAGTGCAGAAACCGGCGTCCTATATCGTATTTTTGCATGCTATCGGTCCAAATGCCAACTTTAGGTGTCCAAATGTTGTGGTCGATAAAAACATTTGTTTTGAGGGTCAGCTTTTCTGAAGTATTGTTAAAACATGTCTTTCTGAGTTCTAATTTTGTTGGCAGCAGGTTAGTTTGTTTAAAAAAAAAATGTGCACTTGGTCATGGTTTTTGTATTGTGATTAGTTCTTTAAATCATTTTATTTAGACGACCACTGCCATAAATCTGCAGTATGCATATGTTTTGTCCATCTCCGGTAAAATTTGCAAAAGTGACGTGTTTATCGATATACTTCGTCTTTTTTTTTTCTTGCCCTTGACTCTTAGTACCTGGATTCGTCATTTGTCTGTATGTGGGCTAAAGATTAATAGAAATCAATAGTTTTCAATTTCAAGATCATGTAGCTTTTATGCTAGTAAGAGTTAAGAATTAAAGAAAGAGGGAAGAGGAGCTCTGCTCATAGTTTTCAATTTCAGGATTGCTTCATAAATATGCTGGTTTTATGATCCTTAATGGAGGAATCCTTATGAAAGCTATACTTACTGCTAAGGTTTCAGGTCAAGCTATACTTACTGCTAAGGTTTCAGGTCTTCCTTGAAGCTGCTTGTTATTCTTCAAAATTGGTTTTTTTTTTTTTTTTTTTTTTTTTTTTTTTTTTTTTTTTTTGCTGCTGTCACTTAATTTCTGCTTTATTTTATTTATCCATCTTGTGAACTTTCTTTTCACTTTTGTGCCACGACTTTTTGATGGATCTCTGTTAATTTGGATATTACTTTCCATTTGAAGTTAAAGAGAATATCTAATTGCTCTTGGAACTTGCTCTAATTGAAACAAAATATAATAGAAACAGAGAGCTTCCATTAAATAAGATCTTTGTTCTCAAAAGGGCGGCAAGAATATTGCTGCATATATTATTATTAGAAGAAAAAGAATTGACCCAGTTTTTCATGAAACTAGAACTGCATTGTTGTAATTCTGGTCGTTCAGCATTCGTGTGAAGTATTGGCATACCATGACCACCTTGTAGTAAACATTTTTGTATTGTCATATTCTTAGGCAAGCAAAAGATGTGGTGAAGTCCCTCAAGAAACGCATTGTACACAAGAACCCAAAGGTCCAGCTTCTTGCTCTCACGGTAAATGTGATTTCAAATCCCTTGTTGCTACCTTACTTCGATTCATGGACTATTTGTTGGTAGAAACTTCATGGATTCATTGATTGGTGCTTGTTAATCTACTGGACCTTTCATGTTATCTGTAATTACAATTTACAGACAGCATTCTCCTTGAAAGAGTAATTGACCCTGCATACTGTTGAGTTGTAAAATATCATAATTGTATTAGCTAAAACAGGATGGGAATGAATCCCCTACTGCACTGTTTATATAATAAAGGAGAAAGAGGTGGAAATTTCTAAGGTTATTTGTGGACTTGGGGGGAGAGACTGTATTCTAGCCAAAATAAATTAAAAGATGTCCCATTCCTACTGTTGGCAATTGGAATTTCCATTGGCCAATCCCCTGCTGCACTGTCCTCCCAATGGCCATTGGAAATGTTTCCATTTATCTACATGTACTATGTGGCTCAAAAGGGAAGATTAAAAGAGACAGTTAGGAGGATTTAGCTGATGCTGGTACTATCCAGATTCAGGGGTGAATAATAATCAGAACCTGGCAGGCTTTGCTTAGGACATGATATAGTAGGAGATCTTGAAATGGTCTGGTCCAAGCCCTGCTGGAAATTGCTGACCACATTTGAATAACCCTTTACTGAATTACAGCATTGTTCGACTTATTTCAGTTGCTGGAGACAATGATAAAAAATTGTGGGGACATTGTGCATACACTTGTTGCTGAGAGGGACATACTTCATGAGATGGTCAAGATAGTAAAGAAAAGGGTATGTGTGTACAATTTAAACATTAATTTACTTACTGTCAATAACAAATCCTTAATACCTTCTCTTTTGAATTTTTTTTAGCATGATTATCATGTTAAAGAGAAGATTCTCACGCTGATAGATACTTGGCAAGAAGTTTTTGGTGGTGCACGTGCAAGATATCCACAATATTATGCAGCATATGAGGAGCTCTTGGTATTATTCTATACATATCAAGCATATTGTAATAATTTATTGGTCTCTGGTTTTTAGTTCTTTTTCCCAATGGCCATTGTCTTCCAAGCTCCAAACAGAGTTGCAGAAATTATTGACATTTTTCATCAATCATTTAATTTTCACAATTTTTAAGCATGCAGTTATGTGGTTATAGTTCCAAATTAGTACTCTTTGTTGAATATCGATCATTTCTGGAACTGATTCCATTTCTTCATTGTCCATACATATGCTAGCGTGCTGGAGCTGTGTTTCCTCAAAGATCGAATGGTTCTGTGCCAATCATTACTCCTCCACAGACTCAGCCTCTACAAAACTATCCCTCATCTTTACGCATTTCACAGCAGGAGGAGCGTGAATTGCCAGTTTCAGAATTCCCTGCATTAAGGTATACATTTTTTTTAAAATTTTATAATACAATTGGGATGTTTAACTACTGAACTAAAGTATATTGATGTCAAGTTTTATTTAATTTATCTTGTGCAAATATGATGTTACATTCGTGTTTATCATGATGTCATTAAAGAAATTGATGATCATTACTAAAAATTATTGAAGAGTCTCTACTTTAGCATGCAATGTTATTAAGTTGTTTGAATTATTAGTTGTGATTAATCAGGCTTATTGGTCCATGGACCTCGATTTGGCATCTTGCGGCAACTAGTGTGATCATAAATTTGATTCTCTGACTAATTGGTGATTAGTCACGAATTCTTGATTAACATTTGATTAGCTTAGGGACGACTAGACTGGAGATAATTTTGAGCGGCCAACTGGGGGACACCTGGGCACCTGGCCTTCGCTCTTGGTCCTCAAGTGATTGACCATGTTTGATATTTGCTTTCGTTGCCAATTTTTATGATAATTTCTTTGTGCAGTTGTGCAGTTGCGCACTGGTGCTACAGTCTAATAGCAGTACTTAACCGCTTAGTACTTACCTTAACTACTTAATACTATGCAGTTATACTATATATAATATACATCCTTAGTAGCAGTGAAACTAGGCAGAACAATTTCTTGACTAGCTGACTTGCCACCTGGTTGATGATTAGTCAGTTTATCGGTACCCATACAACTAGGCTCGATTAGGTGGCTTGAAAATATTTTTACCATGTTGCTATGGTTAACAACCTAAATTATACTAATGTACAGTGTAGTGAAGATGCTGAGAATATTATGAAGTGTTTACATTCTGATGCTCAGATTTGTTGCCCTCATTTTTCATGTTAGGTATTCTCAGTTTTTTTTCTTTTTCGAGGAGGTTTTCAAAGTTTGACGCTGCTTGAGGTTCTTTGGTCTAGTGATTGCTTTCTATTTATTTCATGTTTTAGATGTCTGAACTTTCCGTGTCATTGGTTAGTTTGTTTAGCCTGTGAGTAATATGCAAGTTTGTAACTGAATACGGTGATTTCACCAGCCTTACAGAAATTCAGAACGCACGTGGCATCGTGGATGTTCTTTCAGAGATGCTGGATGCTTTAGATCCGGGTAACAGAGAGGTACTTTCCTGATTCACCTTTAGCTATTGCGCCAGCAGAAAATTAATTGTGCCTTATAATAAGAAAGAAGAACTGCCGGTGACCATCTTCATCATTTCTCAAAATTTTAATATACTTGCAGGGCAATATTTCTAAATTGTACTTGCAGTCAGGATTTCAAATTAATCTAATTACAGTGCAAAATTTCAGGGGCTTAGACAGGATGTCATAGCTGACCTTGTGGATCAATGCCGTTCTTACAAGCAAAGAGTAGTGCAGCTTGTCAACAGTACCTCGTAAGTTCCCTTGATGACCTTTTGCTAGTTTTATGATGACCTGAACAATAAATGAGCCAACTTCATTAATGGCAAACCATGTAGTCAGTGCCAAATTTTCTTCTTTTAATGACTTGTGCATTCATGCTATGTCTGAACAGGAAAGAGGAGTTGCTCAGCCAGGGTCTTTCTTTGAATGATGATATGCAGCGTGTTTTGGCAAAACATGATGCTATTGAGGCGGGTGTAGCAGTTAGGGTGGAAAAGCCAAAGTCTCTGCAGTCCCAAATTGAGGGTTCTTCAACAAGAAAGCCAGATACCACGGAAAAACCAATTCAGAGGTTGAAATATCATATTAAGCATTCTGTTTTAATCATTTGATATGATTCTACTGCACATGAGATATTCACGTGTATTTGGACTCTTATAATCCCTTAGAACCAGGGTTCATGAAACTGTTTACCAGGCAAAATCTGGTTATTTGGAACAAACCTTTTTTTTTTTTTTATTTAAGTTTATATAATCCTATCTGGATTCTGGAACATATCTGACTAGCACCTATGACACCTGGTCCAAGAGCATAAATCCTATCTTGATGTTTATTTTTCTTTTGTTGTGCCCCTTATGGGGAGTACCTTTTGTTGGACCTTTTTCTCCTGCTTAATACAATGGTACACACATATCCTGCAAGAAAAAAGGGTATAAATCAAAATCTCGATTTAAACAACCGTTTCCACAGGTTTACTGAGCCCTGCTTGGAACTGGATGCAAAATTGTTTGACTGTTTTTATCTGCAGTAATCCTACATGTAGTAAAGAACCCAGGTTCAGTTTTTCCTTAACTTTTGCTTTCTATGTATTTCAGGTCTTCAGCAAGTACAAGTGCCACCAAGCAATCTCCCTTTGAGATTTTAGCCCTTCCTGCGCCTCCATCCAGTAGTTCAAAAGCACCTGTAACACCAGCTTCTAGTATCGACCTCCTTAGTGGAGATGATTATATCAAACCCGAACCTGCAAACTCTCTAGCACTTGTTCCTGTCACTGAATATTCAGCTGCAGACAAGAATGTCTTAGCCTTCGCTGATATGTTTGAACAAAATACCACCAACAATAGCAACCATAACCTTCCAAATTCTTTCCAATCTTCGACTTCGAATTCTACTTTCTCTACATCACAAACATATCCTGCACCAGTGCGACCTTTGTTGCCTAAGCATTCAGCTGCTAACCCAGATGGGGCCAGATCCAATGCCATTGTACCTTATGATCAGCAGTCCCAAATGAACTCTACAGGTTCTTGGAATGGGCAGACAGCTTATGGAACAAATCACCAAAAACAAGCACTAAATTATGGTACTAGATTTCTTTCCTAGTGTTTGCTAGTTCTATATAGTTTCCCTGGATCTATTTATTGGAAGTTTGAGGAAAAGATCGACCACCTTACCTATAAGTAATATACATATTTATTGAACCACTGCTTTCCAATAAAGTCCAAGTCAGGTGCAAAACTTTTCACAATAAACAGGAAACATTTTTGTTTCGTGTTATTTTCATGTGTTGCAGGTACAGTAGTGTTACTTATAGACTTCGTTATAATCATTTAACATAGTGCCCATGTTGAGCAAATGCTTTTATCAAATAGTTAGCTCGACAACTTTGCCCAAAACTTCTGTACCTAGCCAGTTCGTTTTAAGGTAGCTCCAACATTTGACAATTGCTTTTTAACAGGCACAGGTGATCAAAATGGAGACATTCCACCAGCACCATGGGGAATTAAGAGATCCACTAACCCATTTGACGACGATCAGCCTGGTGGAATGGCACTGCAACCAGCAGGCGTGCAACCCCAGCCAGCGCAACTCAGTCAGCATGGGAACAAATTCGTGTCAGCACAACCAATGCCGAGGGGACAGCCAGGAGGAATGCAGTTGCAACTGGTGCCTGGCAATCAGCTTGGCACTCTACAACCACAGCCTACAATGAACATGCAGTACAGGGGGATGCATCCTTCAATGCAAATGAATCTTGGAATGGGCATGTATTCCCAACCAACTTTTGGAGGATATTATGGAATGAACCAACCACAGGTTTACGGTGTTCATATGTCTGGTTATGGATATGGTCAGCAATCTGGGGGCTACTATATTCCGAATGCTGCATATGCGTATGCTAGTGCAAACGAGCTTGCCCAGAGGATGAATGGTCTTAACGGTGATCCAAATGGAACATCAGCAAATAAGCAGAGCAGACCTGAGGATTCACTCTTTGGTGATCTTTTGAGCATAGCCAAGATGAAGCAGAACAAACCCGCAGCTGGCAAGGTTGGAGGCTAAGTGTGAGTAAAGAAGAAGGTACATAATTTCATCTTATTTGCCAGCAGCAGAAGCCTTTCCTGACAGCACATATTATTCTTTTGCCACGTTTTATCCAATGCCAGATGGCTCGATGTAAGCTCATCTGAGTAGGAATTCATATTGGGAAGTGGAGACTATGATGCTTGTGGGGAGCCTCATAGGAAGTGTGTCTATAATATGTAAATTTTTGAGTTCTTAGTAGCAATATGTTTTGTCATAATTTCCCTCTACGCAAATATTAGGCAGAAATAGAGGGTTCTTGTTCTCCCAAGCCATTTGATAATTTGCAATTCAAATTGTTTATTACACCATTTATTAAATAAGAACATAATGGAGAGGCATAGCCATCTATAGTAAGAAATGAGTATTTTCCTATTAGGAATATTGACGACAAAATGATTTCATGGCTAAGCCATATAGAGGAGTCTAGTGGAGCTAAAGCGTCATTAGCAACAATAACAAAATAATTGATAATACTGTAGGCATAGACTATATGAAAAAATTGTAGTGGAGTTATGGCTGTACTATATTGGGTTATTCAGAATCATGTTCTTTTCGTTCATTTGCTATTGAAAAAACCTTACATGAGTGGTTCGCAGTTACGGGCCCATAAATTCTATTTATACCCCTTATATTAGTCGATTCACATAGGTGGCTTAAGAACACCTATGTTAAGATGACTCTACCATGGGCGCTTAATAATACTAGCAAACGTCAAGCTAAAGCTTAGATAGTTCGAACAAGAAGTAATGCGAGAACAAAGAAAGACAAGAAGACAAAACATTTTTTTCGTTGTATGGGTTGTTGCCATAACCATCTAATACTTGGTTATGGCATTGGAGCACTAATGAGCCATGAATACTTGGTTAAACTCCTTTCCACTAGCTAATGCCCTTTCTCCACTCGAGAACGATAACCTTCAAGTTCATGTACACCTTTTGGAGGCTCCTAAAAAGATCAGCGAGGAAGGTCACCAACTCCTTTAATGGCTATGTTCATTGATTTTGTTACGGGAGAATCTTTGCTATGATAACTCGTATTCCAAAGAAGGAAGGTGCAAGAAGTATGAAGGAATTTAGGCCCATTAGTCTTCTTAACGTAGTTGTAAGATTTTCTCTAAGGTTTTTTAACCTTAAGGATTAGTAAGATCTTGGATAGGCTCATTTCTTCCAACCAAAGTTCTTTTATTCATAGTAGATATATTCTAGAAAGTGTTGTGGTGATACACGAGATAGTCTATAGTGTCAAAAGTAGTAAAAAAAAGTGCGTGATGTTGAAATTAGATTATGAGAAAGCCTATAATAGAGTTAATTGGGACTTCCTATTTGAAGTTTTGAGCTCTAGAGGCTTTAGGCTCATTTGGATGGATGGATAGAAAAGGTATTGATGAATGGTTCTATCTATGTTTGCCTTAATGGTGAGGAAAGCACCTTTTTCAAGCTTGGAAAAGCCTTAGACAAGGAGACCCCCTAGCTCCTCTTTTATTCAACTTAGTTAGTGATGTTTTAACTAAGACGATGCTGAAAGTTGCCCTTAATGGCCTAATTAGGAGTTCTAGCCATTGATTTTACAGATGAGGGAGTTATTGACACAATTATTATCTCTGATGTAGATACTCAGCACCTTTGGAACTTGAAAAGCATCTTAGTTTTGGTTGAATAAATTTTAGGCATGAGAATGAACTTTCATAAGAGTGAGCTCATACTTATGAATCTTAGTGAGGAGTTAGCTTATGGTATTGCTCATATTTTTGCTTGTCCCTTAGGATCCCTGCCTATTAAATACCTAGGTGTTCCTTACACCATAAGAAACTTAGAAAGGGAAGATATCCAACCTATTCAATGGGGAATTGATAGTATGATGAAGGAATATGGCAGTTTGGGCATTCCTAATTTAAGGGAATTGAATGTTTGTCTACTAGCTTCTTAGATTAGAAGATATAGTATACTCCCCTATCTCTAAATAAATCAATTCCTAGAATCAAGCAAGTCAAACCGTCTTAAGTTTAACTAACTTTATGGAAAAAAGATTAAAACATCTATGACATAATTAAACATATTATGAAAATATATCCTATGATATATCTAAATGTCAGAAATCATGATGTATTTTTTCTATAAATCTGGTCAAAATTTAAAAATTTAAATTAAAACGACTCTAGTAATCCATTTAATCAGGGATAGAGGGTGTAGATGATAATAAGTTGTGGAAATAAATGGTTGATCATAAATACAATACTGAGAGTCCAAATATCTTATGTATGGGACATCTTTTTAATTTTTCAAAGGTGTGATTTGGGCGACTACTAATGCAAAAATAGGGTATATGTGGGCAGAGACCAAGAAGAAAGTTAAATTTTGGGAGGACAATTGGTTGGATTCTTCTAGCTTAGTAGGTCAGTTCTGGGAGATCTTTGTTTTAGTTAATGAGAAATCTACCATCTACCATTGTGTTCACTAGCGATGAGGATTCCTTGATCTGGATGTTTAACTCTAGTGAAGTACTCCTCTAGGTCCCTCTATAAAATCATTAATTTCAGAGGTATTATGCTTGTTCATGTTCCTGCGGTGTGGAACCTTAAAATTCCATCTCGAATTCAATTCTTCCTTAAGCTATTGTCAACAAGGTGTTAACTAGAGACAACCTTAGTGCGTGCAGGAAAGTTGATGACATGTCTTGTTTGTTCCGTAAGGAGAATGAATCTGTTGGTCATCTATTTATTGGTTGTGTGGTTGTGAAGCAGTTACGGTGTAATGCTTCTAAAATCCTAGGAAGAAATGTAGAAATAGATTTTCTTTCAATAGGTCAACTATAATGGGGGCTTTGGAAATTAAAAAATAGTTTGTGTTTTCAGGGTTCTCGCTAGAAAAAACCGACCGATGCTTGTTGGCAATGATCCTTGCCATATTAGGGTTGACTATCCTCTGTCCTGCAAAGAAGACGATGGAGTTCCATAACAAGTTGTTGGCACTAAAAGCTTTAGCCATAAGAGCGCTGAGGATTGGTGACACAAGTGAAAAGGTAGGGTGCTCTGGACTGGACTTGAGGTGTTTTAGTTGAAGCACAAGACCTCCTGATGGACTTCGTGCCGTCAAAGAATGGGTTTTGGAAAAGTGAGTTAGTTTGTTAAAGTTGAGGGAGGTTGTTGGGTGTCTGTCCCTCGGTGACCCAGTTTAGTTTTTCTTAGATGCTTGAACTTTAGGTTACCATCTAGATGTTGTAAACTCAGATGGTCTTCATTATAATGCAATGACCGGGGCATTATCCTGAATGAAATTCTAAACAACTTGAATTTCACTTGTAATGGAGACGACAACCACATGCACCCCAAATTTATTTACATGAAGAAAATCCCGAGATTGGGCCCTTTTTTTTTTCTTTTTGCTAGAAGAAGAAACGATCGGGCGACAGGCCTCGGCCTGAGTCCGTACGGAGGAAAGCCCATTCCCATGACGGACTCGTGGAGGAGCCTACTCGGGCGGCCGACGCCGACAACCACGACGCCCGGTGCCGGAGCGTCAGAGCGCGAGCGGAGGAGAATCGGGAAGAAGCCAAGATAAGATGGAGCGCACACGCAAGCACCTTCCGGAATCAGAGGAGGAGGAGCAATAATAGCAGCGGGCCCACCCATCACCCTCTCCTTTCTTCCTCCCAGATTCCCGTTCCCCAGCGGCCCCCTGTCCTCCCCCCGGAACCTTTCTCTCCTCCATTTATATTCTCCGAGCCGTCTGCCCCCACGGAATCAAGAACCAAGCCAGCCGGTGCCGGATCCTCCTGTTCCTGCATAGCCATAGCCATAGCAGTGTGTGCGAGAGGAGGGAGGAGGGGATCCAATTCCAATCTGCGCGAGAGAGAAGCAAGCAAGAGCAGAACAGAAGAATGTTGGAGGGGAAGGCGCGGGTGGAGGACACGGACATGCCGGCGCGGATGCAGGCGGCGGCCACCACGGCGGCCTCCCGCGCGCTCGACCTCTTCGACGTCGCCGACTGCCGCGGCATCGCCGGCCACATCAAGACGGCACGCCCTCTCTCCTCCTCCCCCGTTCTCGTGCCACTCACATTAATTTCATTCGATGGATGGGAATGGGATCACCATGATTGATTGGTTCGTGAATGGATGGATTTTGGTTGTTTCTTGCAGGAGTTCGACAAGCGGTACGGCGTGGGGTGGCAGTGCGTGGTGGGCGCCAACTTCGGGTGCTTCTTCACCCACACCAGCGGCACCTTCATCTACTTCTCCCTGGAACGCCTCTCCTTCCTCCTCTTCAAGGCCGCCGCCGTCGCCGCCTCCTAATCCGGCCGCGCGCCACGGTGCACGGACCCGTCCGTCCTCTTGTTTATCAGATACTACATATCTAAACCGTGCACTTTGGACTAGCTAGTGCTTATCTATCGTTTGTAATGTCCGTACGTCCAAAAGCTCGAAACTTCACGTCCACCACACCATCATCCTCTGTAAATACAAATCGCACCATGCTCGTTCCTTCTCAAATCATTTGCCCATTTGCATCATCCATCGACTCTACCAGCACAGCACTCCAGCAGCTGTGCAAGTGCCGTGCCTCATTTGTTATTTAGCGCAAGAAATATCTCTTCGGATATTATTGTAGCTGCCTGACAGCACACTTTAATTTTGTCGGTCAGTGCGTTCAGTACATGCAGTGATGTCGACTGCAGCGCGATGGCGAGGTGTGTGAGCTGTCCGATCCGCGATCGCGAAATAATTATCCTGTGCTCTTTTTTCCTATCGCTAAAAGCGAAAGATGGGAGGGACCCCATGCCTCCCCATGACGGGGTCTTTGTTTCTCCTCCCCAAGGGAGGAGCGAGGCGTCGTCCTGTTCATCTTCTCGCGAAAACGAAAGGAGGGCCCCTCTGCGACTGCGAGTGCGTCATCGTGAGTTGGTGACCGCGGCCGACGGACAGCGTGCCGCGCGGCCGCGCCGACGCCGTTCAGAAACCCAGCCAGTTGCTTCAAAATGAAGCTTCAACTGCTGCTGCTGAAATCGTAGCCGGCCGGCCGGACGCGTGTGCGATCGAGGAACCATCAATTAATTCCCGACGATTTTATCAGCAAAGTGCAACTGTCACTGCAGGCGATGCTTTACTTGATCCTGTCTGCTTTCATCTGAATGTGTATGCTTTCGTGTCCTTAGGTTGGTTATCTTTATCAGTATACGGTGACGATTTGCAAATCTGATCTCCTGTCTGTTCAGCAGCATTGCTGCCTCAATTGGGGGGGGGGGGGGCGGGGACGGGGACGAAGGGAAAACTTTGGAGGTGGATGATATGTCGGTGCATTCTGATATGAAATGTCAATTATAGTATTCCATTGTTTCGTCTTATCTTCCATTACTTTTTCCTGTTATTTAGGGATAAATGGACCCGACTCAATAATGGGGCATTTTTCTTTTCATCTCTTCTTCTTTCGGTTCTTTCGGTGAGGATGGGATGTACATCGTCTTATTCTCGCTCGCCAAACAGATAGGAATCCCCGGCGCCATGATCGATGGATCGTGACTGACGAGTGACGACGAACCAAATCGACCTGCTGCATCGGTGACGACGATTCGTTCGGCTCAACGTGAAGCTGCCAAAATGGCAATCAGCCGTGCGGCCAAGCAGGTCCAAACCTAACACAAATTCGCAAAACTAATTCTGTATGATAATTGATAGCGTTAGCGTTCACAGTTCGCGAACACAAGATTTATACTTGTGTTTCAGTTGTGATGATGAGTGATTGATTCGACTACTAGCATCTCGGATGGGGTGCTACTGACGGTAGTGAAAGCCACGAGTTCCACATGTGCCTTGACTTGTGTTGTGCAGGTGTCGAGCATGGAGGCGGTGGCCGACGGCGAGGTGAAGGTCAAGTGATGGCGGGCCGCGCCGAATGGACCGGGAGCGGTGAAAGGGCGGGGCCGACGAGACTTGGGCCGAGGGACCCGGAATCGCCGGGCGGGATCGCGTTGCTGGCACTTGACTTCGACAAGCGCAAGGACATGGGCCGGTTCGTTGGTTTGAGCCTCAAAACCAACGGAGACGGGTTTCGGTGGTTTGGGCCCCAAAACCACTCGGCGGGTTTCTGGGTTGAGCCTCAAAACCCTGGTGGAGGTCCCGAGGCGGACGGACGGCACGTGGCGGCATCGGGGAGTTCACGTCGAGGCGAAGCTACCGGTGAGAAGGCGCGGTGGCCGTCGGATCGAAGATTGCATCGAGTCTGTTCGAGTTGGACCGCAATGTCCCTAGGGCTAGGCGGTTTGCTCAGAGTTGTATCAGGGGCAAAAACTAAAAAAATGAAATAAGCCCGGTCGATAAGTAAGGTAGAGGGAGCCCCATCTCCCTCACCTCTCCTATTTGCATTTTTCCTCTTCCTTTCTAGGGTTTCCCTCTTCTAGGTGCTAAGTGAGAGAGAGGTTCACTAATCTTTGCAATTAGTGTAAGAACCAAATTTACTCATGGGAAAGGAGGTCCCGAATCCTCTTTGTTTCCTCGTGGGGTCAGATTGATGTGTTGATTCGCGTTTTGATTATTGTTCTTCGCGTTCTTTATTTTTCCTCTTCTCCCCCACTTGTTCCCGAGTTGATTTCTCGAGCTGTGGTTCATCTCTTCGCAAAGCACTTGTTTCTACTTGATCATGGTCTTGAGTTGATCCTTTCCAACCGAAGGATTTCATCTAAATCCTCACGAATCCACAGATTGGGTTGAATCAAGTTTTTTCGGTAAAAAACTTACTCTTGAATCGGATTTCATCGATTTTTTTGAAGTTGCAGATAAGTTTGGAATTGTGATCTTCATGGAGTGGTCTTAGAACTACCTTGTGAACCCCTCTGCAAAATCTCAGGTCGATCCGAGTTGATTTGATTGAGTTTTGACTTTGAAATCAAAATTTCTAGGGTTCTGTCCGCAAATACCAGACACGTCCGGTGCGAATGCTGGACACGTCCGGTGGATTTAACTTTGGAATTTTGAGCTGACATTTTGTGGAGAACTTCTTCTGTGTGTCTAGTTTCTAGGGTTAAAATTTCACGATTTTTGGACACCATTTGATTGGGTTTTCCATTTTTCTTCCAAAGTCACTCTGTGCTGAAACTGGGGTCCGGGTCCTGTATGAGCTGAGTGCGTCCGGTCCGAAGTCGTGAATACCGGACATGTCCGGTATGAGTGCCTAAAGGCTGTTTCGCTGACTTGTTCACTTCTTGATCGTCCGAGCTCCGATTTGAGTTCCGCTTGTTGCGTTGGGTTCGTAGCATCACGTGCTTCGTATCCAAGTACTCTTGTCACAAGTTGGCTTGAGTATTTTGAATTGGCCACTCTCTCCTTCTCTATAGGAATTGAGTGCATCGCTTTTGGAGTTTTGTCGAGTGCTCGTCTCCGATCTTCCTCGGTTGATCCGCTGTACCTCTTGGACATCTCCAAGGGTATCCACCTACCTGTTAGGTCGTGATCTTACCGCTCGCTTGTGGTTTTGCTTTTGGGGTTCGATTTTGGGACAGCGGTCGAAAGTTTTGAAAGACATTTAAGGCTCTCATTCACCCCCTCTGGTCGCCGTTTTCGGTCCTTCAATTGGTATTAGAGCCGGTTAAGGATCATTCTACCTTAATCGGTTCGTGATTCGCTAGAAGGCGACATGGAGTATGGTTTAGGAAAGCCACCGTATTTCAATGGAACTAATTACCCGTACTGAAAGATTCGGATATCTGCCTATCTCTAGAGTCTCAGTGCGAGGGTATGAGAAATCTGTGAGGATGCTAATTACGTTGTCTTTCCCGCTCGTGTTGGCCAAGAGCAAATGGAACAACACGATGCAAACAGTAAGGCACGTAATGCCCTCTTCTTGAGTCTTTCTGAGTCTAAGTTTGAGCGTGTCGGACACTTGACTACTGCTAGAGAGATCTGGGTGAAGCTGCAGAGCTATCACGAGGGGACTCTCCAAATTAAGACCAGACTCTTTGACACATACAAGCAGGAGTATGAGAGTTTCCGGCAGCTTGATGGCGAGACCATCGATTCTATGTTCTCACGCTTTTAGACCATTGTCAACAAGATGCGTGCGAACAAGCCGAACTTGCCCTATGATGATCATGAGAGAGCTTTGAAGCTGTTGCATGCGCTTGATCGGAGGGTTTGGGATTCGAAGGTGCAAGCTCTTCTCGAGTCGCAGAACTACGAGACCCTCACCGTGGATGAGCTCTTGAAAAAGGCGAAGTCCGGTGAGATCGACCACCGATCCAAAGCCAAACTTCACAACCCCTCTGCTTCGACTATGGCGCTGGTGTCAGGTAACGGTGTCTCTAGTTCTTCCGCTAACCCCTTCTCTGCGATGTTTGCCTTGTCTTCCTTCATCACAGTGACAGAGGAGCAGTTGGACGTGCTCGAAGACGATGAGTTGGCTCTCATCATCAGCCGGTTCTCGCGGTTCCACAACAACTGCTTGAATCACCGGCGGGGTGGACCGAAGGATGGATGCTATGGATGCGGCTACCACGACCACTTCGTCGCCGACTGTCCCAAGCGGAACAAGCACTCCTTCGGCAAGTCCACCTCCGACAAGCACAAGGAGAAGCGCGAGTACACCTCCGGCAAGCACAAGTCCAAGGGAGGCTTTGACAAGGAAGTAATGAAGCGCAAGTTTGTGAAGAAGTTCAAGGCAAGAGAGCGCGCCTTCCTTGCCTCCCTCAGCGATCTTGACTCCGGCGACGAGCATGCTTCCTCCTCTTCGAGCGACGACGAGTCCGAGAGGAAGGTCGAGGACAAGCTGAACGGACTCTGCTTCTTCGCCGACTCCACCCACGTGAGGCTTCTCGCACCATGGCACTTGGTGATAAGGTGGAGGGCGGCAATGGCGATGCTCGGTGACGACGACGACGACCCATCTAAGGTGATCCATCGATGCTCTTGTCGCTGAGGTTGATGACTTGACTGCTACTTTGCTTCGTCAAGATAAGTTGCTTAAACGTCTTTGCTAGTGATAGAAAAGAGTACAAGGCTAAGCTAGAAGATGCGCTTAAGGAGCTTGAGCTAGTTAAGAACACTCCCATAGTGTCTGACGAGCTAGAGTGTGAGTTTTGTAGCGTTTACATGACTGATCTTGCTAGTCCGGTCAAGTATGTTGAGTTGGTTGACGAGTTTGATAGTGTGCGTGCTTCACTGTCTTGTTGGGTGCGTGCAAGTCTTGCTCGGACTTGCAATCTGAGTTGGCAGAGAAGAATGCTAAACTTGCCTACTCAGATAGCACTAGTGTGGCTAAGTGTGCTCTTTGTGAGGGTTTGGAGCTGGAGATTGCCAATTGCCGGCATGACAAGGTGCGTACCGAGAAGAAAACACATACCTTCGGACCATCTTGAGTTGGGTGTCTTGCAGTGAGCCGCAACTTGGCATGATGGTCAACCAATTCAGGAGGAGAATTGGTGGATCGGGATTAGGCTTTGCTTTAGGTGGGAAGGGTGATGATCTTTATGGTAAAGTTGGTGAGTGTAGTGGTGTGCCTCCGAGTGAAAAACCTTTCACTACTCCCAAGCTACTCAAAATCACTCCACCTAAGCCACGTGTGCCTCCCACCAAAGATGGAGTATTTGAAGAGCCTCCAAGAGCTCCACCCTAGAAACAAGCGTGGATTCCAAAACCAAACCATCTAAGGAACCCACTTGACACACTCCCTTCCATCTCTAAGAAACCCCTTCCTAAAGCCAAGCCACCTCCAAGAGTGAACCATACCCATAAGAAAGTGAGCCAAACACCTAAGAGAGAGGTGTACCATTGTGAGTATTGCCATAGGGATGGTCACTTGGTTGAGTTTTGCTTTAGGAGGAAGAGATATGAGAAGCGTGAGTTTGAGTTGAACAACCGGAACATGTACCGTCCTCCCCATGGTGTACATGTACCGCCTGTTCAGAGGCGCACTACTAGGCCTAGAGGTGCAATGCCTCAAGGTGCTAGGTCTCAGGTTGCGAGACCACGTGGTGGTCGTGCACGGTGGGGTTCAGGTCGTGGTCAATATGACTATGAATCTCGTGGCGGTGCTTTTGTGTCCCACAGCTCTAGTGGACCACGTTTTCCCTCTCGTGGTGATCGTTTTCCTCAAATGGGATATGGCATATTTGGTGTTTTTCCTAACACCTTTTCAAGGCAAATGATGCATCACTGATATTCTTCTCAGTTTACTAACCCCATTGGTGTGCCATTTGCTCATCCTATGTCTTTCTATTGATGTAGGACGAAAGCTTGGAGAACACATGGCTCATTGATTCCGGATGTTCGCGCCATATGACCGGAAGTTCAAAATGGTTCTCCAGCCTCGACCCCATGCAACACAAGGAATACATCATATTCGGGGATAATAGCAAAGGTAAAGTGGTCTCTCGTGGAACCATTCGGGTTAATGAGAGCTTTGTTCTCAAGGATGTTGCTTTGGTCTCGAACTTGCATTTCCATTTGCTCTCTGTTTCGCAACTCCTTGAGGATGGCTTTGAAGTGTGTTTTAAACATGGCTTTTCTCGAGTTCTTGACTCTCAGGGAGATCTTGTTTGTCGGATCGTCCCATTTAGCCGTGTCTTTCGAGCTGATTTCTCTCACTCTTTTGGCTCTTCCCGTTGTTTGGTGGCTGGATCCTCTTCTGAGCTTTGGAAGTGGCATAGGAGACTTGGTCATTTGAGTTTTGACCTTCTTGCTCGATTGAGCTCACTTGGCTTAATCCAAGGATTGCCCAAGTTGAAATTTAAGAAGGATCTTATTTGCCACCCTTGTCGTCATGGGAAGATGGTAGCCGCTTCTCATCCACTTGTGAATCAAATCATGACCAAGGAACCTGGCGGGCTACTTCATATGGACATAGTTGGTCCAGCTCGGGTTCAGTTAGAAGGTGAGAAGTGGTACGTTCTAGTGATCGTGGATGACTTTTCGAGGTACTCTTGGGTGTTTTTCAAGGAGAGTAAGGATGAGACTTTTTTACATGCTCGAGATTTGATTCTTCGATTGAGAAATGAGTTCCCTAAGAATGCCATGAGAGCTATTCGTAGTGACAATGACACAGAATTCAAGAACACTCATTTTAAAACCTTTTGCATGTCTTTGGGTCTCGAGCACCAGTTTTCTCACCTTACGTTCCGCAACAAAATAGCATTGTTGAGCGCAAGAATCGGACCCTTGTTGAGATGGCTAGGACGATGCTCGATAAGCATAGGACTCCTACGAGGTTTTGGGCCGAGGCAATCAATACGGCATGTCATGTTTCCAATCGCATCTTTTTCCGTGCTTTTACGAAGAAAACTTTTATGAGTTGCGATTTGGGAGGTCACCCAAGGTGAGTCATTTTAGGGTGTTTTGGTGTAAGTGCTTCATCTTGAAACAAGGTAATTTGGACAAGTTTGAGTCCAGGTCCTCCGACGGTATCTTTCTTGGTTATGCTTTGCATTCTAGAGCTTATCGAGTACTTAACCTTGAAACTAACCATGTTGTGGAGACCTGTGAGGTCACGTTCGATGAAACTATGCCTTGTACAACCCGTCTTTGAGCGTGCAGGTGATTGTTGGTATTTCTTATGCACAATTAAAATATGAAGGATTCCGCAAGCGCACGGAAAACCATTGTAGCATTTTACCGGGAGTATTCCGGTATCGTTATTTATATTTTACCTATAACACCCCAGAAGAAACACCACAAATTCTTCCGGAGAGAATTACCACACACCAACACTAACAACGAGTACACGGAAGCAACAATGAATATAATATATGATGATAAGAAATCTTTATCAATCACCGGACTAACATAATTTAATCCAACTAAACCATGATCCAACATGTTAAATATCAAACGACCAACTAGTCCATCATTAGCAAAATATTATTATTATGGCACATGTCTCCTATGATATGAATGACTCATAAGTGATGTGCGGACATGTCGCTACTCCCATCCCCAAGCATCGTCTTCCAAGCTCATTCACCGAGGGGAAAAATAACGTGTGAGGTTTATGAAAAACCTCGGCAAGCAAAACCGCTTTAACGAGTTATTTAAACCACGCTTCAATTAAACATCAAATTTAAATAACATCACCATAGATATACCAATAGCTTCATAGAAATTTAAATATATTAAAAGTGCATATATGAATGATGCAGTGCAATGCAATGCAAATATGAATGATGCAATGCAAATGCATGACTTCTCTTCTACCCTTACATCCCAAGAAGAGGGAGTGAGGGCTGCAACCACATTGCTCATCAACGTGCGTTGCTGTACCGGTACTTACCGCACCAATTTGGCTACGGTTTCTTCCAAATGCATACCAACGGAGAGAGTGCAAGTGCAAAGGTTACAATGCAAGAACTTCAAGTACATCATAGTCCAACAATAGAACCACCAGATATAAATTCATATACTTCAAAGTGAAATAATTAACTTTAGATTTCAGATTATATTGATAGCGTGAGATACTCATAATTTAGTGGAGGCAATTCAAACAACAAAGCTAAAGCATGTGGACCACAACGCCACGTTTACTTGCCTTCACTGAAGATCAAAAGTGAGAGCTAAGCACGATCCGAAGGTGCACCACCTGATTACAAGCAAATCTCAGTACAACCACTATCTCTACCACATATAAAACACCGATAAAATTATCCTAAGTCCACACATAAACTATCCATTACAGTCATTCTCTATCCTAATCTCTTCTAAATGTACCAACAAAATTGTACACAATACCATCGAGATCATTCAAAATTAAAGGCTCGATTTATCCCGAACTCAACTTTCTCTTACTCACTCACATCCAACGGAGGAGATGGCTCGGATCCAACGCTCGTCACTCATCCCTCGCCCACCCGCAAAGCCGCACGCGACTCTCCCTCTCCGCCGCCACCTCCTCGATCTCTCCCCCCACGCGTGCGCGACTCTCACTCCTCTTCTCCCCCCTTCCCCATCGCGTCGTGGCGGTGGGGTGCAGGCCGACGACGCCCACGCTGAAGGGCGCTACGGCTTGGAAAGGAGCCCGGTGGCCCTCCTCCCTAACCCTCACACGCGCCGCATCGCCGATTCTCCCTCTCCCTCTTCGGCTCTTCCCCACGCGCCAACTCCTCTCCCCACGCGCGATGGGCGATGACGACCGCCACGCTCGGTAGGCGGCAGCGGCCCGCTAGGCTTCGTCGATGGATACGGCGGGGCGCACCCCACGCATCTGCGAACCCGTGCCCTTCCTCTTCGTTTACTGGCGCTCGGCCCGCCCAGTCCATCGATCCGCCGTCGCGGATTTCTACCGGACACCGCCTTTCAGTAAACGAGGACCGAGCCGCCCGAGCTTCGCACGGAGGTGAGGATCCACGCCCAAAGCTACGCCGTGCCCTCGCTCTCTCTATCCCGAGCTTGATTTGATCTGTTCTTGAACAACAGCCGCCGCCGTCTCCTGTTGGCGAGGACCCACCGTGGATCCGAGAACCAGCCCTTTGAGTTCGCGATCTCGCCACGGCCGTAGAGCATGGCGCCGGCGCTCTCCCTGAACCGTCGCCGCGGAGATCGAGGCTCGCCTGCGTGCGCCATCCATGGCTACTAGCCTTGTAGAAGCTTCCAGGCAAAAGTTGAACCATTGTGAACTCGGTCCATCCGTAAGCTTGAGTTTTTTTTTTTATTTGCTTGTGGAAGCAAATGCTCCATTCAATTTACTCCAATTTGATCGACAGCTGGCTGCGCTTAGATTGCCCATGGCACTTCCTAACATAAGTGATTTAAGCTATCTGGTTATTATATATTTTTTCCCTTCGAGTAATTTATATATGGCTCTGTTTGCATATGTTGATGACCCCAATCCATGCAAGTGCAAGTTTATATTTGTACTATAGATTATTATATTTTCAAGCCTGAATTTAGTTTAGCTGCTTCTTACTTGCTACAATGTTTTTCTTTTTTTTCAAACAAGAGCAGCCTTTTATTTTCTAATGGTGCTAATTTCATTATGGGTCTCATGAAGGCTACTTATGAACACACGGAATTTACCTCCTCCTTCTCTTTAGATAGATGGAGTTAAATTCTTTAGATAGATGCCCGGTCAAACTTATGATGCAAAACAATAAATTGGAAATACCGCAAAGTGGAAAAATATAGTTTTCTATGGGAAATTGTCTCATCAAACCGGCGGACAACCGATTCTTTTAGCTTTATTTTGAACTCTCCTGGAATTTCTTATCAACTAAGGTGGTTGTTTACTCTTTGTAGTAATTGGAATTGCTTTTACTCTGAACATGCTATTCAGAATCCCAAAGTATGGTGTGGTGTTCTAATAGCTAGACTCAAAGACTCTGGTGCTGCTCTTATTACTACAACAATATGGGGTAAGACAATTTCATATTACATTTCCAAATATGCTGGATCTGTTACTCTTTGCTAAGAGTTTCAATGCCATAAAAAACATCCTCATTATTACAAACAAAAATTCTATTTTGAGATGAAAAAAGTTCAGGTGGGGACAAATCCCATTCGCTGAACATTAAAAAAAGTGTTATTCCTATTTTGAGATGATTAAACATCTCTTTACTTCCAACAATTCACTCTCTTTCAGGAAGCCAACAGACTGAACGTGCATTTGCCCTTACAGCTTGCTTTTGTCATCAACATATCTATCATTTCTGTTAGTGGTGCTTTCTGTGGTTCAGGTAATTTGAACCCAGCAGATCAGGTGAACTGCAGTGATCATGAAGAAAGAGTAGAGGGAATATGTTGTGCAAACCATGAGAAGTCAAAAACTGTATTTCGAGACAAAGGTACATATATGCTTTTTGAACGCGCATCACTATAATTTTCTTATTCAACCTGCATCGCTACAGTTTATTTGGAGCCACATAAATATGTGTTGAAAGTACTTCAAATTTGATAGAATTAACTTTGGATTTAACATGTCCCGTAGCTTTCATTTCTGGTTTAGGTTGAGCAAGGAAGAGCAATCAGCAACGCTCTCCACAGCCACGGATTTGACTACCCAAGTGCTACATCAGATCTCGGTTTTCCTTGTGTCTATCGAATATGAACTATGGGCTTAATTTAGTTTGGTTTCTCCAACTACTGTAGGAGATGGCAGAAGAGTGGAATGCGTAAGAAATTTGGCTTCATGTTATGATCTACAACTCTAGGAGGACTGCACCTAAGCCCGACCGAGCTTAAGGTTTGTTTCTCATCAAATGGTCAACAGGTGAGGGCTACTCTAAGAAATTATATTTTCTCTATCGAAATGTGTAAGCAAATTATTGAGATGCAGTGTTGTTGCTTGCATAACCTTGGTTTCTAAAATAAACTAAATATGCTGAACAGTTCTATCTGGTTCTAAAATTACGTGATAATTACTGTAATTTCATACAGATGAAATGTGTTTCTCAATTTTCTACATAGCATTTGTTAACTGTTAACCGAAAATGTGCTGCCTCATGATTGCATTGTTGCTAAAAAACGTGTAAAAGCTACTTCCAAGATTAATCGTTGC
Organism: Chrysopogon serrulatus; assembly: GCA_015844335.1. NCBI lineage: Eukaryota > Viridiplantae > Streptophyta > Magnoliopsida > Poales > Poaceae > Chrysopogon > Chrysopogon serrulatus. Next base: position 6,124 of record JADLZL010005063.1, on the reverse strand, counting down.
TTTTGCCGCAGATATATATTTTAACGGATGTCCGTTTTGAAGAGACTTTGCATGTACACGTAACCTTCCTCTGTTGTCATAAAACTTGCATTTGCTCGTGAGCGAAAACACCAACACCAACCCCTGATATTCGGATCTACAAGCCTTGGTGGGGCCTAACCAAAGGAAAGGGCAAAGAATGGCAAAGACATCCTTTTTCAAATTGACATGTGTATGAAGACTTAAGATAGTGTTATACGGAACCACGGAACCAACTGTACACAACAAAGCTTTCTATTTTCTAAAGTGCTATAATGCCATTATCATGGAGCAAGTTGAGCAGCCTTGATCATGGAGGAACTTGATCCCGAAGGGATTGGCTACATTGAGGTAAACCTAGCATCTGGTTTTATTCCTATAAGAGCTATACTAGAAAAACATTAGCCAGGAGCACCTGCTGAGAGCTATGATCTTAATTAAGTGTTCCGTGTGTCTTTCCTTTTTTTTTAGAGAAAATGTTTCATAGAGTCTTGTGATTCATACATTGCCTTTAAGCACTTGCCAATGGTGTATTAGTCATTTTCAGCTTCACAATGTTGATTTTTTTTTTCTGCATATCACTAGGCGTAAAGTTGTGTCGCCTATCATCGAAAAGCAATGTCGGGGCTACAACTCATCTGAAATCTTGCAGTGTCTTCAAAGTTCCAAATTGCGTAAAACGAAGCTACAAAGATGATCGAGTATAGCAGCTTGCGAGTTTTCCTTTTTTTTTTTTCTTCTGTTGACATGGGCAAGTACAGCAGGAAGGCCGGTAGCTCATGAGTCATGATAGGAAAGCCGGTAGCTGCAAAGCTCAAGAATTGAGAAATTTGGAGTGGAGCGAAATAAAGTTATTCATGAACAAGCATGTTTTACCAACATTTTATGTCAAAGACCGAGTATTGTTTCCGGTTGTGTGTCAAGAGTCTTGTTTTGTAATGATATTATTTTGACTCCATGATAAAAAAAGGTTCTCCTTGACAAGAGGTGGGTGTTTCCGTAATAAATATTGTATCGAGATCTTTTGAAACCAAGAATTATCTAGGTAAATCAATTTTTGTTTTTTTATTTGCATTACCAAATGTTGTCGTTTTGTAAATATCATCATTTTGTTGCTTTTATGTACATCCTTAAAATTAAGCCGTAGCAACGCATGGGCACTATACTAGTCATACTAACAAGACAAATCACAAATTGCACAACAGAACGAACGTCCAAAACCCGCCCGTTCAAGCATCTACCATATTGCTACAAACTATGACAGCAGCACTGTCCCTTCTCCTTTTCATAGACACTACTCGAAGCATTCAAAAATTCTCAAAATACACCAGGTGGTAGAAGACTCTATTACCTACAAGTTTGGTATTATACAATTTGGCAAAAGAATTTCCCAAGATAGCGCAAAAACCCAATATAGCTAACTGAACTTTTCTGTCAGTCAAAACAGGACAGCAACTTTATTAAATTGATAACTAAAGATTTACTTATCCAAAAAACATGATATAAGACAATATGGAAAACTTATAAAATATCCTACAACTCTTATTTAGACCACAAGTTCTAATTCTTCCATTATCATGGAGAAAAACAATAGATCTAAAACTGTCCTGATTCTCGTCACTGAAAAATAGCCCAATGTAAACGATCATATCTCCTAAAATACAGAGGCTATGAGGGTGATATTGGTGCCAAAAAAGAAAGGTATTGAAATCCTCTAAAACTTTGTCCACAGTGTCAAAATTTATTAAGCCAACTAAGATGCCCAAAAACAGTTATAAACAAACACTGCTCAGTCTAAAGGTATTTCAGGACATGGATGAAAATTAATTTCGAGAATTTCGGGAATTACTCCAACTAAACACCATCTAATCCAGTGATTCGATCTATAAAACTTGATCTAAGAAAGTGGATCATAATTTGGCACCTTACCTAGGTCAACCACAGCGAGCGCAACGACAAGATCCCGATGATTCACTCCTTCCTTCCTTCCCTTCTCCACCTCACGGTGATCTATGCCGCTACGGCCGTCTCATCGATCCGATCTATGGTGAACCATGATATGTCCATCAAGAACAGCGAGGGACGAAGAACAAGGGCAAAACAAGAGGAGGGGTTGGTGGCTAACCAAGTTCAAGGAACGGCACTATGAAAGACGATGACGATGGCGGCGGCGGCGGGGAGGGCTTCTCCTTCTCTCCCTTCTCCTTCTCCTTTCTCTCCCTTCTCCCCTCTCCCTTTTTTTTTCTTTCTCTCGGTGGCTGAAAGGGGCGGCGGCCAGAGGGTTCGGGAATTGGGAAAAGAAACCGAACAGGGGGGTTACTGTAGCATCAGGTGCTGCAGCGTCGCTACATCTTTTTTTCTTTTTTTTTTTTTCTCCAAAACTTGCAATTTACATAACCTTATGATCCAAACTCGAAATAACTTGAATGAGTAGTCAAATTGAAAGATTTCGGCGAGCTCTACACATTGGTGATCTCCATTACTCCATTAGATCAAGTGATAAAAATTAAATTTTCGGTCTCTCTTAAATCCGATCAATTCTCGCTAAAAGAAATCACTTGGTCCATATAAAAAATTTCTAAATTTATCATGTATTCTAGGGTATTACATTACCACTGGGAAACAATGGATAAAGACGTTGATAGTTCACTATCATGTATCTACTAACTCAATACACCAACTAGACTAAAGTAGGGGGTAAATGGTAAATGATAGGAGTTATGCATAAATGGCAATGCATTACATAGGAGAATTCTATGATAAAAGAGTAGATAGCTGAAGTGAGAGGACAACAGAAGAGCTCAAGGTTCCTAAATACTTCTCTATTACTTTGGTTCTATATAACTAATTTATGGGTAGATATAGCAATCACACAATAGCACTTCGGGGCATCCGAACACTAGTCACGGAAACGGGTGTGAAAGGACTAGGAAGCTCCGACTACGGTCCTACAAACACCAACCCTAACATGGTGGAATACGCCGGCCATCGTGGCTGTCACCACCGGGGCTACCACAACTATATGTTGGATTGGGTGCAATCTCGGGTAACCTATAGTCTAGACTCCATGTCTACACTATCGATTACTACCCTAGTCACAATTAATAACTAGAGCACCTAATACAAAGTGGAGATCCTATGCTAAAGTATAACAACTATACTAGCCAATCAAATGTAATGCATAAAAGTAAATAGAGAAGATGAAATATATTAAAACATAAGTCTTACAAGAATAGATACAAAGATATACCAGAACTCCCGACTCCTCAGAAGACTCCCTCAAAACAGGAGGCGTAGTGCCGCTCTCCCTAACTCTCAACTAGAACTAATCTACTACACTGGAAAGTCTAGCCCTAATTCTCTAGAGGTGAGAGGTCATCCATTCGAGGGACGCCTTACATCTCTATAATAATGTGGTGCCCTCGAGGGGGGGGGTCTACCTCTTTATTTATAGCCCGGTGCTGGGATGAACGTCTTGCCGTTAGATCAAAAACCGACTTGGACAACGGTGGAGATGCAAACCCTAAGGCGGTAGGAGGCCGTCCGTCGAAGTGGGCCCCAAATAGGCTCTAGAGGCGCCCCCGCCGCCCAGGTGGGCACCGGGCGGCCCCACCCTGTGGCAGGTGGGCCCCACCTTCGGTAAGTCGCCTTCTTGTGTCTTCTAGAGTCTTCTAGTGTTGGTTTCGGTGTAGAATTGATATCTTTTGACTCCGGACTTCAAATAGGGCAAACCATATATCTGTTTCGATCGTCTCGACGAGCTCTTCACAATGATGCACTCCAATCATCATTTGAGATACTTTTTATTTTGTGCAAAATTGGATATACCTGCAAGACGATCGAGAACAACACAACTCGTGGAACTCGTTAGAATCAAACCCTATAACTATGCTTTATGATTCATTTCATATTAATTCATGTAATAATTGATGGTATAAAATAGGCATTAAGGACCGTCAATAAGTTCCCCAAGCTTTCTCCTTTGCTAGTCCCTTAGCAAAGCCTAGATTTGGATCGGGAGTTGCTTTAATGCTTTCACGCCTCAAAAGTACACATGCTTTCAAACAAAATTCTTCTCCGGATTAGATAAAACTGCTCTAACTTTCAAACTTACTTATTTTACCTGTAGCTATGGAGCTCTTTAACTTTCACATGGGTCTTGAACAATTGAAAGATAGAATAATCTAGTTAAGCACTATATCTCTAATTCTCCACTCAACCAATATTCAAGAGTTTTTGTAAGTTTTCGAAATAAAACTCGAGCTTAATTGTATAACATCCTCGTGTCTCTTAATATGTGGTATTTATAGATCTCACTTGAGGCATTTATGTTTGTCATGCCTTCCTACAACTAATGATTATAGTGGAGCTCATAGGAGTGACATTAAACAAGGATGAGCATACTTGCAATTCATATATTGTAAAGTCAAACAATGGATCCAAAGAGAGTTAAGTCATACAATCAAACCAAGATATGCAAGTGTATGAAATATGGTGGATAGATGAATATATGGTAGCTAAACCTAATTTTAATTTTTGCTCTTTTGAAAATAAATCTCTCTCCCTTAAACTTTTAGAACTTTCACGGGAAAATATGGGCTATCTTTATTCTTTCTTCTCTTTTTTTTCTTCTTTTCTCTTTTTTTTTACAGAAGGCGGGCATCTATGTACCCATTGTTTTAAATGCTTGGACACTTGTCCATTTTTTTTACTCCCTTCTTTTTTTTTTGATACTTTTCTTTTGCATAGCCACATGCAATCCTTCGAATACAAAATGATTAGAGAGATAACGATAGGAACTTGGAGCATTTAAACAGGGGTTGTCCTATGGGGTATAGTATATTTTTTTGGGTGTTTACTCCTAGTGTAGGAGAAAAAACAATTTTAAGGTGGATCTCGGATGAAAGTGGAAAATGGTTGCGCTTACCCTAGAGTAGGAGTAATGCATATGTGGGTGGAGTGTGTATGTGATCTTGATTTTAAAAAGCATGACAAGACTCTCATAAAATATGCAACAAAGGTTGATCAATTCAATGCAAAGCAAGCAAAGATGAATGGACAAAGGTTTTCCTAGTCTAAATATATATCATGTATGGCTTTGATAGGAATTCAAACCTTGTCATACAAGAGCTCATCATGTACGATTTTAAATTTTTTAAAAAAAATCTCCAGAACTTTAGTATCGCTAGAAATAAGATAAATAGTAGCTCGGACTCTCTTATATCATATCTATCAATCACCTAGACTTAGCTCAAGCATATACCTCTACAAGTTTCAAGTTCAGAGTAAATTCTTATATCAAAGCGTTATGTCCAAAACTCGGGGAGGACTTAAGGTTGAAAACTAGATACTTGAAAGGAATTACGACCAGAGCAACTATTTATCATCTCTAAGACAAAATTTTATTATTTCTCGTTTTATTTGACTCTAAGCAACTAGACGTAACTGTAAACACACTCTATGATCATACCTTAATAAATAGCTAGAGTATCTTTATTTGGTTTTGATTGTTATTCGTCTTTTTATTTTACTAAAGACTCTATAAACATGGACCTTCATGTGCCCATATATATTTTTGAAATTTTATGACTATAAGACAATAATTGCATAGGTATACTTACCAGATAACTAGGGGATGCTCTCCCCCAAGCTGGATGTTATCGTAGTTGAGCATTGAAGCTGAGTGGTCCTTACAGAGGAGCTCATGTTTGTAAGAGCAAGTGTTGCTAGGAATACTTTAATCTCATCACCCAAGATGTTACTTTCTTCACACAGGGGTTAGCTGTATGTCGGAAAAGTGTATGTCAAGTGGTGTTAACACTGGATTTTGGTAAAGAGAAGATGACAGGTGGGCCAATCAGCAAGCTCGCGAGGAGGCGGGTGTTCTGAGCATTCGGCAATGCTCGTGGCGGTCGGCTAACTTCTCAACTATTCGGCAACGCTCGTGCGGTCGGCTAACTAACTCGAGCGATTCTAAGCAAGTATTCGCGCGGTCGGCTGTCCTTAGAGGTGGTGGCTCTATTCGAAGCAAAAAGGTGGCAAGTTAAAACCCGCTATAAGGAAGGGAACGTGATAATCAAGGACTCGAAAAAGGATTAGAGCTAAG